>WELA01005757.1:63010-81835 GCA_009602735.1 Mesotaenium endlicherianum | reverse complement strand
CGGTGCACACGTCAACGGGCAAGACTCCTTTTGAACTCAGCCTGGGTAGAGTCCCTAAGTCTCCTCTAGATGTGCTAAAGGAATCTTTAACTCACCCTGAAGGGATTGACAACCCGGTCTCCCTCCAGTAAGCTCAGGAGTTTGCTGACACCCTGTCAGAAGTCCAACGAAACCTGCACAAGGCCCAAGAAAACCAACAAAAATACGCTAATCAACACCGTCGGGAACTGACATTTTCCAGGGGGGATTAGTCAAACTGCATTCTCAGCACCTGTACCTCCCTGGTGTGGTCAAGAAAAAGCTTGGCCCTGTATGGGTCGGTCCATATTCGGTGGTACGTCGTGTCGGTCAGAATGCTTACAAACTGAACATGTCAGCTGACTACAAGGGTCACCCGGTCTTTAATGTCTCCTTCCTGGAACCATACATCAAAGGTGATACACTGTTCACAGGTCGGTTACCTGTCCAACCGGGACCGGTCCCCGCTGTTCGGGACGGCGACCCTGAGGAATATGAGGTCGATGAGATTTTAGACGCTCGCTCGGTCCGTCGATCGTCTAAATATGTCATGAAATACCTCATCCGATGGAAGGGTTACGATGCCTATGGGGACACTTCGGAATTTTAAGATCAGCTGACCCATGCCAAAGGGGCGTTGAAACGGTTCCACCTTCGGGCGGCTGGGGCACCTCCCTAACAGTCATTTCCGTTGACACGGGAAGGTGACAGGAGGTCCTGTCCAGATAAGTTGGAGGGAGATGTGACAGTTAGTGACAGTTGTGACAGGCAGCCCACCTTTAAATTTAAGTTGGAGGGAGTGGTAGTCTCTGATCACCATATTACCCACTCAACCTGCGCTCACACTCACTTGCTCTCCAACTCAATTTTTCCTTATATTCGCTCACACCAGGTATTCCACTCTAGGGACTCTCACGATCGCGTCCCTCTTCATCAAGGGCACTCTGTAGCGGCAAAATATAATGACTTCACTAACTGCATTGTGTTTATGATTGAGCAGGATGACTCAAAAGTCGGAACTCAAGAGGAAGCGAAGGGCGGAAGAGGCACATGCAGAATACTTGCAATTCCGTGGAGACATCGAATCATCTTCCATCACCGCTCGGGAATCACAACGACTCCAACAACAGCGGGAGGCACAGAAGAAGAAGGAGGAGGAGGAACAGGCCAGACTGAGGCAGGAAGAAATGGACAGAAAAGCTGCAGAGGAGGCCAAGAAAGCAGAGGAGGAGAGGCAAGCTGAGGAGAAGCGGAAGCAGCAGGCTGAAGAAGAAGAACAGAGGAGAATCAGCAGCTACCGCTACACGGTGCTGGGCAAGGGCTTTGATCTACTGGAGGAGGCCTTCAAGTATGCCCAGAGAAGTCGCAGTGAGTCGCAGAAGGAAATCCTCCAGAAGGAAGGGGAGACATCCGAAAACTTTGACAAGTATATAGAGGTCGGCACAGGGCTCCTCCTCTACCACGATTACGCCAGGATGGTAGGATATACCATCGGAGAGGCCAAGGCAATGGCCCAGGTGAACGAAGCAGGAGCGATCTCAATTCCTGGTATCTTGGGGGCAGATAGGGTCATCAGGATGATCCCCATGGACGCGGACAGCTTCAAGGACTCAACACCCCACAACAGGTTCAAGGCCATGTACAATGAGGTGGAGAGGAGGAGCTGAGACTTCTTGGCCAGAGAAACCAGTCAGCTGGACTTTGCGGGGCACTGGTACCCTTGTACTCTCAAAAAGACAGACGTTGCCTTCTTCCAAAAACCCACTGATTGGCGGNCCAAAAGCCCACTGATTGGCGGTGGATGACCATCAACATGAGGGACCAGCAGAATGACAGGACGACGGATGAGGATTTCCTGACAGACCTAAACGGGAACATAGTATTGCCCCCTCACATTGCGGCTTGGGACCCAAGATTGGATGGAGTCAGAGACTGCATGAGCCAAGAGATGCAGGGGGACAGAAGCAGGGCCCGAGAGTCATTCTCCAAAGGGAAGCACGCTTATGCCAAATGGGCAAGTAAGCAGGGGGAAAAGGACCTCTATGCGGTCCGGACTCAGCAGCCCCCACCAGCACCCAAAAGGGGAAGGTCAGTAGGATATTCTTTTTCTCGGGAGGAGCTGGAGCAGCGGACAGAGGAGACCCCAGAAGTCTCAGAGGAACCCGGGGACGGCGAGGAGGCGGAGTCGGAGGAAGACGAGGAGGAAGGCGAGGAGGAGGACACTAGCCCCGCCGTGATCCTGACACCTGCCACATCCCCTGTATGGGAGAAGACAAGGTGGGCCCCGTCGCAACTCGCTCAAGAGGAGGATATCACTTGGCTGGGAACTGCCAGAGGACAGAGCCCATCTCCAGGCAAGGAGACCCAGTCGGACAGGGCAGACAGGAGGGCTGCTCGGGAGATAGCCAGAGGTCTGCCAGCATCTCGCTCGCAAAGAGGGCATGTACCCTTGGCTCATGTCATGCAACATCCTTTCGGGATGCCGGTATATGTACCTGTCAATTTGAGGGCTGCCCAGGAGAAGGCTGCCTCCCTTCAGCTTCAGACTGTGCAGGAGGAAACAGCCCAGTTACTGCGTTCTCTGCCAGGTCCTTACACAGAATCCCCTTCTCTGACAGGCTTCAAAAGACCCCAAGACAGGAGGAGGTCTGGCTCCCCTGAGCATAGGGCCTCAGGAGCATCTCCCTCCTAAGGGCAGCAGGCTGGGGATAAGAGGGACAGCACGCTGTTATTAGTGATAGTGTTGTCGAGACGACAACATGATAAGTTGGAGGGATTGTAATGAATCAGTATATTGGTTGATATAATATTCATTTAAATAATATAGTTGAATAAGTTCAGCCTGCTGAACTCTAGTTAACAATCAGTCTGCTGGACTTTATATTTAATATCAGTTTAATGACTAGGCCGGAAGTAGCAGGTTGAGGTCACCTTAAGTCAGCTTGCTGACACATTCTTTGACAGCCAGCTGACTTCCGTACTCGGTAGCAGCGAACTGCCTCGATATGCATCTAAGTGTGGTATGCTAGATGAATGGCCAGATGACATCCCTATGATGGATGGCGATTCGGGATGATGGGAGATGGCGGTGGATTTGGTTAACCGAGGTCCTACCAACGTGGTTAACTCCCGGGTAGGCGGTGCCATCGCACTGACCGTTGAACAGTAAACTCATTCCATGTACATATGCTAGGCATTGCTCTCGAGTTCGGCATTCGGAGACGAGGCCAACTCTCTTGTACAGCTTACTGAGAGAGATCTGAATCCAAGGCGAGAAGCCATTGATACGCACTGTCTTCTAACCTTGCTTATGTATGAGTTTACTGATTTGCATCATTGATGCTAGTTTACTCGCATTTGACTTACGAGTATTATTCCCTGCTAGTGTATTGTCCTTTGCCGTTAAACCAGTTAACGGAAATACCATAAAGATTACTTGCTGATATAAAGATCTTCATTAACTGTTAATCGCCTATTTGGTAAGTCGATTCATTTCAGATATTATGGACAAGGACATTGAGGAGCGAATCAGGAGTTGCGATGCGTGCCAGAGAAACAAGACACCAAATCAAAAGAAGGGAGGTACCTTGCAACCCTTGCTTATTCCAGCACATCCTTGGGAGCAGATTGCTACGAACTTTATTACATCGTTACCAATTAGTGGTCAAGGGCACGATGCAGTATGGGTTGTGTCAGATAGACTGAGCAAGATGGCTCATTTCATTCCCATGAAGGAGACTTAGAGTGCATTTTCATGGTCTTGGTATTAAATTCGTCGAATTTGGTGAAGTATTGAGAAAGTTACGAATTTCAGATGTTTCATTAGCTTTAAGGTTGGTCAACGACTGTTCTTAATTAGCAGTGAGCGCGACCGTCGGAGTAACCGACAGCGTCGAGCGATCTGGGCCGTTAGAGTGTATTTGAACCTTCACGTCATTTTGGCTAACGCAGAGTGCCGACCAGGTCGAAATAACTAGAAGTTTGGATTAGCCTAGCGCGCCTAAGATAGAACATCTAGATTTGTCGATGCATGCATGTGGACGTCAAATATGGCTGATTTGGCATACTCTTGAATATTCAAGTCGAGACGATTTGACGAATACTTAGAAATTTCAAACTTATGCGGCCCTCCATCCTAGGGGCAAGCGGTCGTCGTGGAAAATTATAAATAGGCATAATTTCTTCGTTACTGATCAGTTTTTCACCTCTTTAAATTTCTACGGGTACGTAAAGACAAGACCTTTCATTTCATTTCATTTATGAGCACGTTTTTTTACTTGAAATGTTTGATAATATTGCAAAGCTCTCTTAGTTCTATGCCGCTGCACTCTAGAGTATGATTGCAACTAGTTTGGTTCCTCTTGAGTTACTACGCTTTCACTAGGGCACTAGAGCACTTTGCCCCTTTCACCAGACCCAAGATATCAAGAAGCCGGCACACAAGATACAATGGCCGTCCTTCAGCTCAAGAGACTTGTGAGGAAGGGACACGAGCTTCTTTTAATCTTGATCAGGCCAAGAGACATCAAAAAGATACTCCGAATCAAGAAGGCAGCCCCATTTCCAAGAAGATACAAGAAGTCTTAAAGGACTACAAAGAAGTACGCTTTCCGCAATTGCCCAAGAGCCTACCCTCCGGGCCCCAAGAGATTTGTAGACCATAAGAGTTGGAGCCCGGAAGCAAGCCTATCTTTCGGCCTACGTTCAAGATGTTATACACGAAGCTATACGAAATTAAGAAGCAAATCAAAGAGCTATTGGTGCATGGCTTTATTGGACCTAGCAAGTCGCCATGTGAAGCCCTGGTGCTATTTGTCAAGAAGAAGGATGGTACCTTGAGGATATGTGGGGACTATTTCACCCTCAACAATACACTATTATGTCCATGGTGATTGAGAAGTCAAAGAATGAGAGCAGGTGAATATTGGCGGATGACTTATTGTCCCAAGTCTTTGTACGCTTCTTGTAGTGATTTGAATTATTATATATTAGTTTGCCTATATTTTAATGTTTTCAAATATATTTGGAGTAGTATTGTGTGGAGTCAAGTGTGAATAGGTACTCTAGTAACTTGGTTCATGTCCTTTGAACCTTCCAAGGCATTTTCGAAGTTAGAGGAAAGACCTAGAAGAACTCCACGTGGCAAAAGTCAAATGTGCCATTTTTAGGTCAAAAGGACATGTGTACATTATTCTTAAAAGAGGTGGCAAGTTTTGGGATGTGTTGGGTGCCAACACATCAACATACACCTTCCTAGAAATTACTTATGTAGCAAGTATATAAACAAGAGCTAGAACATAGAAAGACATTCCAGAATCACTCTTGTACTTGCCAAAATCCAGAAATATATTAACTTTCAAGAAGCCATCTCTCTTTCAAGAAGCTACCACTTGTGTTCAAAGATCCTTGTCTTGAATAGATAAAGTATTCTGTTTTACTAAGTACTTTATCTATCTGTTTCACTACAGTGGTATCGGAGCTAGGCACTTTGGTAGCACAAGAAGATGGCCGATCCTCAAGACCAACAGCAAGCTTTCGAAGGAAGCCCTTCCTCTCCAAGACACCCTCCTCCAGCGCCGATGGGAGAGCCCACTCAAGAAAATCTGCAACAACAAGAAGCACCACAAGGAGGAGCACACCCTCCTCCAGCGTCGATGGGAGAGCCTACTCAAGGAAATCTCCAACAACAAGAAGCACCACAAGGAGGAGCACCGTCAAATCCCGTGGCAGCCGCTATAGCAAAGTTGACCCCACCACAAGGAGTTCCCGCAAATGAGTGGGCAGCCTTCCTAATGACCGTCCACAACCAAGTGGGCTTGGCCACCTATGAAGCAACCGTGCAAGCGTCAAGAGAAGCTATGGCTGCCATGGTTGCCCCTATTGCGAGCAATGCTCAAAATCCAGCCCCGGCTCAAGCGCCTCCACAAGAGCCAACGAGAGCAAGGAAACTCATCAAGCCCGGCAAACCCGACACTTTCAACCCCGGGAAAGGTGCCAACCTGAATTTATGGCTCTACCAAGTGGAGACGTACCTCGCATTCCTTGAAGTACCCGAGGAGGACTACGTTCCCTTTGCCGTTACCTTACTTAGAGGAGCAGCAACATCATGGTGGCGTAACTATCAAGCGGCTATATATCAAGCTATGGCGCACCCCATGCTCGGCCAAGAGCCCCCACCATCATATGCAAGATGGGCAGATTTTCGTGAGGCCCTCAAGAAGCAATTCATGCCCATCAATGCGGAGAAGATTGCCCGAGGAAAGCTCCACCATCTCAAGCAAACGACGTCCGTTCAAGAGTATACATCCAGATTTCACGCCCTCACTCTTGAGATCCCCAACATGTCTCTCGAGGAGAAGATTGACCGCTACATCTTTGGCCTCAAACCCAAGGTGGCAAAGGAAGTGGAGTTACGCGACTTGACGGACTTCTCAAAGATCATTGAAGTGGCCCAAAAGGTGGATACCTTGGATTTCAAGCACTCCGTGCCTTCATCTTCACGGGTACCGACGACGCGGGTGTACGCAGCCCCTTCCACATCCGAATCTGGACCCACACCCATGGAAATCGGAGTTATTAAAAGGGACCCCGCGGCTGCCCGGAAGAGTGGAAGACCCTCCAATGACACTTATGATGCAAGAAACCAGCAAGGAGTGAAAGCAAGACTCTCCCCGGCTGAAAAAGAAGCTCTCATGACGGCTGGACTATGCTTTTATTGCAAGGAAAAGGGCCATCGTGCACTTTCATGCCCCAAAAAGTTGTCAAAAAACGGACAGCGCCGGTAGGCCAGGAGCCTACCACCCCAAGACCCACTTCACGAGAAGGCAACACGCCAAGTGAGGTGGAGACCCCCGTTGAAGACGACGTTCCAGCCCCAATGAGTTTGAGAGGTTACCTTGGAGGAGAGAAGGTCCACATCTTGGTGGATAGCGGAGCTCAAGGCAACTTCATTGCTGCAGATTTTGCCACCAAGCACGGTATTACTATGCGAACTCTTGACCACGACGAGGAGATTATGATGCCCGATGGATTCTCCTATACTACCCCTTCCAAGAAGACGTACCCCTTGGCACTCTCTATCAAGTCCTTCAAGGATAGAGTAGTGTTCTCCCCCATGCAATTGGGCAAGTACGACGTCATCCTAGGGACGCCTTGGTTGACCAAGCACAACCCCCAAGTTGATTGGAGGACCGGTACTATCAAGATCAAGAATGACATCACTTCAAGAATCTGTATTTTGCGCGCAATCCAGAATATCCAGACCCAAGACATCCAGAAGCCGGCACACGAGATACTATTGTCCGCCCTCCAACTCAAGAGACTTGTGAGGAAGGGACACGAGCTTCTTTTGGCCTTGATCACGCCAAAAGACATCAAGAAAGACATCGAGAGTCAAGAAGGCAGCCCCGTTCCCAAGGAGATACAAGAAGTCTTAGAGGACTACAAAGAAGTGTTCTCCCCGGAATTGCCCAAGGGCCTACCCCCCAAAAGATTCGTAGACCACAAGATAGAGTTGGAGCCCGGAAGCAAGCCCATCTCTCGGCCTACGTTCAAAATGTCATACACGGAGCTAGACGAAGTCAAGAAGCAAATCAAGGAGCTACTGGAGCATGGCTTCATTCGACCTAGCAAGTCGCCATTTGGAGCCCCGGTGCTATTTGTCAAGAAGAAAGATGGTACCTTGAGGATGTGTGTGGACTATCGCGCCCTCAACAAGATCACCATCAAGAATCGATACCCGCTGCCGCGCATGGATGAGCTCATGGACCGGCTGGTTGGAGCCAAGTACTTCACGAAGATTGACTTACGGAGCGGCTACCACCAGATTCGCATCGCAGAACCGGACATAGAGAAGACGGCATTCAGGACAAGATATGGACATTTTGAGTTCATGGTCCTGCCATTTGGACTCACCAACGCGCCAGCAACTTTCATGACTATGATGAACACCATATTTCAGCCCATGTTGGACAGATTTGTGGTGGTATTCATCGATGACATCCTTATCTACAGCAAGACCCTTGAAGAGCATGCGAGACACTTGAAAGAAGTCCTTGAAGTATTGAAGCAAAACAAGCTATTTGCGAAGGAGTCAAAGTGCGAGTTTGCCAAACAAGAAGTGGAGTTCCTAGGTCTCCACGTGACTGCTGATGGCATCAAGATGGACCCCAAGAAGACCACGGTGGTGGAGGAATGGCCAACCCCCACGACCAAGAAAGAACTCCAGTCATTCTTGGGATTTGCCAATTGGTACAGAAAATTCATCCAAGGCTTCTCGCACATAGCAGCCCCCCTGACAGATCTACTCAAGAAGGACAGGCTATATACATGGACCGAGAAAGAGGAAGAGGCATTTCAAGAGTTAAAGCGAAGATTGACCACATCCCCGGTGCTCACACTCCCAAGTCCAAACCCAGATTGGCCCTTCCACGTCATCACCGATGCATCTTCCTATGCAATAGGAGCAATCCTGCTTCAAGACCAAGGCAAGGGACTGCAGCCCATCGCCTACGAGTCAAGGAAGCTAAATCCAGCCGAGCAAAATTATACAACCACGGAGCGAGAGGCATTGGCGATTGTACATGCCTTGAAGGTTTGGCGCTGCTACGTTGAAGGACGCAAAGTACTGGTCACCACGGACCACGAGGCGTTAAAGCACCTCCAAACGCAGCCGTATCTCTCAAGGAGACAAGCAAGATGGAGCGGATACTTGCAACAATACAACATCACGATTCAGTACCAGCCCGGCAAGACAAACCCGGCTGACCCCCTCTCAAGACTGCAATTAAATGCAGTGATGGTATCCCTGAAGACAGATCTGGAAGCTCGATTTTCAGCCGCCTATGAAAGAGACCCTTACTACAAGAACGGAGAAGCAGCCTTGGACCCATGCAAGAAGCAAGAAGGCAATTATTGGGTGAGGCAAGATACGGGCCAGAGATGTGTTCCTAATGACATAGACCTCCGGCTCTTGCTTCTACGAGAAGCACACGACAACCCTCTTGGAGGACACTTTGGAATCCTAAGGACCACGGGCGTTCTAGCTAGGACTTATTGTTGGCCAGGCATGTCTAAGCAAGTCAAGGAGTACTGCAAGAGCTGTGACACATGCCAAAGAATCAAGCCATCATCGCAAAAGGCGGGAGGACTCCTCCAACCACTACCAATCCCCGAAAGACAATGGACGGACATCTCAATGGACCTTATCGTGGACTTGCCCGTGACACCTCGAGGCCATGCAGCAATAGTCACGGTGGTGGACAGACTTACTAAGATGGCTCATTTTATTCCCACGACGACTAAGGCTACAGCACCACAACTTGCAAGACTCATCTTTGACAACATCTTCCGACTCCATGGACTACCATCAAGAATTGTGTCAGATAGAGATCCAAGATTCACAAGCCATTTCTGGAAAAATCTCTTCAAGAACTTGGGTACATCGCTGGATATGTCTACTGCCTACCACCCACAATCAGATGGGCAAACCGAGCGTATGAATCGTACCCTAAAGACCTCTCTAAAGGCCTACGTGTCTACCCTCGAGCAAGACTGGGACATGTACTTGACCCCCCTCGAGTTTGCCTACAACAACACTACGCAGGCCTCTACCCAAGAGTCCCCATTCTTCCTCAACTATGGCTTCCATCCGACCACGCCACTGAGCTTCACGGCTGGCCTTGATGAAGTACCTGCAGCCACCGATTTTATGGAGACATTAGAAGCAGCCCTTGTTGCAGCGAAGAAAGCTCTACAACACGCGCAAGATGCTCAAGCAAGAGTGGCGAACAGATCCAGAAGAGAAATTACGTACAGAGTGGGTGACAACGTGTTACTATCATCCAAGAACATTTCCCTGAACAACAGGCCTGCCGGCAGCAAGTTCTCTCCCAAGTATTTGGGACCCTTCAAGATTATCCAGCAAGTCAACCCCGTTGCTTTCAAGCTAGAACTTCCCCAGACTATGCACATCGACCCCGTATTCCACGCTTCCCTCTTCAAGCCGTATGTGCAACCCGACAACAAGTTCCCAGGACGTGTGACAACCCCACCAGCCCCAACAATAGTGGATGATCATTTGGAGTACGAAGTGGAAGACATAGTGGCTATGAGAAATTTCAGGAGACAGCAGCAATACTTGATCAAGTGGAAAGGATATCCAGATTCGGAGAATAGTTGGGTGGCGGCGCACTACCTTGACAAAGTTCAGAGAAAGTTGAAGCGCTTCCATGCCGCCAACCCCCATCTTGGACCAGCCCCAAGTCTCTCTACTAGAAGCCCGAAGACTTCAGGGAGGCAGCCTGCCACCATCAAGAAGCAGCAGAAGACCCCTTGGAGGCAGCCTGCAAGAACAAGAAAGAGGAAAAATTGACATTAGACACTCTTCTCTTCTCGCAGTTTCTGGACAGAAAACTAAAACTGCTACTGGTAATATGTCTCTGCATAATAAATTCTGAAAATTTACCTGGCTGTAGTCCATGAGTAGCCGGTCATTTAGAGTCCAAGTTTGCTCAATTTGGAGCACTGGTGAGAGAGATATGATGCTCTAAGTAGAAGGGGGTCAGGCTGCTGGCATTGTTAGGGCAGAATATGCCTTCTGACATTGTGCCCTCCCCTGAACTTGGAATGCTCTGAAACTCAAGACTCTGGTAGAACATCTTACAGCGCCCAGTTTGAGACTTAGTTTGGAGCATTTGGAGAAGTATAGAAGGACTTATGATTTTCAGAAGTTTCTGCACAGATTTGGAGGAGTGCCTACTCTCTCAGCTCTCAACGACAGTCCAGAACTTAGAATGCTCTCAAATTTGGTGACCTGGTAAAGTTCTCCAACGCGGTCCGTCTGGCACTTGAATTTTCAGTTTTAGAGCAGTTCTGTGGCCGCTATGAATTTTTGAATTTGTGGCAGATTCTGGGCCAACTTGTACAATTTTCTTCATCATTAAGGAGTAGGCTAGCCAATAAGGTCACACCACCTACGACCTTGCCTAGTCTACCTTACATGTGTAGCACCTGACTTGGCGCCTTTGACTAGTCCTCTTCACATGTGTGGCATCTGACTTGAAACTGTTGACTAGTTTGCTCCACATGTGTAAGACCTGACTTGACGCGCCGAGACGTCGCTTTTTCTATCGGGGGGGTGATGTAGTGATTTGAGTTATTATATATTAGTTTGCATATATTTTAATGTTTTCAAATATATTTGGAGTAGTATTGTGTGGAGTCAAGTGTGAATAGGTACTCTAGTAACTTGGTTCATGTCCTTTGAACCTTCCAAGGCATTTTCGAAGTTAGAGGAAAGACCTAGAAGAACTCCACGTGGCAAAAGTCAAATGTGCCATTTTTAGGTCAAAAGGACATGTGTACATTATTCTTAAAAGAGGTGGCAAGTTTCGGGATGTGTTGGGTGCCAACACATCAACCAACATACACCTTCCTAGAAATTACTTATGTAGCAAGTATATAAACAAGAGCTAGAGCATAGAAAGACATTGGAGAATCACTCTTGTACTTGCCAAAATCCAGAAATATATTAACTTTCAAGAAGCCATCTCTCTTTCAAGAAGCTACCACTTGTGTTCAAAGATCCTTGTCTTGAATAGATAAAGTATTCTGTTTTACTAAGCACTTTATCTATCTGTTTCACTACACTTCTGCTCTTGATTTTTTGCCTCTTCTTTGTTGTTACCTTGGATATTCGGCTGAGCACTTCGTCTTTGTAACACTTCTTATTATTGGGCCACTTCCTTCAAGCCGAGCATGTAGTGATTTGAGTTATTATATATTAGTATGCATATATTTTAATGTTTTCAAATATATTTGGAGTGGTATTGTGTGGAGTCAAGTGTGAATAGGTACTCTAGTAACTTGGTTCATGTCCTTTGTACCTTCCAAGGCATTTTCGAAGTTAGAGGAAAGACCTAGAAGAACTCCATGTGGCAAAAGTCAGATGTGCCATTTTTAGGTCAAAAGGACATGTGTACATTATTCTAGAAAGAGGTGGCAAGTTTTGGGATGTGTTGGGTGCCAACACATCAACATACACCTTCCTAGAAATTACTTATGTAGCAAGTATATAAACAAGAGCTAGAACATAGAAAGACATTCGAGAATCACTCTTGTACTTGCCAAAATCCAGAAATATATTAACTTTCAAGAAGCCATCTCTCTTTCAAGAAGCTACCACTTGTGTTCAAAGATCCTTGTCTTGAATAGATAAAGTATTCTGTTTTACTAAGTACTTTATCTATCTGTTTCACTACAGAGCAGATCCTTATGATTGGCTCGTTCTTTGTGTTTCGCCGACGTTCCAATGAGGTCTAAGACTAATATAGGTTGCGAAGGTCCTGTCGTAATTGGTACTATCAATTCTTTTGTCGACTGTGCTCCGACGACTTCAGACTAGCTTGACTATTATCGTCTCCTTGCAAGTGTGGAGATGATCCGGTGGAAAACATTTCAAACACTGATTTCTCTTCATATTAGATCAACCTGCTTTGCTTCCTTTTCCCTTGGAGGGGCTTTTTGCCCGAACAATAGTAGCTTGGTGCCACCCTCTTTCTTGATGCCAGCTTGCAAGAGATGGTGATTGGGCCGTTGCAGAATCCTCAATCTTAGGCCATTTGCCTAATCACATCTGCATCTGGATTGTTTTTTTCATCTCCTAGGGGGCTCGAGCGTCATCTTTCTCATGTTCCTGTACGGCTTGCTTCGCAGCTAGCAGTTGGTCTCCATCTTCCTTGGCCAATCGCTTGGCCTCTTTTATTGACTTTTGTGCATCAACTATCTGCCTATCCGCTTCTCATCAAACTCTCTTGGCATCTTTATCTTTGCTACTTTGTTGCATGTCACTTCTATTGCCAAGCAAGGTTTCCTTTAATATTGTCTCCACATTCTTTAAGGAACGGCAAAGAAGACTCAATATCAAGTTCATATAAGTTAAGGTCAACAACAAGTTGTTTTCAATAGGTGTTATACGCCATATGCTACAACATGATACTATTGGTTAAAAGTTGTTCTTTCGTTCATTCTTTTAAATCACGTTTCATCATTTTGCGTCAGAACGTTGTATTGCCTCAAAAGAGCAATACATATTATGACACGATTGTGATGATTACGTCAAGGCTATTGTTTCAAGTCCTTAATTATCTCTTGTCAATTATCGTCCATTAGAGCGTTACATTTTCACACTGAATAATGACATCCAATTACGCGAGTAAGAAAACGTTTTTGAAACAATTATTATTTTTAATATTTTTTTGGAAAAATAACATTTGCAAAATATTATTTTTTGCTTGCGTTTACGTAAATGAATGACAAATAGATTCAAGAATCATGAAGTAACTACAGTGATCGTTTACAATTTCGATGATCGACGTCAACAAAAATATGCATTTTTGAGACGGATGTCAAATAGAAGGTCAATTTTTGTTTTCCATTCTCTCTTGTCACTAAACTTGATTGAAATTTATCCTCTCCTATTCCCATGTGGTTTATTGACCCAAATTGACCAACATTTAATTACTCTTTGGCCACTAACATTATCATTCCAAATTTCAAATATTTGGAAAAAAATCGTGAAACACGTTTCGTCGGGGGCAATCTAATTGCCCCTCATAGGCAATTGCTACAATGATTTACTAGGCTTCTAACAAAGGTTGCACCGCAAGGGTGGAAGAGTTGCATAAGAGTCAAGGTACGAAATTGAGGAAGTCTAAGAAATAAGAACAAAGCTCATCCTACTGTCTAATGCATTGTGTGTTAATCATTACAAATCTCACATTTCACATGCATATATGATGTGAATGTATGGCGCTTAAAAGCATGTGGAGTGAAACCCATGGACACTAAGGTGCTACAGTCATAGATTTTAATTCGAGCAAGGTCCTTGTGGTAAAGTAGTTATGAGACATTGTTGCTATAAGAGGAAAATTGAAACGTTCAAAGACATTAAATTAATGAAATAGCATGAATCAACCCGTTTGCATGGAGTGACTATTACGCCTAGAATGAGAGGAAAGAAGGATTTGGGTGTAAGCTTGTCAGTTCAAGCCTTGAACCAAATGAAGAATAAGCCTTCATAAATTCCTATGACGCTATCGAAGTCAAAAATTGTACGTTAAGGACAAAGTGAAGCAAACTAGATGCCATGGCCTTCATTGCATAAGAAAAAAAAATATTTTTTTTTTAATCGTACGACCCGACGACTTTCGCTAAGGGTAGTGGTGTACGGTCTAACCACCATCTCCAAGTCTTTACAGCTTTTGGCAGGCTTTTGGAGTGAGACCTAGGTTTGACCGCTGACGAGTCAAAGGTGCTCTATACGGGCGCAAATGCGCACCACAATTGGAGCAGGGTGGATGCGTACCATACTAGAACGAAGAACGCAATAAGAGAAAGACATCTGACCGAAACACGGATGCAGCTATAGCTGGAAGACCAAACTATATAATGAAACCCGGGTACTTCTTCAGCTGCAGCGTACCATGACATCTTTGCTAAGCACCACAACCAGCAGTTTCGCGTTAGAATCACTGAGCACCACATTCTACTTTCCTCGCAGAAGCTTTGTGACTTCGAGGAGTACATACTTACCATCTCCGACTAGGCTGCGCTCGAATACGAGGTCAGCAAAATTACAAGTTCAGGAGACTTCTTCTTCAAAGCTTGCGGTTGAACGTTTGGTACCCTCAAGTATACAGTCAGGAGAAAATCCAGTGCAGGCTGCTTCAAAAGAAGCGAGAGTAGGCCTGTTTAAACACTATAATGCATGGGCAAGGCGCAATTCTGCTGTTCAGCTTGACTTGTGGAAATCAGTCCGTGATAATTTAGTCACATACTGCTTACTGGCAGCTATGTTGTCAAATCTTCCTTCGCCAGGGGACTATGACACCTTCGAGAATGTGCCTCAATCTCTTTCTGGTATGTCTATGGTACGACTTTTGCAATTTTGGGAATCGTTCGCCTTAACATACTTGAGAAAATGAATGTGTATAGTAAGGCAGCCGGCTGAGTCTTGAACATGTGAGTAGATTGGTCTATCACAGTGAGGAATACACTGACGTCTTTTCTTTGTCAAAAGTTTTTGTAATCTACCTTGATAGTGGAGCTCATCCCCAACCAGCTTCACATCGTTTTAAGTGAACCGTGTCGCGGAAGACCTCTGCTTCCAGCTGGGAACACTAGCCATTTGTACGCTTCACAGGTCAATGGCGTCTGCATTCGCATACATGTGAGGAACAGTACGTAGGGCTTATGCGGGTCTGCTACCGGACTGTTTTGTCCTCCAATATTTCCTGAGCTTACTTGCCGCTAAAATGTTCTATGAAGAGCTAAAAGGGGTCTATGCATATAATTCCTGACAGCGGGCGCAACACCTTGCCCTTGTGTGTGAAGGAGGTGACACTAGACCAAGGCGAATACAGAAGCCTAAGTCTGTAAAGGCAGAAACTTGTACCAGAAAGTGTGTTGGCACATGCATTCGTGGAGGAGCTGGTGCACCTGGGGAAGGCCCTTTGAACGTTCGCAAGTACGAGCTAGCCGCATTTTCTGGTGCACCTTTTGAGATATGCATGTACAGGACAAACGCTTCTGGAGTATCTTATACGTCTTTGACATTAATGTTTGCGGTCTTCTCGTGTAAGGGTAGAGGCAAATGCAGAAGGCGAAAAAAGGATTGAAGCTTGTTCTTGGATTATTAGCCATATCAGTCACACTGAATCCTGCATGCGACTTCATTCTCATCTGCCTCTGTCAGGTGTTTTAAGCGCGTAATCAAATGCAGGGTTTGTTTGAAATGAAGTTGTATTTTTTAGGGGAAGGGCGCCCCAGCTACCAGACCAGATATAGTATAACAAAATATTGGTGTGGACTGCTGTGAAAGCAGGCCATTGGTGGTCTTCAAGGAGGGTTTCCGGAGTCGACAATACTGGTGAGTGGAATTCACACCTTCACACCTTTATCGGCCCTCGCCGACCTCTTGGTTGTTAAAGGGTGAAATATATATTTTAAGTTCCAGTTTCTATTGGGTACTTACTTCCTGCACAAATCGACGCTTAGCATTGGCATATGATGAGGCACTTGTAGCTCAAGTACGAGTCATGATGGCTGCTGAGGAAGGACTGGTGCTTGTCTTGGCAGCCTGGTGGAGTGCAGTGAGATCTGCAACTTAATTGGAGATCAAGATAGTGGTCCTTGACATGTGTCTGTCCTTTCAGTTCCCACTGAGTTTGCTCCTTGGCAGAAGCCACTTTACTATTAGGGCCTCGCCTGACTATGTCTGGTACTCCTGCAAATGTACATATTCAAACCTCGTCACTTACTGGAAGCTTTGAAGGCCTGGATTTGACATTGATGACTCGCTGCCTGCTCTGATCAATGTTCCAACTTTGAAGATACACACATAGTCGTGACTGGCACACTATTCTGGCCCCATGAGCTGGGATGGATGGTCAGAGGCATAATCTACGTGAAATGCTTGAGGTATGTGCATCGCAGCAATGGTTATGCTAGGCAATGCTCTCTCTAATGTTGTTCTTGAAAATTTACATGTGTCTTATTGCTGGCATATTGATATTCCAAAGAACCGGACCGGAGGTCTGATAGCTTAAGGTTCCAATATCATAAAATTTCTGGAAGGGTGAGTACCTTTGTTTAACAAGCCTTTGCTTCAATCTGCATGACCATGCTTAGTGCCTGGTACTATGCACTGAACCTTGAAAAGGCAAGTGCTTTGTTCGAAAACATCGTGTGCATTAAATTTTCATGACCATACTTTGTGCTTAGTACTGCATTAAGTTCAGGTGGTGCAAAGTAAACGGGGTCAATTGCTTAGGGTTTCAGGCGAGGGTTTGAGATTCTGACCAAGAACATTGGGCTAGTGATGTACACTGCATGCATTTGTAATAAAATAGTAGCATTACAATATCGCCTCTTTCATTCACAAGATGTAGTTATCGTATCTTCCGCATTAGCATATACATAATACCGCAGGGGAGCTCTTGCCCATAGGGCCTCTATTGTTTTTTTGTGCATTATGCAATTGGCTTCATAACTAGGTTGCAATATCGCTGGAGTCACCAAAAATTAAGCCAAGCAGCTTCAAAGTTGCCATGCACTCAGAAGAGCAAACAAGTGTGCCGCCCAAAAAAATTATTCCATAAGTGTTTGACCAATTTGTACACATGCTTTTCTAAGCATCACTAAATGAGGTGAAAAAATCTATGGTGTCCTTCAAGCCTGCTATGAAGGTGTCTATTTCATCCTTGGTGTTGTAGAAGTACAAGCTAGCGCGTGCAGAGGCATTAGTGCCCAAGTACCGGTGCAGGGGTTGAGTGCAATGGTGGCCCGATCGGATGGCTATGCCATGCTGCACACGGACAGCACATAGACATGCAGACGGTCATTGATTGCTCACTCAAAGCATGCCACTCTCTGCTCTGCATATGTGCGTCCACCTCCACCCGATTTGCAGTCTCGCTGGGGTTATTGGCCATTATAGCTCGGCCAAATCAGGAAGAGTTAAAGCTGCTCAAGGGAATCAGAGTCGAATATATGACGGTGAAGCGCGTGGCATACACCGGTGAATGAGGTTGGCATGAGCACGACGCCGCCTTTGAATAAGAACGAGGGCCTACAGATTACCTGCTGGTCTAGGAAAGTGGAGAGGTCAGTGGCGTGCACACCCTCCACGTTGAATGCGCACAGGGCTGACCTCCCTTCGCCGTTGCTGTCAGGAGGAGGCCCATAGGTGGTGACCCCCGGCACAGCCTGCAGCTGCTCATGCAGATACCTCCCCAGCTCCATCTGCATCCCGCCCCCCCATACCCCCAAACACCAACTGCCAGCGGTCAGCTGCGTGGCAGGCCACGCCACGCCAGGCCAGGCCAGCCACACGTCCCTTTACCAGCTGCCCCAGCTGCCACACTTGGAACTTCAAAAGCACAGCTGGCACATATGCACACAGTGGAATCCACACTTTTCTCAGATACACAAAAGAGGACACAATGCCTGGCCAGCAGGGGTTCATGTCGCTGCGGGCAGGCGGGCACCTCGTAGGCGTGAATGCGGTCCATGCCGATGTCGGTGAGGTAGTCCACGGCAGCGCCCAGCCCGATGGCCTCCGCGATGGGCGGCGTGCCCGCCTCAAACCTGCCCGCACCGCGATCACCAGCCCAATGAGATTATGTTTCCCCCTTGGCACCCCGCGGCCAGTGGCAGCCGTTTACGCTTCTCCTGCGTAGTGCGATGCAGCGCATGCGCTTGTGTGAGCACACCGGGTCCCTCGCTTTGTCTCAGGCGACACGCTCGCGACTCCCGTCTCTGCCAGCCAGCCAGGCAGCAGAGGAGTACCATGCACATGCTGCAGACTCTCTGACAATCCACCATCGCCAGCTCTCCTTCCCTCCCCCCCTCCCTCTCGCTCTCCCTCTGCCCCTTCCTCCCTCCCCGTGCGGCTGCTGCTCCTGCTCCAGTCATGGCTGGCGTAAGAGAGGGAGAGGCAGGGACGAGAAATGGCACCTGGAGGGGGGCTCCGCGTAAGTGGAGTGGTCCATGAACACGTCCGATATCATCTCGCCTCCCCCTGCTCCCACCACCCCGGCCACCTCAGATCACCATCATCATCATCATCATTATCATCACTATTGTGGTAGTGACCTCTTGGTACCTCCTGCCACATGTGTGTATCGCCAACATTGGGCTTTCCTTTCTCTGCAAAAGAAGGTGCTGGAATGAACGGTTGCTGCTTTTACGATGCTAGAGGAGAGCCACTCTCCGGCAGTGAGGCACCCCACGCTAATTTGCCGGGGG
>WELA01005757.1:33080-56582 GCA_009602735.1 Mesotaenium endlicherianum | reverse complement strand
TCTCTCTCTCTCTCTCTCTCTCTCTCTCTCTCTCTCTCCCCCTCCCGACTACGCCACAGCCCCCTCCACGGCAGCCATCTTGCAGACAGACGCAAAGTACCAGCTCCGTGCACACTGCCTCCCTCTCATTCTTCGCCTGCACTCGTCTTAAACAGCGTCTGTGTCCGAAGCTGCTGCAAGTCCAAGTTCAACAACACTAGGCCCTCAAGTACTCAGAAGTGGGGCTTTCTGACAATGGACGTCTCTACATGCATAAGGTGCGTCCCTCGTATATTTGATACACCTGAAAGCCAGACACTTGTTAACTTCAGGCAATATTTGTCACACAGGCAATTGGCCTTCTCCACTGTGCCAACTGTAGCTATCGTCCAACTTTGTTCAGTTCCATATCACATTCTGGAAGACTATGGTCCCATCAACCTGCTTCTAACAAGGTGCGAAGTTACTGAGCTTCTTGAGTTCCCTCCACCTCATAGATTTCTATGCGATAAGATCATCCCTTGCTCCCACATCTTTTCCAAGTACAGGTCCTAAAAGGCAAATAGTCCCCACAATTAGCAATTTCAGTTGCCTTTTACGTGATGCAGAATTTAGCCCACGAAATCAGGCGAAACTCAAGAATGCAACAGGAGTGCAGGTTGCGTCTACCTGATGTAAGATTGGGAAGTCTTTTCTCACAGCTTCTCCAAGCGATGTGCTCTTCTCAAAAGCCTCCTTGTGAGACTCAAGTGATACTATGTCTTGCCGCGGGGATGCGATTGCCTTTATGCTTACGACAGGCTTAAATTTCACTTTCAAAGAGGGACAGGCAGCAAATTTTATACTTTCACCACCTGCAAATGTTGACCCGCAGGCTGGCTTTGATATAATTTTTGCGGCGTGCCGGGAATTTAAGTTGCAAAACATACTGGGAATCATCGCTGTCCGCATGACAGCCTCCATGACGTGCGGCTAGGCCTAATCCCAGCAACAATTGTTTAGGTGCTCGCCAGTTCAGCAACTAACCAAGCACCGAGTACAGACCACACAACACTACACCCGCGTTCAGTGATCTCTTCCAAATATGCAAGAATGAATCGCCCACAAGTCTAACTGGCAGGACAGGAAAGCTTGTTGTTGCTGGCTCACAGGAAGCTGCAATTAAGAACAAGCTGCTCCCGGGATCAGTTCCGTGGCTTCACCCTGTCATTCAGGAGGAGGATATTATAACTTGTCCTTTGGTACGGGCATCTGACAGTGCATTTGGTACTCCGGAATGTGGTCATCTCTGTTTTTGAAATGTTTTGGACTATTTGGAAGGTCGAATTTGGGATTAAATTGTTCGAAATGACCACATAGAACCATATCCTTGACCACATCGGACACCAGTCAGATGTGTTTGACCTGGTTGGAAGCACCTCTAAGTTGAAGACCTTCGTAGACCATAAATGTTACAGACGACCAGATCAGACCAGATCGTCAGCGCTGGTCAGCACATTCCAAACTCATGATGGCCCGGAGTTGACCCCTTCACGTCAGCAACGACCAGAAAGCTCGTTAGCGCAATCAGCAGTAACTGCCGTATTCCCATCGAAGCATTTTCCCTAATTTTCTGTTGGCGAAAAAATGTCTGACGGGACCGCAACGTCGGGAGGGACCTTATTAAAAAGCCCCTGTGCAATTTAATGGACCTGCACTCTCGACGTCACTCGACGACGTCGTCGATTCGAAGTTCACATTGCTGTAGTCTGTCACATATATGTTACGGACAAGCGGTGCACGCCTTAGGGCCCCCAACTATAGACGAGTCTTAAGAAGATCTCTCGAAAAGGTTTATATTTTTTGCGTTGGGTTGCTGATACACCTTAGTTACTGCAGAGATTTTGATGGCATCCTCGTTGGTGGCAGAGGCAGTATGCGCTGGTTTTTGTTATGGCACTCTTGGAAGCGCTCATGGCCTTCCAAACGGATCATCTTTTGAGTTGTGTCCGTTGAAGTCGATAAGTCTCCGAAGAAGCCACAGACAGGAAACAGCTTCTGTTATAAACACTTCCCGTAAAACAGATGCTCGGATAGTGCCTGCTTCTTCGAGAAGACGGAGTCTTGCATGTCACATGTCATTGTCAGATGGGCTTTTCACCCCTCAAAGTTCTTCATGGACATCTCAGTATGCACCTTCCATGCCGAGGTTGCAGGATACAGACCCATCTAGTCTGCTCTTGCAGCAGAGAATTTTGTTCCTGGGCGCCCAGGTAGTGATCTATTGCCGGTGTATGTTGAGTTGGCTTCATTTGTTTCTTCTATCCTGGAAAGACACGAGCACCGCTTATAATTCCGGAAGTAGCGTTTCCGCCCGCGTCTTTCCTCTTGCAGGGCTGTGGCGTGAAAATATAATTGTTTCATACTTGCAGTCTTAAGTGAACCTTATTAGGGATGCTCCATGTCAGTGGCGGACAGCTCCAGGGTTCATGTTTCTCAGTCTGCTAAATATGACGACTAGAACAACCAAGAAGACACTCGTGCAATGGGGGCCTATGTTGTATCTTGTGTCTGGGTCCTGAAAAGCAGCCCCTAGACAAGAGCTGGCTTGAAGAGTAGAGCGAGCATGGCTCTGGTCTCAGTAGAAGTGTTCACATATCAAAACTGCAGGGTGGCGAACTGCATGCTGGCCGGGAAGCGGAAGACTCAAGGTTCACGCTGGATATCCCAAACGTGCTGAGAACTTGTGTTTCACAGGGGGCACTGCAGGCAGGGAGCTTGTATTTACAATCAGGCGGATATGGCACCACCCGCCACGCGCACTTTTGAAGAAAATTGAAGAAAAGGGGCATGGAGCCCTCTCTGCTAGGGGTGCACAAGCGCCCTGGTGGCACAGAGCGTTGGCCTCACCGGGAGAAGGGGTGGGCTGTGTGGCTGTGTGGGTGCCAGGTGGATGACGTGATAGCAGATGCCCTCATCAGCCAGATGCTGCTGCTGGACGCGCAGGACCCCACGCAAGACATCAAGCTCTTCATCAACTCGCCGGGCGGCTCTGTCACCGCGGGTGCGTGCCCTCCCTCCCCTGCCTCCCCCGCCTGGCCGCCTGCTGCTCTGTTTCTCTCACACGCATCCTGCCACAGGGTGCTGGACTCCGCCCCCGGACGGCTGCTCGTATACATGAGCGCGGTCGAAGTAGCTGGACACCCTTGAGGACGATCATGATGATGATGATGATGTCGATGATGTGATGATGCTCTGAAGAAGCTTTTGCATTCCCGAAAGCATGCGGGCTGGCTGACTAGCTGGCCGGCTGCCTGACGACATGGTGCGAAGGCGAATGCGCGAAACCCTGAGGCGTCTCTGAACCCTGAGGGTGCGGCCCGGGGGGGTTGGGGGGGTGCAGGCATGGGGATCTACGACGCCATGAAGGTGTGCAAGGCGGACGTGTCCACCATCTGCTTTGGGCTGGCGGCGTCCATGGGCGCCTTCCTGCTGGCGGCGGGCACCAAGGGCAAGCGCTACTGCATGCCCAACGCGCGCGTCATGATCCATCAGCCCCTCGGAGGCACCCAGGGAGCTGTACATTCCCCTCACCCCCTGCTTCCCCCCCCCAACTCACCCACCCACCCACTCACCCACCCAATGCACTCACCCCACCTTCACTGGTGGTGGCTGGAGTGTGTCTTAGCGCATTGCAGACAGAGAAGAGGGCGCTTGAAAACCGTGCCGTGCTCTCTTTCTCTGTCTCTCTCTCTCTGGCTGCCCTTTTGTCCGAGAGTGCTGCTGCCTTCAATCTTCTTCTTCTTCTTTTTTTCTTCTTCGTCTTGTTTTTCTTGCCGGGGGCTTGCGGCATGCCATTTACTAGGGTTAGGGTTTTGGGAGTGGAGGGTTTCAGCGGCCTGACCCCTGGCTCTGTTGTGGGGATGCCTAGTGCTCAGTGATTGAAGCTATGGGTGTCACTTGCGCCCTTGTCCTTGGGGGGGGGGAGGGGGTGGCTGAGGTTTCTCTGATGTGGCCTAAGCCTGACTTCACTTGCACACAACCCCCCCAAGAAACACTGCAGCGTGCATGAAGATATCATGGGGCGTGGCCCTTTTTCCTTCCTCCTGCTGCCGGATGGGTATCTGTGCCAGTTGAGTAAGGAGCATCAGCGTCGACATTCGGGCTCCCAGATGCACGTCGAGGGCTGGAAGGTGTGACGAGGCAGTTGGGTGGGGGGCTGGTCGGAGGCGAGGGCTGCAGGCGGTGGACGTGGGGCTGCAGGTGCGCGAGATGATGTACCACAAGGCCAAGCTCACCAAGATCCTGGCGCGCGTCACCAACCAGCCCGAGGACAAGGTGCTCCCCCCTCCGCCTCCCTCCTCTGCTTCCGGGGCAGGGCTGTGTGGGCCTGCACCCTCATCATCTGGAAACATGTGCCAGCAGTCAGCGCTTGAGCATTGCATTTCCTGTTGTGACTTTTGACACTGATTGCTCCATCACAATCACAGGGCTTAAAGGACGATGGGTCGCATACTCCGAGGCCAGGCCTCGGAGCTTCGTGCTTGGCGCTCGATTGGTCTGCTGTGTCCCTTTTTTCCTCAGGCATGCAGCTATGATGAAGCAATGGTGAAAGTAAGTCCGAGCAGAAAGGAGACATTCCTTGCTTTTAGTTATCGCATGCGCATGGAGACGCTGCCAAGTGCCACACTAAGAATTGAGAGCCATGGCCCCCACCCACATAGGGTGTCGGGTGCTTGGCTATGAGCTGGTGGAGGATGTAGTCTTATGCTTGACGGGCCTGCTGCTGCTCTGTCACTGACGGTCACTTTTGGCCATTGCGCTGTGTGCAGGTATACGAGGATACAGATCGTGACAACTTCATGAACGCCTGGGAGGCCGTCGAGTATGGACTTGTGGACGCTGTCATTGACGGCGACAAGCCTGGCCTGGTGGCTCCAATTGGTGTGGTACAGAAGCCTGACAAGACGCATATCAATCCCTTCTGGACTATCAAGGAGACCTCTAGGCAGCGAAAGAACTACCCTGGGGAGGAGAGATTATATCCAGGTTACGAGTCTGAATAGGTAGGTAGGTCTGTAGGATCATCACATATTTGACGCCAATATTTCTTTCGTTTACTAAGATACACCTGACTGCTGAAGTGTGCATTATGTGTTCTTGGTTTTTACTAACTATCGCGCCATGTGCAGCTGTGCAAAGAAGCCGATTTCTGAATAAGTACTGCCAATCTCTGAATGTTGTAGAATTCTTGTCTACTTGATGTTTATTCAGTGGGTGATGTACAAGATGTTGAGAGGAGCAGAGTTTTCTATCTTCAGCTCAGAATGCAAATTTAAAAGTTAAGGTCTGTATTCAAATCTGTAACTGAAGAAAGCAGAGTAAGCAGGAGCAGAAATAAACCCCATGAAGTTCCTAGGGTTAAAAGCACTGGAGGTATTTGGACATGTATCCTAATTTTTATATCAAAAACTTCTAAACGGACTACCGCTTTGCAGTTTGTATATAACTGGATGATCTGGACATACACCAGAATACGAACGATATTACATTCTTTTGGAGTACCCAGACCCCCTGCATTTCCTGCACAACATCATGCCTGCACAAAGACAAGCCAAACTTCATCACTGTAAGAAGGCGGGATAAGACACAAGGGCAATGGAACACCAAGAGGACACACGAGTTGCAGATAAGCTGAAGTGGGGGACATCCTGCTATACTCGACAAGAGTTACTTGTGAGAGCCCGCAAATTGACCAGCGGCCGTGCGTCACAGGAACAATACTTGAAAACCCCCAAAAAAACCCAGCTGCAGCCAGCCACGGTCAGCCAGCTCCCTCCTCTCGTAACCTCTCCTCCTTCCTACCGTCCCTCACATCCGGTTAGCACTACGCAGCCGTGGCCGCGCAACCCGTTCGCTCATACCTCCTTTCCCAAATTGCAGCAGTGAGACACAGCGCCCTACTACCATTGAGCTATCTAGCGGACCCAGGCCAGGCTTAGCCTCGCCATGGCTGCTCACAACAGCGCTCCAAAGAGCGCACTGTCATAAAAGCGTCCGGTGACAAAAGAGGGCCAAAACTTGGGGCACATAATTTTGGGAAGACATGAGATCAGACCTCCCTTTCTAGGTACACAAGCACAAAGCTCCCAGGGAACCAATACAGGACCCCCTTAACAGGCCCTCTGCAGTACCTCGTCCATACTACGGAGAAGGCGCACAAGGCGCCCTCACAGAACTTTTGGGGGGGGGCACCTTTTTCCTTATAAACTGCCTATTACACAAGATACTCAACCTAGCAGAAGCCGATCCTGAGCCATGATGATGACTGAATCGAGAAGGACTTCCTGCCATCAGCAAGTCTACATCATCTACCACCCCACCTACTGTCTGAGACGTGAATACAGGACACAAATTTTCATTACGCCAGCCATGCCTTCGAGAACACTCACACTCCATAGAGGAGCAGTGGCCTGCTGTTCCTCATTCTTATGCAGAGGGGCAACAAGGGCACATCCTTCACAGAATCTGCCCCAATGACCTCTTCTGTCCACAAATCATCCACAGCGGAGCACTCCAGGAATGACGCACTAGCCTGGAAACTGCTTGCCTGTGACAATCCAAAGTTCTGCGAGACTCCCAGGGCTTACTAAATTCAGTCATCCAGTGACTTATACGGGGATGCCAGGAGGGAAGAAGTGGACGCACCAGCCCCCTTGCAGACCCTGCAGTCCACAAGGCCCTTTTCCGTCTTCATCTTACCGCCACCCTCGCAGAAGACGCATGTCGTACCCCCTGGGAACAATCACACTACGGATCAGGCTCCACAATGCGTATCAGGGGTGCCATCGGAACCACAAGATGAACGAAGAGGCACGCTTATTCATGGCTATAACAATTCATGGCTAGAACACAGGTGACATCCTAGCAAGGCCAACTCTCTTGCAACACGTCCTACCCACGACACGGAAACACGAGAGAAGGTGCATTTCATAGGAAATGTGTGAACGAATAGTAGCCTACGAGGAGAACAAAGGGGCGTGTCTCTCACCGTTGGCACCACACTTGTCGCACGGAACAGGGTCACCCTGGGCCCACAAACCAGACGCAAAGACAAAGCAATAAGCCAATAATCTGCACTATGTCATTGTCATCACAAACAGACTATATTGCATCTACTTGAGCATGCCGTGGAGAGACTCTCTGGCCACTTCCTGTCCACAATATATATGAAGCAGCCTCAAAAAAGGAACTTCATGGACCTACTACATAGAGCGCAACATAGTTTGTTGGGGCCACAGATGGGGCTTCATCATAATACAGCCCACAAAAACTGAAGAACATGAAGAGGGGTGTACAAACTGGTGGATAATAAAGAGCCAGAGAGTTGTGATGAGCAGCTCAGTCTGCAAGTGCTTTAGCGAATGCTATACATCCTATCTTTCACATGCAATTGACAACCATGTTAAGTCATCCAAATGCTTCCAACACTGATAAGCGGAGACTCCGTAAAGACTTGTTACGTCTCAATCTCTTCGCAAACTTGTTTTCTATAACATGTGAATGCTCTGCCATAGGCATACTTGTAGGTTTTTAATTTGCAGGGATGCCCGCCTATGCTATGTTGTTAATGAATTGAATAGAAGACTTAGAGCTCGTACCCTGAAACCAAAAATGAGGGATGCAGCTGTTGCCGAAAATGCGCCCGCTGCTAAGATAACAGCTTGCAGATCCGGAGCGCTTCCATCAAGGGCCAGCATGGGTCCAATTTGTGCACTGCCTAGCGTTGTGACCACTGGTTCTAGTAGCTCACAATGAGACCTAACAGACAACCTATATAGACGATTACATTTGGTAGGCTTACTTCCTAACGTGACCCTTCCCACAGCTGGTGCAAATTTACTGACAGGCCTGAAGCTTAGCTCACTCTTCAGCAACCTGTTGTATTGTTGACTGGCACAGACAGCGGGAAAAACAGCACAAAAGGTGCTACATTCTGTGCGCCTGTAACAAGGTTCTCGCGCTCCTAAAAACGTGATAAGAAGTCGTTCCTTAACGATGGCAGCCATGACTACTGCTGATCACCCAAGCCTTTGTCCAGTGACAGTATGTACATTAAAAGCTGAGCCACTGTCACTACAATCGTGCAGGTATTTCCACTGGACAGAACATGAGGATATGCTGCCCCAAATATGCAGCTGCATGTTGCTAACCAGCAAACATCTTGTGCGTTTGCAACCCAAACAATATCCTGCAGCAAGGGCCCCGTAAAGTTACACAAGAGATAGTGATGTCCATGCGGCCAGTGACAATCATGTACACATGAACGTATATGCGTTCTACACAATTATGAAAGCATATGCAATAGGCACTTGTGCCTCAGCTCGAATCCAGCACCATGCAGAACCAAAGCTGACATAAGATTGAGTTATACTACGCGTACACAGGAGTCGCAGTTCCGACGTGCTTCAGTATCGACCCTTCGTCGACTCAACTCTCACACAGAGTAAAGTGTCGAGATCCGGGAGTCGGGACTTCCGGCGTCGCCGTCGAGATTCAAGAACGTGGGTCGTAATCAGTCGGAATACTATTAGTGGAAGGGGCCTTGCATCGCTGGCCACTGGTGCCTAGTCTACCAGTAACCTTGCGTTTCTTCTGGTCCCGTTTGTCCACCAGCGTGTCCTACGTGTATCTGAGAATCTACAACAATTTGGTTCCAAACTACGAGTGAGCAAGCGTGAGGACCAGATTTAACCAGATTAGCCTTTATGATTTACGGAATTTAAAAGCTTAACTCCAATTAGGTCATCCAGGTTCATCAAAGTGTTGCCCCATCTGCTCGTGGCTCGAGGTAATTTCAAGCTCAAGCCTTCGGACGTGACTCGATGTGGTCTCGACTCTCCAGGCCCCTAGAAATTGGCATCGGATGGTCCTTATTGACAGTACATTCTACTTTGGTGCAATTTATTTAGACAGTAACTCCACAGGCTACACTGACAATGACTTGGCACGTATTCCAAGAAGATGGGGTCTCCCTGCCACACACGGATACCCTTTCACAAGCCCCATGGTCGATTCGGTTTCGACATTCGACTATGCTTCAGTGTTGAACAACGTTCTGCAGACCTCCTGCATCAATCTTTTGTTCTGTGACTGCCAAACTTGCTCTTCCCGTCTGCTCGAGCTTTCTTAGTAACCTTTTTTTTCTCGATCTACAAGGATCCCTAGAAGTACGAAGCCGCAATGGCTTCCATCGCTGCTTCTCCCCTGGCTGCCTTCGCCACTACCCTCGCTGGCGTCCCCTTGGCTTCGAAGCCAGGAAATGTGAAGACCCAGGTCATGCGTTGTGCTGTCGTGAAGTGCTCACAAAAGAGCCATCAGGGAGAGGTAACAACTAGCCGACGGACAGCTTTCGCTGGTATTGCAGCTGGATCCCTAGCTCTACTCTTCTCAGCTCCTAATGCTGATGCTGCAGATATCCCTCTCTTTGGGATTAAGAAGGCGAAGCAAGCCGTAAATGCTGCAGCTGATGCTGCAGCTGGGGCAGCCAGCGGGGCAGCCAAGACAATAACCGAGGCAGCAGAATCCGTGGTTCCAAGTGTAGGTGTTTCCATCGACCCCACTGTGCAGGCTGGAATTGTGGTCGCGGGAGAGGTAGTGGCTGTTACGGTAGCTGCTGCAGTGGTGGGATCTCTGACAAAGTAAGCTCGGAACCTATCAATTGTCCGCTTAGTGCACACATTGTCTTTTTGGCTTGTCGTGGTTCAACGACAGCTTGGTCACAGACATTCATGTTTAGGTTAAAGAGGTGATTTCAGGTATTAGAGTTGCAGTAGGCGGTTAATAGATTCGTTTTTGATAGTTCTTAAGAGCGACTTATGCCAGGAGGGATACAATATGAGAAACACTGCCATACAGCAGATCGTAGTTAATTGCATAGCAGCATGTTTTTGTCTTCATCATCATCCTGTACAACAATAAGCCACGGAAAACGGGCAATTTCTGCCAGTTCAGACAAGCTCCTTGATCACTTCAAGAATGTCCTCCTTTCAGCCTTGTTCTCACTTGTATCTGATTTTTTTCAGTGTCTACCTGGCATAGGCAGCAGGTGATGGGTAACATCTGCTCAGCTAATACAATGTGCGACTTCTTTTCAAATTACCCATGATCTCAGCCGTTTGAGAGGGCTTAAAGTCACACTGCTTATTAATCGAGTATTGAGAAGCCTATTCTGGGTACGCACTCATCTTTTTTTGTTCTATACCTTGTGAGATGCTGATTGGTTCTCCTCGTGAAGTGAACGATTAGTACTTCACGAAGTGCTCAAAATCTTGGTGGTATTCGCCAAAACGGTGCCATGCGGAGGTCTCCAAGCTTCAGCTGGTCGAGTGTGATATATGCCTACACCCAAAATTATAGAGCAGTTAAGCTTCAGGATGAGCTGCACCTTCAGGAGGTGCACATGCAGAAAATGGGAACCATGCAACCTCTGCTCAAGGTTGCTGAAATTTTGAGGTAATTAACTCAAGCTTGTGCATTTGCTCTGGCATCCAGGGCCAGGCCAGGGGTCCTACATATGTAACGCGATTACCCTTTCACATTTCATAAGTGGATCCTGTTCATGCTGATGGAGGAATTAAATCATGTATGCCGTGGTCGATGTCATTCTCATTTACGGAGTTGAGAAAATCCCTGACTAAAACTTGGAAATGTGAGCCCAGCTGCTTGTCTACTTGGACAGCCACCAGCCATTCTTGAGTATGGTACAATTCATGATCGTACATTTAGTACCCACACTGTCCTTTCCCAAACAACAGAAATGGTCACTGCTGCTGATAATAGCCATCATAAAGCATCGTGTTTCCAGTGCAATGGTTACAGAATTACACACGGGAAGCTATAGCTACCCCTCAGCAGCTTTTGTGTGAGTCATAAAAACAGTTGAAAATCGGCATACGCAGATCGTTGGGCCATTAGCGACATCTTTGACTTGTAATGCATATCACAATCAATGGTTGTCGTATACGCAAATTAAAGAGGGAAAGCACTACGGGACAACGCACCTGCTTTGTCCCTTATTAATTGACATGTTACAAACATGAATACTGGAATAGTTCAATAGTGACGGCAATACATTGGTGGTCTATGCCTCCACATGCGTTCATCACGTGGAGGCCTTCTGTGACTAGCATTGCGGTTCTCAAACAAAATCCACTACATCGTTTGGAAGGAACAGGAAATATTTGAACTATTTAGGCTCAGTCCCCCTAGGAGGAGATGATACCTTAATGTACAGGTGGTAGCAATAACTTTTCAATTTCTTCTAGAGAGCGCCCCTTGGTCTCAATGATGCATCGACTAGTGAACACTACTGCCACGCAGCACAGTACTGCAAAGCAAGAGTACAGAGTAGATGGCCCCCAAAGTTGCAACAATGGCAAGAATGTCAGGCCAATCACAAAGTTGAACACCTGCAAAACACGCACCCAACAGCCGGGTGGTTAGTGGCAAGAAAGACTGAGTCCTGTCAAGGTCAACCGCTATACTGGACAAAGTCTGCCGTGGACTTCAACCCATCAGTGACTGAATCGCAACAAGCACTCTTCTGGAACCTTGAGGCCAGCTCAGAGTAAGAGATGGAACAAGGGGGAGCAAGAACATGCTGTCTCAGCCATGTGTCTTTGCACATCCACCTAATGGACAAGTAGAAAACAGATGTCTGCTGCTTTCTCTGGGTAACTAATGAAGAAGAAACACAACTCACTTGACATAGGGTCGCTAGATAGGACGCGGAAAAGATTTTGTGAGAGAGGTGCATACCCAGTGGACGCACATGGAGACTGCCATGCCCTTGGCACGAATGCGGTCGGGAAACATCTCGGGCAGCAGGAGTGCCGGCACTGGACCAGCCCCGAGAGCGAATGCTATCACGTATCTGCACCACCCACAAGTACCAAGCATGCACCACAATCAGCAATAAGGAGCCTGCCACCATTGTCGCTTTGAGAACACCATCAGAAAGAAGAGTGCGATACGCTGCTTGTCCCCAGGAGCCCTGATAACTCTCCCAGCTGAGGAAATACTTGTCAACAACACCTCGGATACTGTACGTATGCAAAGTAGACACGAGAACAAGAGGACTGGCAGCAGGAAGACAAGAGACGCGCATACAGGAGGGTGCCGAGCACAGAAGCGGTGGGCGCAAAGGACTGCAGCGCTGGCAGCCCCAAAAACACCGCCTGCGTGGCCATCGCTGCACCCTGCAGCGTGCACAAGCAACAGCAGTCACGAAACACATAGCTGTGAGAGGAGCAGTGAGACGGATGGAAGTTAGTCCTGTCCACCACTTTGAGGATTTCAACCAGAGCAGCAGCAAGTGGGCAGAAAAAGGACCACCAGAACTTGAAACAGACACCTGGAAGAACTTACCATGCCGGCAAAGCTCCAGGACAGGAGCTTCTTACGGCCCAACCGGTCCATCAGCAGCGTCGACACAAGCGCCGCTGTCTTGCACAAACACACAACACGAACATCATACAGCCAGCCGAGTAGGCAGCAACGGGTGAGACTGGGCTCAAGAGGGGCGCAACGTGGCATCCACAAGTCCGCCGCACCCCTAGCAGACTCAGAGGCCCAGTGCTCCGCTGCTGCTCTTTGCATTGCGATGGGACTGCAACAGAAAAGTGCAACTGCTAAAAAACGCAAGGGCAATGGTGCATCGTAGTTACCGAGAAGGTTGACAGTGCCCATGACTGTGGACGCAATGATGTCCGACTGAATGCCGGCATTCTTGAAGATGGTGGAGGAGAAGTAGAAGATGGCGTTGATGCCTGCCAGCTGCTGGAGGCCAAACACAGCAGCCCCCAAGCCCACCACTGTCCCCACCACCCGCACCCACACCGCCGATGCTGCCCCCATATCAGCATCGTGCACTATGCACCTTGCCGTCTGCGTGCTAAGCCAAGCTTGCAGCCCAGAGTCAGGCCTGACACTACTCATAAGAGCACCTCTTGCACATGCTGGCACCTCATCACCATTCAGGCGCCACACCGACAGGCATGCTATCCACAGTCACGTTCCACCTAGACTCTCCCAAGTCAAGCACTCCTCGCAACAGGCACTCCTGACATCTTGAGAGGAAGAACTGGCATGCATGGGCACGAATGGGGAGGGCTGTGCCTTTGCGGTAGCGCTTGCCAAACAGGCCAGCCCAGGACACCTCCTGCGGCCCTCCGGCACCTTCCCCGCCAGAGTTCCGCTGCAAGTCAAACATGGCCCCCTTCACCTCCGCCCGGCCCCAGAGGCTCTCCATCGCCGTCTCTGTGTCACCCCATCTTTGCTTCTGCGCATGCACAACACCATACGACTGTGAGTGGAGAACAACAGCCAGTGCTTGACACATGAGTCCTCAGATATGCGCTGCAATGCAGCAACAGCGAGGCACATCTTCTCAGCGAATGCCAAATGGGGGTGGCTTCACCACTAACACAGGTGCACTGGCACCGTGTACCCACTGAGGCTCGAGCAAGGGGCTCAGGGGAAGGTTTGGTAGGACCATAGGGCTGTAGGGGGGCCACATGAACTGACACAGTGAGCACTTTTAGAGCTGCATCCTCTTGGCCCTCTGAGAGCCAGCTTGACCCAACACGGCTCACTACCCCATCCCGACATGAGTCTCATCTGCTGGAGATGACACGACACCAGGAGCTACCTCAGCAAGCCAGCGTGGTGATTCAGCGCAGAACTGCATGCCTCCTAGCAGCATCACTGCCGGCGCTGTGCCGAACCAGAAGCAAGTTCTCCACCTACATCCACCACAAGTAGCCTTGTAAGATGCAGGACCTCGGATGAGGCCTTGTCTACAGGTTACAGATACTAATCTCATCGGCGAACATCCTTGCAGCACAACACATGTTCTCACAAGCGAGTGCAAGTGGCTTTAAACCACGCACAACCCTACGCAACAGCCTGTTGTTTGTGGGCATCTACATTCTTACAAGCTGAGGAGAGGAGCACAGACTGACTGACCAGCCGGGGTTGGTGGCGAGAGGGAACGAGGCGGCTAGTGCCGACAAGATGCCCACACAAGTGGCCACTTGCACCAGACTGCCGAACGTTCCTCTCTGTTGGATGGGAGATATCTGCAACAAACCCACCACTTTCCCCGGAGTCAGTTGTGCCTCACAAGAACTCATGCTCACGAACAACCGCTGTAAAGCCACAGAGCAAAACCCCCTCGGTGGACATACACGATAAACTCAGGTACAGACGTGAAAGGGTGCTGAGGGGGCAACCTCAGAGATGTAGAGGGCGCACACAGCAGCACCCACGCCCAGGCCGCTTCCCGTCAAGAAGCGCCCGGCTATCATCTGATTAAACCCCTGCGCTGTAGAACTGCACACCAACGGTCGCAAACAATGGATGAACCATCAGGCGCCTATCCGAGGCCACTTGCGACCAAACCTCCAGCATACTGTGCACAAACTGTTGATCGCATGCGAGCTGTGCAGTTAACTGCGTTTGCATACCATGCTGCATGGCAAGCACTCGCTTGGGACACATGAGGACAGCCTGTCGACTACTGGGCTGCCTCGGCACAACAACAGGCTCCACAACAAGCGACGTGGTGCAACTCCAAATGTCAGCCTACTGATGGGTGGCCCTTGCCTGCTTTGTAATATTTATCAGCATTTCTGGCCATACTGGGTGGGGGCAGCAAGCACAACTTCATACCTGAGAAGGGTTCCGATGAAAATAGGAATGGCTGCAGCTTGAAATGACTTGCGCCGCCCAATGCCATCAGCAATTGAGCTGCTGACAGCGCACCCAAGAAAGGCTCCCACCAAGAATATGCTCACAACGAGACCTACACAGTGGCCAACAAAACAGGGACAAGTTTATTATAGAAGCCAACAAAAGCATGCCCCTCCAACAATTCCGAAACATACGTGTTGTAGCATGAATGAAGGTGAGTAATTAAGGTTGTAATCCCTCTAATTAATATCTCACATATAGAGAGGAATATGCACCCTTACCTTTCTTGAGCGAGCTTGCGGCAAACCCCAAGTCTGCGGCAAGATACTCCAGCGGGCCATTGACGACCCTGTCACAATATAGAGGTTCATACTATTAGCTCAACCTGATACCTTAGGATCTTATGACTCATGTACAACCCTTGGGCTGTCAACAGGTGTCCTTCTCTAGAAGTCAGTGAACCTCAATCATCTCATAGAAACATGAATGCACACACCCTACAAAAGTAGAGCAGCATGTGGAGTCCGCTACGCACAGACCCTTAGCTCCCTGCTTGACTTGCTTGCATGCAACTGTAAAAATGACACAGAAGTACATACCCCATGTGATAGCCAAACAAGTAGGCTGCAAGGCATGCAGTAGCCACATGACGCAATGCTGACATCCATGCTGGCTTGACCACGTGCACGTCATAGTTTACTGTCTCCCACATCCAGAAGCAGAACGCTGTTAGCACCCGCGTCTTTTTTTTTAACGAGATGATGCTCCTGTAAGACATGGAAGTTGAGCATCTCAAACTGGACGGACAATCACGCATACTGCAATGTCTCTTTCTACTCTCAGTACAAGGTTGTCAGCACCATTGGCTGCACCGGTACCCTGATTACCCTGCTCCAAGAGGAAATAAGCAATTTCATCCACAAGCTCTATGCGAGAGTCTGCATCTGGGGCAGGAAATGAAACGGGAAACAGTCAAAGACCTCTCTTATTGTTGTCTACCAATCATACATACTGTAAGTTCTGCGTCAACCTCCCTCACCTCCTCTGGACAGCTCTTGGTCACTTGATGAGTTAAATGGTGACGATCTGTGGAAGGCATCTCCAGACAAGCTGCCAACTCTTCCAACATGCTTTATTGGTCGTGATGTTTCTTGGTGTTGTCCTATTTCTTGCCCGTGGTTTGGCAAATTTTCCTCATGGTACTGCACCCAGGGAACAAGCGACAGTCGCCGCACAATCACTACAGCACGGCCAGAATGGTCCCTGACTTTCAGGGTCTAAAGACATACATTGCCTGCATTTTGACGCTACAGGGAAAACGTTTGACATCCGTGTTCAAATGATAAGGATCTGATATGAGGTTACAAGACAACTAAAAATTACCCGAGCTTTGGCGCCGCCAGAGAGTCCTCCTGAATAACCTTGATTTGATTGAGTAAGCCGAGTACATAGCACCTGATGCCTCAGTGAAAAGGAAACGGACCCCCTTCGACTACTGTGCTTACCACTAGCTTTTCTTGCATTTACTAAGAAGCTCCCGGGCTGCAAACATCATTACCAACAAAGAGATTCTCGTCAAGTTATGCAAGGTGATCCTCCCCGAGTATGATCGATCACCCAGAGATACACATATCCGAAAACGAACATTGATTAAGATCTCCTGCCCCTGTGTAGGCTCTGCAGACAGCCAAAAAGAAACAAGAACATGCCGATCTCCTTTAAAAGCACAGGATACAACAACCAGATATCAGACAAGCTCGTCAACAGACCTGCTGAAGTAATGTACCCACAAAACTGATGGATGCCATACCAAGCGTTTCACATATCGATGCGCTAAGTCAAAAGTGGAGATTGCCGTCTCTTCAGAAAAGCAATGCAACTGTGGGCCCCGGTTAGGAGGAGGAAACCTACTGTTAGATAATAAAGGGCTCCGAAAAGGACATAAGATGCTGACTTGTGCCTGGTCACCTCGATAGCTCGCATACTCTCATGTCTTACGGCCAACTGGCCGACAGAGATGTCGTGCACTTTAGGCCACCCGAGTGCACCCGAGATTACCAAAGTTCTACAGTGGAAAGCAGTGGAAAGCAGTGGGAGGAGATCATGTCAACAGAAGATAGTGCGACAAATGGAATGCATAGAGTACCTCATACAACATAGGTCCCAGATTGCGCGCATCGCTCGCCTCTACGATGGTGCATAGCCTCCATGGACCTTTTCGAATCTGCTAGAATATAGAACACGCCAGATGGACACAATAGTGATTTAAGCCGGTCCGCATGCGTTTTTCAACTACCCACCAAAACCACATGCACACCGGATGTCTTTCGTGCCCTTTTATGCATCGGATTCAATTTTTGTGAGGGGGCCGACAATTTCCCCCACTGACGCTCCCGAACGATGACGACAAATCGAAACGTGCACGACAAAAATCAAAACGTCGACAACGTCGACGGCGATCGTCGCCGTCGAAACAGGGTCAACAAGATCAACAAATTTAACAGAATGAACCATCACGAAAACAAGGCGGGGCCAAGCAAGAAGAGAAGCCCCGCCATGTCCGACAACCGAAAAGCCGAGGGAGGGTCGACACAACTCACTCGACCAGTCCGGCCCCCTCGCTCGCCTCCCGCCGGCGGCCATGGCCCGTCAGTCCTCATCAAGCGTCCCTGCACAAACACGCAAAAATTAAAGTGACGATACGGACCTCACAACGAGCACTTGTACTGCGTCGGCCCGACGCAATCCATGTCTGCATCGACGTTGATGAAAGGTTCTCGAAGGATCCCGAACACGCCGAAACAACAAGGAAGCCCGACGCGCACGTGCGAGGCCCTTACTAAATTCCCCCTCACAAAAGTTACGTAAGGGGCGCCTTACTGACAACAACAAATTACACTACATTCTAGATAGCGTAGTTCATACATCAACTGCTCTTTCAACTGTGAGCTCGCGGTATGTACTCCGCTCTTTTTTGTTATTTGCTTCTTTCATGTCGCGACAACTACCAGTTGGACGGCGCAGCACCCGTGGCGCGCGTCACGGCTGCCTCAGGTGGCCTCAGGTACGAAAAGTCAGAATTGACCCATCAACCAAATTGCCGATGTGTGAAAGTAAGCGTTGAACTTAAAGCACAAGTCAAGTCACAAGTGAGAGTAACAGTAACAAGTCAAACCCGTCACCCAACGGTGGGTGGGGTTTTGACAAAGCCAGGTCGATTGCAACCTGCAAGGCTAACCCCACTGCGACCTAGGATCCTCGCCAGCACCTGCCAAGTCAAGCAGAGCTGACAAAGCAGCAAGTCATGCGATTGCCAAGTCAGGCTACGCTGAGAGTGCAGGCCAGCTCAGCCATGGCCCCTCGACGGGGTTGCCATAAAGAGTTGCCATATTAAGAGACATAGGCTCGGAGGCCACATGGGCGTGCACGTTGATCGAAAGGTCAAGCCAGCACGCGCGACCGTCACGAGGCTTGCATGCAGGAGTGACGCAACATAAGTTAAGTCTCAAGATTGATCGTTGTGAGCTGTGCATGCATGTTGTAAACTAAGTCACGATGCTTTAGAGAGAAAGCACATGCGTGGTACCTGTGATAGGCACAAGCCTCGCAACCTCTGTCCTCATTCTTCCCTCGCGCATTTTTGCCAGAGAAGCAAGAAGGTGAAGGAGAGAAAGAGAAGAAGAAAAGGCGCGAAGGAGAAGGAGAAAGGAGCTCCCAAGACCCCAGGACTCAAGGCGGAAAGCTTCCGCCGACGCTGAAGATCTTTGCCTCCATTTTCACATTCTGCACCATCAAAAGTTAGAAACTACGAGTTCCCAAGAAGGAATTTTAGTTAGAGAACTTGCAGATAGAATCTGCTAGAGAGATTCTAGCGCAATTGCAAACCAAACATCGCAAGCGTATGAAGAGCACATAAAATGGTAAGTTACGTATTTGTTTATAAGTTCTTGAAAGCCTCATTAGTCGAATTGCTGACAAGCAAGAGGAAGTTAGCAAGAAAGCCAAGATAAATCATTTTTGTCACCCATTTGGAAATGATTCTAAACGGGCCAAAGATAACAAATATGTTTGTGGGTTATTAGGCGGTCATTCATTGGTCCGCGTCCTTCGTCAATGCGTTTAGTCCGAAGGAACTCGCTCAAGGGGAGCGAGTCCTTTTGACCCCCTTGCCCGATGACAAACGTGACCGAGCAAGAGGCAGTATTCTTTGAGTGAAGACGGACTTGTCAGTATCACCCGTGGCGCCCGGCGACACGCGCCCTGTGCCTGCTGGCACAAATGACCGGGCAGCGGGAGCTTTCGGGACCACCCTTGCGGCCCCGTTACTTCAGCCCGTTGCCCGCTAACATGTAAGTGGCAACGGCGGCGGGCTTGTCAGAGCCACCTACGCCGCCCGGCGACTGTGGCCAAAGAACTTCAAAGTTCCTTGGGCCCCTTGCCCGCTTTTACAAAACGTGAGTGGCAACGAGGAGCAAGCCTGTCAGGCCACCCCCGCCTCCCGTTATTTTTGCAAATGAACTGAAGCTAGATTTTGCTCTTGTATTTTTGAACTTTTTTAACCAAGTAGTCCACGATAACGTTATGGGCACATTCGAGCTTATCAACGACCAATCAAAAGACAATGTTCGTGGGCATTATAATCATTGGTTTGTTTTTATTGTCATATTTAGCCCAAAATTGCATGGTGCACATTGCAGGAGGCGATGAAGTCTTCTCTATTCTGAATCGATGAAATCTTCCTCCCTTTGGAGACGATGAAACGTTCCCGTACATAATCTTCGTCTTTTGACGTAGAAATATCATCTTTGCCTGTTGATTCATGGCATATGTTCTCCATTTTCCTCACATAGCGTAGAAAAATCCGTCTACGCTCAGGGCGGAGATGGGCGAAGATCCACTTCCTGGGGCGTTTTCCGAAGTTTGTTTTCGGCCAAACCGGTTTCAGAGTGGAGGGGGCTCCGTACACCCGCGTGGTCGGTGCCCGTGAAGATGAAGGCAATGAATGCTTAAAAATTAAGGTATCCATCTTTTGGGCCACTTTAATGATCTTTGAAAAGTCCGTCAAGTCGCATAATTCCACTCCTTTTGCCACCTTGGGCTTGAGGCCAAAGATATAGCGATCAATCTTCCCCTCGAGAGACCTGTTAAGAATCTCAAGAGTGAGGGCGTGGAATCTAGATGTATACTCTTGAACATACGTCGTTTGCTTGAGATAGTGAAGTTTTCCTCGAGTGAATGAATCGGCTTACCAAATAAGCGATTAACAATTAATGAAGATCTTTATATCAGCGAATAATCTTTATGGTATTTTTTGTTAATTGATAAAACAGCAAAAGACAACACACTAGCAGTGGACAATACTCGCAAGTCAAATGCAAGTAAACTATCATCAGTAATGCAATCAGTAAACTCATACAAAAGCAAGGCTAGAAAACAGTGCATATCATGGCTTCTCGCCTTGCATTCAGATGTCTCTCAGTAAGCTGTACAAAAGAGTTGGCCTCGTTTCCTAATGCCGAACTTGAGAGCAATGCCTAGCGTATGTACATGGAATGAGTTTACTGTTCAACGGCAAGTGCGATGGCACCGCCTACTCGGGAGTTAACCACGTCGGTAGGACCTCGGTTAACCAAAACCACCGCCATCTCCCATCATCCCGAATCGCCATCCATCCCAAGGATGTCACCTGGCCCTTCATCTAGCATATCGCACTTAGATGCATACCTAGGCAGTTCGCTGCTACCGAGTACGGAAGTCAGCTGGCTGTCAAAGAATGTGTCAGCAAGCTGACCTAAGTTGACTTCAGCCTGCTGCTTTCGGCTGAGCCAATATACTAGTTATTATTTAAAGTCCAGCAGACTTAAATTAACTAGAGTCCACCAGACTGAACATAATCAACTATTCTATTTAAATGAATATTATATCTCCCAATATATTGAATCATTACAATCCCTCCAACTTATATTGTTTTCGACTCAACAACATTGATTCACTAACACTGGTTAGCTATTATTTACAATTATGCAAGGCACATGCAACACAAAAGCCGACTAACTGCAACTAAGTACCTGGGGCAGTGTCTCCCGGGGAGAGAATCCTGGAATTGGATCTTCTTCTCCTGGTCGATGGCCTTCTGAACTCTGGGGGCTCAAAATAGAGTGAACTGAGGGGTGAACGCAGCAGCTGGGCAGCGCTCTCTTGCACCGTTTGCAAGTTTATGGAGACAGTTCTTTCCTGTGCAGCTTTTAAGCTGACAGGCACATACACTGGCATGCCGGAGGGGTGCTGCATGACATGGGATAAGAGCACACGTCCTCTGCTAGAAGGGGATGCTGGCTGCCCTCTGGCTGCCTCCTTAGCAGCTATCCTGTCTGCTCAGTCTGACTGAGTCTTCTTCCCTGGAATGGGACTCCTCCTGCTGAAACTGCCCAGCCACTAGAGATCTGGATCTCTTGGTGGACTAGGGTCAGACTCCTCTTCTGTAATAAATCAGTATATTAGTGGATATAATATTCATTTAAATATAATAGTTAATTAAGTTCAGCCTGCTGAACTTTAGTTAATAGTCAGTCGGCTGGACTTTACATAATTATCAGTTTAATGACTCAGTCGAAAGCAGCAGGCTGAAAGTCCATATAAGTCAGCTTGCTGACACATTCTTTGACAGCAAGCTGACTTCCGTACTCGGTAGCAGCGAACTGCCTTGATATGCATCTAAGTGCAATATGCTAGATGAATGGCCAGATGACATCCCTATGATGGATGGCTATTCGGGATGATGGGAGATGGCGGTGGATTTGGTTAACCGAGGTCCTACCAACGTGGTTAACTCCCGGGTAGGCGGTGCCATCGCACTGACCGTTGAACAGTAAACTCATTCCATGTACATATGCTAGGCATTGCCCTCGAGTTCGGCATTCGGAAACGAGGCCAACTCTCCTGTACAGCTGACTGAGAGAGAGATCTGAATCCAAGGCGAGAAGCCGTTGATACGCACTGTCTTCTAACCTTGCTTATGTGTGAGTTTCATGATTTGCATTATTGATGCTAGTTTACTCGCATTTGACTTATGAGTATTATTCACTGCTAGTGTGTTGTCCTTTGCCGTTTAACCAGTCAACGGAAAATACCATAAAGATTACTTGCTGATATAAAGATCTTTATTAATTGTTAATCGCCTATTTGGTAAGTCGATTCATTTCAATGGTATCGGAGCAGTTATCACAGTCTTCTTTGTATGGTAAGGACAAGGTCTCAAACTAGCAACTCCCGAGACATGGAGAACCAGGATAACGAGAATGTCGAAAACCAGGCGGAAAGCCATGTAGCGGGAACCCGTACCTATTCTGAAGCGGTAGCAGATACTGCAGCTAGGGAGGCTGCAGATGAGGCAGCTGCTATTGCCTCAGTTGCAGCTCAGCAAACTGAGGGGGAGATAGCCAGACTAGAAGCTGAACAAGTAGCAAAGGCCGCTGAAGATACAAAAAGGAGGGAAGGACAGCCAGCTGACGAGCGCACTGTTGAAGAACTTATGGCATCAAGGGCCAATGTTCTGAACCCACCTCCTGCCGTACAACTCAATGTACCCCTAGGTCAAATACGTGACCGGCTGAATGCGGCAGGAATTGCTGCTGCAGGAGCAAGAGGGATTGTTGAGGACACTACTCAGCGAGTAGATGCCAATGCTGCTGCTGCATTTGCTAATCTACCACCCCAAAATGTAGACTTGGGAGCATTGTTCGTTCAGATGCAGTCGCAAATGGCGACCATGTATCAGTCCCAGCAGGAGGACAAAAGAATCATAATGTCCCTACTCCGGGACAGAGACCAACTGGGGTCTCACACCACTAGTGGTGGTGGCCGAGGGCCTAGTAAGCCCAAGCCGAAACCTCCCCAGGACTATGATCCTGAGGGAAACAGAAAATATTACCTGATCAAGTTTCTCGCGGATGTTGAGCAGTGGCTGGAGAACTACCCAGAACTGCAAGATTACGAGAAGGTCAGGCACACCGGTGCGCTACTGAAAGGCAGTGCCGCAGACTGGTGGCTTTACTGGAAGGAAGAGCGTAAGGCTCGGCAACTCGGTGACCCTACGTGGGTAGAGTTTGTCGAGAAGTTGCATGAGAAGTTTGATGTCATCAACCAGCAGGAGAAAGCTATCTATGCGATGATCTCCCTGACACTGAAGCAGACCACTTCAGTTGCTGAGTTTGCTCAAAAGTTCCAAGAGAACATGATGAAGCAGCCTGATTTGCCAGAACGGTATAGGATAGCATACTTCAGGTATGGCTTGAAATCCGAGGTCTCTGGTCATTTTGCTGAGAAAAAGTATGAGAAACTGGCTGACTTGATCCAGGATGCTGACGCCTGGGATCAGCAGCAGTTCAATCACAAGCGCCAGAGTAACGCTTTGGTGTCTAAGATTGTCAAAAAGCCCCACGGTTCCTACAATGCAGTTGAAGGAGACCAGGCTGAGGATAATCAGAGTGATGAATATGAGTATGAGTACAATGCTATTCAGTCTAGAGGTAGAGGTGGTCCCTCTCGAGGTGGCTATGGAAGGGGTGGTGGTAGGACTAAGCCGAGACCAGCCTCAGCAAAATCTACTTGCTACCATTGTCAGCAGAAAGGCCACTACCGAGAACAGTGTCCGGTCAAGCACCTGCCTAAGGTCGAGAGAAAAGACCAGCCTTTAAAAGACAGCAACAGTCAGTAATCGAGTCTACTGACTGTGAGGATGCTGAAGATAGTGAGTCGTCACTAGCTGCCCTCGTAGCAAGTATTATGGGT
>WELA01005757.1:0-31073 GCA_009602735.1 Mesotaenium endlicherianum | reverse complement strand
CACGGTTCCACCTCCGGGCCGCTGGAGTCCCTCCATAACTGTCATTTCAGTTGACACGGGAAGGTGACAGGCGGTCCTGCCTCCATTTAAGTTGGCGGGGAAAATATATGACAGTTAGTGAGCGAGAGCGATAAAAACACACTCATACGTTTATGTGTAGCGCATCGCAACTACGTCAACTTTTAGCAATCATCCTGTAAGGTAAACAGCAGCGAAGCCACTATACTAAATACTAACATACTTCCTGCAATCCCTATGACAAAGGTCCATATCCTACTAACTTGTGCCCTGGTTACATGTGCAGGATGGCGCCCACCACACAAAAGGAGGACAGAAAGCGCAAGGCAGAAGAAGCCAGGAGGACAATGGAGCAATACCAGAAGGAGCTGGCGGCGACGTCCCTCACCAGGAGAGAACAAGAAAGGGTCCGCAAGCAACAAGAGGCGGCAGAAGAGGCACAGAGGAAGAAGGATCAGGAAGCGGAAAACCTCAGGAAGGCTGAGGAGGAGAGACAGAAGAAACAGCAAGAAGAAGCGGCAGCGGCAGAAGAGGAGAAAAGAAAAAAGATTGAAGCGGACAGACAGAAGAGCTTGGCCACTTACAGGTATACTGTGGTGGGTGGCCAAAACTTCGATAACCTGAAGGAAGCATTGCTGGCAGCCCAGGAGATCAACAGGCTGGAACAGACAACACTGCTACAGAAGGAAGGAGCTACAGCACTGGACAGGTACATCGAGACACACACCGGCGTGGTCCTTTACGAAGATTATGCTAAGATGGTGGGCTATACAGCAGAGCAGGCCCGGTATCTCGCAGATGATTCAGAGGACAAGCCGGTCCCCATACCGGGAATAGTGGGAGATCAGAGACTCATCCGGATGGTGAGCATGCGGCCCGATAGCTTTAAGGATACGGTATTCTACCTCACACTCCTGCCAGCTTACAATGAAGTTGAGAGAAGGAGCTGGGAGTACTTGGCCAGGGAAGCAGGACAGCAGATGTTCTCTCCCCACTGGTTCCCGTGTAAACTGAGGAAGGCTGAGCACGGACCCCAGTACTACCAGCAGCCAACAGACTGGAGGTGGATGACCGTCACAAATAAGAAGCAGGAGTGTGACCGAGCCCAACCGGATGACTTCCACTATGGCCTAGACGGCTATCTCATCCTACCACCTCACATTGCCCCTTGGGACCCCAGGCTGAATGGATGCCTGAGCAATATGAATGCAGAGACCAAGGAACATAGGAGGAGGGGAAGAGAGTACTTCTCTAAGGGAAAGCATGCCTTTGTCAAATGGGCAAAGAATGCAGGCCGGATAGATATCAGTAGGCTGAAGGCCAAGCAACCTCCAGCGCGCCCTAAGAAAGGGAGGTCGGTAGACTACTCCATGTCTACTAGGGAGCAGGACGACTTAGTGGACGAGACCCCTACTCTCTCCGAGGAGGAGGATGAGGAGGATGAGGAAGAAGAACAAGGCAGAGGAGAAGCATCAGCAGCAGGTACTCAGGATACCCAGGGACAGGCAGGGGCGCTTCCTAAAGAACCACGATCAGGTGTTTGGAATGTGATCCCCGTTATGGCGACAACTGGACCCCGCGCTCGCTCCCCCAGCCCACCTGCCCAAGCAGGGGAAGAAGCTGATCTGACTGTACTGGGCAGCAGACACAGACAGAAATCCCCAGAGGACAGGGGTGCCAGAAGAGGGACACGCGGGTGGGCCAGAGGTATGCCAGCCTCCCCCTCCGCTCAGGGGCATGTACCTCTAGCCAATGTATTTCAGCATCCTACTGGAATGCCTGTCTATGTGGGAATCAACACCCAAGTGGTTGAAGAGCAGGCCACCATCCTCCGTTCTCCTCGAGGGCCAACTTTAGAGCAAACAGGGTTCTTTAGAAGGCCAGCTGACAGACCTAGAGGGCTGTCCAGATCTAGGTCCAGATCTCCGTCTCCTGATCCTGAAGCCCCAGGAACAACCCCTTAAGGTGACACGCTGAAGAGGCAGTCAGTAAGGGAGGCTGGTCAGGTTCAGTTCCCTTATTTAAAATTTCTGCAGTTTAATGTTGTCGAGGCGACAACAAGTTAAGTTGGAGGGATTGTAATGAATCAGTATATTAGTGGATATAATATTCATTTAAATATAATAGTTAATTAAGTTCAGCCTGCTGAACTTTGGTTAATAGTCAGTCTGCTGGACTTTACATAATTATCAGTTTAATGACTCAGTCGAAAGCAGCAGGCTGAAAGTCCATACAAGTCAGCTTGCTGACACATTCTTTGACAGCAAGCTGACTGCCGTACTCGGTAGCAGCGAACTGCCTTGACATGCATTTAAGTACCACCTGCTAGATGAATGGCCAGATGACATCCCCACGATGGATGGCTATTCGGGATGATGGGAGATGGCGGTGGATTTGGTTAACCGAGGTCCTACCAACGTGGTTAACTCCCGGGTAGGCGGTGCCATCGCACTGACCGTTGAACAGTAAACTCATTCCATGTACATATGCTAGGCATTGCCCTCGAGTTCGGCATTCGGAAACGAGGCCAACTCTCCTGTACAGCTGACTGAGAGAGATCTGAATCCAAGGCGAGAAGCCATTGATACGCACTGTCTTCTAACCTTGCTTATGTATGAGTTTACTAATTCGCATTATTGATGCTAGTTTACTCGCATTTGACTCACGAGTATTATTCACTGCTAGTGTATTGTCCTTCATCGTTTAACCAGTTAACGGAAATTACCATAAAGATTATTTGCTGATATAAAGATCTTTATTAATTGTTAATCGCCTATTTTGTAAGTCGATTCATTTCATCTTCCTTGTTGTCCTCCTCTCCATCGTTCGCTTCTTCCTCTTTCTTGTCCTCCTGTTCCTTTGAAGCCTCTCGAGTCATTTCTTCCAGTCGCTCCCAAGAAAAAGAGTATCCCACTGACCTCCCCCTTTTGGGTGTGGGTGGGGGCTGCTGGGTCCTGACCGCATACAGGTCCTTCTCCCCTTGCTTACTTGCCCATTTGGCATAAGCATGCTCTCATTTGGAGAAGGAGTCCCTGGCCCTGGTCCTATCCTCCTGTGTCTCCGGGCTCATGCAGTCTCTGACCCCATCCAATCTTAGGTCCCATGTTGCAATGTGAGGTGGCAGCCCCTGCAAGCCTGCCAAGAAATCGTCTTCCTCGGCCCTGTCATTGTGCTGGTCCTTGATGTTGATAGTCATCCAGCGCCAGTCCGTAGGCTGTAGAAAGAAAGCAGGGGTCCGCTCTCTTCAGGGTGCAGGGATACTAGTGCCCCGAGAAATCCAGCTGACTGGTCTCTCTGGCTAAGAATTCCCAGCTTCTTCTCTCCATCTCGTTGTACATGGCCTTGAACCGGTTGTGGGCAATGGCATCCTTGAAGCTATCTGGCTGCACAGGAATCAACATGATGACCCTGTCTGTGTCCCAGGTGCTCGGTATCGGCACAGCTTCAGATTCGTTCATCTGGGCCAGTGCTTTGGCCTCTCGGGTAGTATACCCCATCATCCTGGCATAGTCATGGTACAATAACAGCCCTGTGCTGACCTCTGTGTACTTGTCAAAGTTTTTGGACGTCTCCCCCTCCCGCTGCAGTATGTCTCTCTGCGACTCGCTTCGGCTTCTCTAAGACATACTTGAAGGCTTCCTCCAGAAGGTCATCAAAGCCCTTGCCCATTACTGTGTAGCGGTAACTTTTAATCCTCCTTTGTTCCTCCTCAGCCTGCTGTTTTCGCCTCTCCTCGGCCAACCTTTGCTCCTCTGCCTTCTTGGCTTCCTCTGCAGCCTTTTTGTCCTGCTCCTCCTGTCTTAGCCTGGCCTGTTCCTCCTCCTTCTTCTCCTTTTGAGCCTCTCGCTGAAGTCGAAGTCGCTCTGAACCTCGCGACAAAATGGAGGACAATTTGATATCGCCATGGAACTCCCTGTACTCAGCTTGTGCCTCCTTGGCCCTTCTTTTCCTCTTGAGTTTCGACTTCTAAGTCATCCTGCTCAATCATAAACGCAATGAGGTCATTATAGTCGTGGTTGTATGCACGATCGTGAAGGAAGGCAAGACCGTAGCAATGAGCGTTATCGAGTATGTACTACTTGGTGTAAGTGAATGGCAAGTGGGAGAGTGCTGGAGTGAGGAGTGAGTGTGAGTGCAGTTCGAGCATGAGAAATGGTTATGGAAGGAAATTTGACTGGTTCCCGAGGTGTTAGCCTGCTCCTTCCAACTTAACATTTGAGGGTGGTTTGCCTGTCAAGCTGCTACTTCTTCACACTTCCTGTCACCTCCTGTCAGTCTGTTATTAATCGGACTTTTCTTGCACACTAACTGTCCCTTTCTGGACTAACTGTCACTTTCTGGCACATTTCCCCTCCAACTTAAATGGAGACAGGACCTCCTGTCACCTTCCCATGTCAACTGAAATGGCAGTTAAGGGGGTGCCCCAGTCGCCCAAAGGTGGAAGCGTTTCAACGCCCCTTTGGCATTGGTCAGCTGGTCTTTAAATTCCCAAGTATCCGCACACTAACTGTCCCTTTTTGGACTAACTGTCACTTTCTGGCACATTTCCCCTCCAACTTAAATGGAGACAGGACCTCCTGTCACCTTCCCATGTCAACTGAAATGGCAGTTAAGGGGGTGCCCCAGTCGCCCAAAGGTGGAAGCGTTTCAACGCCCCTTTGGCATTGGTCAGCTGGTCTTTAAATTCCCAAGTATCCGCACACTAACTGTCCCTTTTTGGACTAACTGTCACTTTCTGGCACATTTCCCCTCCAACTTAAATGGAGACAGGACCTCCTGTCACCTTCCCATGTCAACTGAAATGGCAGTTAAGGGGGTGCCCCAGTCGCCCAAAGGTGGAAGCGTTTCAACGCCCCTTTGGCATTGGTCAGCTGGTCTTTAAATTCCCAAGTATCCGCACACTAACTGTCCCTTTTTGGACTAACTGTCACTTTCTGGCACATTTCCCCTCCAACTTAAATGGAGACAGGACCTCCTGTCACCTTCCCATGTCAACTGAAATGGCAGTTAAGGGGGTGCCCCAGCCGCCCAAAGGTGGAACCGTTTCAACGCCCCTTTGGCATTGGTCAACTGGTCTTTAAATTCCCAAGTATCCCCAGTGGCATCGTAGCCCTTCCATCTGACCAGGTACTTCATGACATATTTAGATTATTGACGGACAGAGCGAGCGTCTAAAATCTCCTCCACCTCATATTCCTCAGGGTTACCATTCGTGACAGCGGGGACCGGTCCTGGTTGGACAGGTAACCAACCTGTGAACAGTGTGTCACCTTTGATGTATGGTTCCAGGAAGGAGACATTGAAGACTAGGTGACCATTGTATTCTGTTGACATGTTTAGTTTGTAAGCATTCTGACCGACACGGCACGCCACCAAATATGGACCGACCCAGATCGGACCAAGCTTTTTCTTGACCACACCAGGCAGGTATTAGTGTTGAGAAAGCAGTTTGACCAGATCGCCCTTAGAAAACGACAGCTCTCGACGGTGCTGATTAGCGTATTTTTGTTGATTTTCTTGGGCTGTGTGCAGGTTTGTCTGGACTTATGACAGGGTGTCAGCAAACTCCTGAGTTAGTTGGAGAGACATTGGATTGTCAATCCCCTCAGGGTGAGTTAAAGACTCCACTAGCACATCTCAAGGAGACTTAGGGACTCTACCCAGACTGAGTTCAAAAGGGGTCTTTCCTGTTGACGCGTGCACCGCACTGTTGACCGCAAACTGAATTTGAGGCAACAGGTCATCCCAATTATCTTGTTTCTGCTAAATATATGCTCTCATCACCTCTTGCAGAAATCAGTAAATTCTTACAGTCTGCCCATCAGTCTGAGGGCGATTTGCTGTGCTGAGCAAGTGTGTTTGACTCCCATTAACCCCTTAAAAGTTCTCCAGAACTTAGAGGTAAATTTGAGTCTCTGTCTGAGATGATACTAGAGAGTAGCCCATGTTGGCATACTACATGGTTGTAGAACTGTCTCGCTGTTTCGAGTGCAGTTACTTTGACAGTTGTGGGGATGAAGATGACCATTTTTGTCAGTTTATCCACAACTACTAGTATCGAATCATGCCCATTGGCAGTTCTTGGAAGTATACCACCCAGTCCATGGATACTGTTTTCCAGCGTCCAGCTGGGATGGACAGTGGTTGTAAAGAGACCTCCGGGTGGTGTGTGCCTAGACTTATTTCTTTGACATTGATCACTGGACTTGACATATTTCAAGACCTCCCGAGGCTACCTATCCCAATGATAATGTTTTGCCAATTTGCCAATAGTTTTGGCCCGCCCAAAACGTCCACCCAGTAAACTGTCATGTGCTTGATTCAGTAAGAGTGACCTGATTTCCAAGTTATTAGGAATGATCAGCTTTAGCCTTCCCGAAGTGGTTTCAGTCACCGAGATCCCTCCCTTAAGCCTATACCCGAGTGCAGTAGCAAGAAATACACCATCAGTGGGGCTGGGCTCAAGTCTTGGGTCAGAAAGGTAGGCTTAGGGTAGTGTATCATGACTTCACTGACTGCATTGTGTTTATGATTGAGCAAGATGACCCAGAAGTCGGAACTTAAGAGGAAGAGAAGAGCGGAAGAGGCACATGCAAAATGCTTGCAATTCCGTGGCGACATCAAATCATCCTCCGTCTCCGCTCGGGAATCATAATGACTCCAATAACAGCGAGAGGCACAGAAGAAGAAGGAGCAAGCCAGGCTGAGGCAAGAAGAACAGGACAAAAAAGTTGCAGAGGAGGCCAAGAAGGCGGAAGAGGAGAGGCAAGCCGAGGAGAGGCGGAAGCAGCAGGCTGAAGAAGAAGAACAGAAGAGAATCAGCAGCTACCGTTACACAGTACTGGGCAAGGGCTTTGATCTACTGGAGCAGGCCTTCAAGTATGCCCAGAGACGTTGCAGTGAGGCACAGCAGGACATCCTGCGGAGGGAAGGGGAGACATCCAAACGTTTTGACAAGTATATCGAGGTCAGCACAGGGCTACTCCTCTACCTCGATTATGCCAGGATGGTAGGGTATACAGTCAAAGAGGCCAAGGCAATGGCCCAAGTGAATGAGATTGGAGCTGTATTGATCCCAGGTATCTTGGGAAAGGATAGGGTCATCAGGATGATCCCCATGGACGCGGACAGCTTTAAGGACTCTACACCCCATAACCGGTTCAAGGCCATGTATAATGAGGTGGAGAGGAGAAGCTGGGAGTTCTTGGCCAGGGAAACCAGTCAGCTGGACTTCGCAGGTCACTGGTACCCGTGCACTCTAAAAAGGACAGACCCTGCCGTTTTCCAGAAGCCCACCGATTGGCGGTGGATGACCATCAACATGAGGGACCAGCAGAATGACAAGGCGAAGGATGAGGATTTCTCGACAGACCTATAGGGGAACATATCGTTGCCTCCTCACATTGCAGCTTGGGACCCAAGACTGGATGGAGTAAGAGACTGCATGAGCCAAGAAATTCAGGAGGAAAAGAGCAGGACCCGAGAGTTATTCTCTAAATGGAAGCATGCTCACGCCAAATGGGCAAGCAAGCAGGGAGAAAAGGACCTATATGCGATCCGGACTCAACAGCCTCCACCAGCACCCAAAAGGGGAAGGTCAGTGGGGTATTCTTTTTCTCGGGAAGAGCTAGAGCAGCTGACAGAGGAGACCCCAACGATCTCAGAGGAACCAGGGGAAGGAGAGGAGGAGGGGTCAAAGGAAGAAGAAGAGGAAGGCGAGGAGGAGGACACTAGCCCCGCTGTGATCCTGACACCTGCCACATCCTCTGTAAGGGAGAAGACTGGGATGGCTTTGCAACAGCTCGCTGAAGAGGAGGACATCACTTGGCTTGGAAATGCCAGAGGACAGAGCCCATCTGCATGCACGGACACCCAGTCAGACAGGGCAGACACGAGGGCTGCTAGGGAGATAGCCAGAGGCCTGCCAGCACCTCCCTCGCAAAGAGAGCATGTGCCCTTGGCTCATGTCATGCAACATCCTTCTGGGATGCCGGTATTATGTACCTGTCAGTTTGAGGGCTGCCCAGGAGAAGGCTGCCTCCCTTCAGTTTCAGACTGTGCAAGAGGAAATAGCCCTCCGCGGGGCCCCTACGCGGATCCCCCAGGCTTCAGTAGACCCCAAGACAGGAGGAGGTCTGGCTCCCCTGAGTATAGGGCCCCAGGAACATCTCCCTCCTAATGGCAGTAGGCTGGGGACGAAAGGGACAGCACGCTGTTACTAGTGTTAGTGTTGTCAAGGCGACAACATGTTAAGTTGGAGGGATTGTAATGAATCAGTATATTGGTTGATATAATATTCATTTAAATATAAATCATTATTTATTTAATTAATAGCATGTATAAATACAACACTAAATAAGTATTATGTCAATATACTCACATGCGCGAGTTCATCTAAATGAATGTGTGTCGATATAATGCAAGTTTACTTACTTTGTGAAAAAGGTCAGCAGGATGACTTTTGTATCACAGTGTAGTTTGCTGACTTGTTGAGACGGTCAGCAAGATGACTTTTGTATCATAATATAGTTTGCTCAGATTTGTATATCAATTATATATAGGATGTAATATCAGTAGGTTGACATGTAGTAAGCTCTCTTCATATTAGTCAGTATACTTAGCTTCAGTACGCTGAGGATAGATACATTCATTTACATTATTATTTGTAGATTGGCACATGTGACCGTAGTATACTGAAAGTTGGAAGGTCGACTGAGATTCGGTAGACCAATGTTCTACCAGTGTGGTTAACTCCTGGGTAGGCGGAGCCGTCGTCAGTCAACTGAACAATTAGGATTTCAGTCAACCGACCAATTAATATGGTCGTTATACCTAGATCCGTGGGTCCCAACTTAACGGGTTTCCCACGAAACGGCGCACCTTGCGCCGTGGTAAACCAAGTGGTCACTAGGTACATAGCAGGCTGGGATCTCGTGGTCCCACATTCTGGACAGTAGGCTTTACAGTCGGATATCTACTTGCAAGTCATGTGTGCACTTTTGGGTTCGTTCTAATGACCAGCCTTCACGGAAATTGACATGGCTGCTTCGTCTGCGCTTTAAATGGAGCGAACTAGGACTTTTCGGAGACGTCTCGTTGAGATGCATCCGTTGCCGTTGAGTTTGCTCAATCTAAAGTAGTACTGGCAGAGTTATGCCCTCTGACATTTTGGGGTCACACAGCGAACAGATTCCATGGTTTTGCACCTGAGTCAGTGGGATGTGTTTTAGCTACATTATGGTCACCTGAATGAGAGCGCCTTTGCTGTTCAGTCCCCTGATGTTGTGCATGTGCTACACATGCTTGCATGCCTGGTAGGCAAGAGGCCATGAGTTTCTAAAGGAGAAGCTCAAGTCCTCAAGCTCGCCTCTTACTCGTGTTAGTGTGCAACTGTGGCATACTACGGTAAGTGAGTCAAGGGGTGTAGATGAGTAAATGGAATTCATTATAAGGGCGAAGATCGCTCCCTGATTGCACACGCTTCCACCTATCCCTGATCTTATATATTTAAATAAGTATATTACTCTTGGATAAGCAAGATTCCTTTCAGTGGTATCAAAGCTAAGTCCTTTCTTGAATGTCCGTGCTCGTCTTTTTTGTCTCATGAGGTAAGTGTGTGAGGCTTACTTGTGTGGTATGATGAGTCTAGGTGGAGCTTGGGAAGTGTATGAATGTAGAGCATTACACATCCTGTCCAAGATCCTTCCACTTGCTCACCTAGTGTGTCTCTTGGCTGAGTGTACTATGCGGCATACTAACTTGACTTTCCTAGCCTCTTGTGTACAGTTACACGCAACGAGAAGCCTGAAGTGGAGGCTTGATGGAAGAGGTGTCTGCAAGCATCAAGGGCAGCCTCAAGGGAGTTGCATCATAGCAAGCTGGATGTGACTCATTTACCTCCCTTGATCATAGTTGTTGTGTGTTGTTATATGCAATCCACGGCTAGTATAGAGAGGGGTGTGCACTCCAGCGGTGCTAGAGGACTTGTTGGTCTGTTGTGCTATCCCTTTGGGTTTAAGCTTGTTGCTTTGCAAGAGACGTACCTCGCTCATTATTTGTGTGGCAGTTTGGTTGAGGGAGCTTCAGTATGGCTGCATGTGTTGAGACATTGAGACAGTACGTGCACACATGATTTACTAACTTAAATTTCTAAGTATGGATTAACAACAGGTTCTCCTCGCCACGGTCCAAGTGCACTACGTCGTCCACAAGCTTCATTTAGCTGCAACTTCTATGTGAAGAAGCTTCGGCAGCAACAATGGCATCCTACAGATACCCCCTACTCCCAACCGTGGCTATGACATTGTGTGCTTCTCTCGTTTGTCATATTGATTTGTGCTCGGAGGGTTTAGGGTATGTGCCTTGTGCTTGAATGCTATGTATTAGACGGTGCTTTGTGGTACTTGATGGGATCGTAGGAGCTTGGGTTTAAGCTTAAGACGGGTTTAGTCAGTGTGCTGAGGTTTATGGATGCGGGTCTTATGTGTTTGTTGACTTAGGTTAAGTCAGCCTGCTAGATTATTTGACCTAATGTGATTAAAGGGATCAAGGGATTGGGTTTATGGACGCAATGGCTTTTCTTTGACTGGCTTTTACTTTGCATGGTTTATTAAGGGTCCGAGAGCTGCCGCGGACAATGAGTACTTTGAGTGCTTGAGTTAAATGAGCTCTGGGTGTTGCCAGGCTATAGATCAGCATATTGGGACTTAGGTTGTACGGTGTGTTGACTGACGTATGGAAAGTCAACGTGGATACTAGAGGGGGTTTGACTACTTGCCTTGGGTCCAGTTGGCAGTTTGATCTTAAATGCCACCTGTACACTTGGTCAAGTGTGAGGAGGTTTGTGTCTTCGTCATAGGGACGAACTGGGCATATTAGCAGTGTGCTAAGTCTCTGCCAGCCTCGCAGCTAACTGAGCTCGCTAGAGCACATGCTAGGTAGCATGCAAGATGCATTTGTATATGCGTCAGGTGCATGGAATTTGCATCCCGGGTGCTAGAGGTAGTGGATCGCCGTTTGCATACCGTAGAGCAGGTGTAAAATGGGCCCCGCTGTGATGGATTCACTATGCACATCTGAGTAAAGACAGAAGAGACCATCGACATTATAGACGTTCTCGCAATGCATGGCTTGAATGATCTTGTTCATTCTGATGCACAAACATTCTTCTTGCTAGCTTGGGGTTACAGTGCGAAAGTCTTACCAATGATTTATGCACGTTGTTGTTATTGGCTTGCTAAGTGCTTGCTGCAATGGCAATAGGTGCCATGTATGTGCCTCCAGAGAGGAACTTAGTTTTGAGCTATACTGAGTTTGCCCATTGTCATTGGTTGAGTCTATGTGATCCCAATGTTTGCCTCGCCCTCCCGGGAACTATGTAAAATGGAGTCATCAGATCTTGAGTAGACTGATGCAGCTAGGGTGTGGTATTTACCACGCGTAGCTAAGCTCATGGAAGGCAACTTACACACTGACTTGTTGTCTGTTTGACAGACTGAGACCAGCAAGCAGAGTGTGAAGCAATGGTGACATACAGGTCGAGAGAGGCCGAGGAGTTGGCATGCTGGACGCTGCCACGTGACGCTTTCCCACCTGTCCTCTGGCAACTTCAGGCAGTAAGGCCTGAAGGAAGGAGTATCTTGAAACATCAGAACTATGACATAGTTGGTTGCTTCTGTTCCCTTTTCGCTTGGATTGTTGACTCTTACTATTTGGTGGTTGTCATTTTGGCGTACGTCTCGCTAGGAATGACTGGTATGAGTCATTGTATGCATGCGTTGGTAAAGTCAGCTAACTGAGCTACTCTTTGGTATTGGAGGAACTTGCTAATGGGGCCAGTTGTCTTATCTCGTAGCAAGCTATCTACTTTTCCAAATGGAGGGGTGTATACGCTGGCTTGAGATTAGGTTATTCATGGATAGAGCTTTATGGTGAGAGGGTCTGAATGGCAGTACACTCTTCCCTATGCCACTCTGGGCGTTGCTCAAACCCTGAAAAATGGACTATTTTTTATTTTGGGAGGTGGACTTTCTTTCTTTTTTTGCTTACTCGGGTGTTTGCACTTTGTGTCCTCTCTCGGTATTCCTTTGTTGATTCTCCTCCACCCAATCGTACCTCCGCAATCCTTTGTGACTGTCACTCTGTATGGAAACTATGATGCGGAGTTGTAGGCACTTTTTGGTATGCTTATGTGGTTAAAGCTGTCGGGTCGATAGCTATTTAAGTTGGGGAGAGGGAGATGGGATGTGTATTAGGAGTATTCAGTAAGCTGTGCTTACCTGCATACTCAGCAACAAGTGTATGTACTAACGGAGTCATACACTGCCACGTCCTATGTATGAACTGCATTAATATCAGGAGCATCAGTGACTGACTGGTGTAAACTGTGAGTTGCAGTACACTGTTGGAGCAAGTGTACGTACTCATTGAGTAAGTACATTGCCATAAGTTGGATTGGGTAACAATGATGCATGGCACGTCAGGGAACTGCTTGAGGTGACCAGCATATTGCTCAAAACCATATGTTTCTTTGAACTTAGAGTGTTCTGAAAATGTGGTTAAAATTTAAAATTTTCATTGGCTCATTAACCTGATGTCACTCATCTTGTGAGGGCATTCAATGCCATCAAACCAGTTGGTCTCCCTTTTCCTTCAGTACGCTGAATTTTGAGCAGGTACTTAAGTCACAAGAAATTGCTTGTGAGGAGCTTTGAAGATGTTAGCACGGCAGGAGTTGAAGACCAAGAGAAGGAGAAAAGGCTTAGTTCAATACGCTGAGCTTTAATAACGTTCTTTCATTGTTTGACCTCAAAAGGAGGCTGTTCAATTTGGGTGTGGTTTGCATGGTGTGAGGTGCTCTATTATGTCTTTCAACCGGAAGGACTATTGTGAGTAGGGGTAAGTCCATGCATGTCTTCAGGTAATGATTGTGAAGTCAGATAGTTGCTTGCATGACAATTTGTTGTGATTAATCCTTACTTGCACTATGTAGGTGAATGTATCACGCTCATGTTTTGTTCGCTTGCTTTACTTCACCTAGTTGACTGAAGTGTATTATTACATAAAAGTATCATATGCTGAGTGTTGTCGAGGCGACAACGATTTAAGTTGGGGAGATTGTAATGAATCAGTTCACTATTTATTTAATTAATTGCATATATAAATATAACACTAAATAAGTATTATGTCAATATACTCACATGTGGGAGTTCATCTAAATGAATGTATGTCGATGTAATGCGAGTTTACGTACTTTGTCAAAATTGTCAGCAGGATGACTTTTGTATCACAATGTAGTTTGCTGACTTGTTGAGAAGGTCAGCAGGATGACTTTTGTATCATAGTATAGTTTGCTGAGATTTGTATATCAATTATATAAAGGATGTAATATCAATACGTTGACATATAGTAAGCTCATCTCATATTAGTCAGTATACTTAGCTTCAGTACGCTGAGGATACAATCATTTAGATTATTATTTGTAGATTGGCACATGTGACCGTAGTATACTGAAAGTCGGAAGGTCGACTGAAATTCGGTAAACCGATGTCCTACCAGTGTGGTTAACTCCTGGGTGGGCGGAGCCGTCGTCAGTCAACTGAACAGTTAGGATTTCAGTCAACCGACCAATTAATATGGTCGTTATACCTATATCCGTGGGTCCCAACTTAAGGGGTTCCCACAAAACGGCGCACCTTGCGCCGTGGTGAACGAGGTGGTCACTAGGTACATAGCAGGCTGGGATCTCGTGGTCCCTCATTCTGGACAGTAGGCTTTACAGTCGGATTTCTACTTGCAAGTCATGTGTGCACTTTTGGGTTCGTTCTAATGATCAGCCTTCACGAAAATTGACATGGCTGCTTTGTCTGCGCTTTAAATGGAGCAAACTAGGACTTTTCGGAAAGGTCTCGTCAAGATGCATCCGTTGCCGTTGAGTTTGCCCAATTTAAAGTAGTAGTGGCAAAGTTATGCCCTATGACATTTTGGGGTCACACAGCGGACAGATTCCATGGTTTTGCACCAAATTCAGTGGGATGTGTTTTAGCTACAGTATGGTCACCTAAATGAGAGCGCCCTTGCTATTCAGTCCCTTGATGTTGTGCATGTGCTACACATGCTTGCATGCCTGGTAGGCAAGAGGCCATGAGTTTCTAAAGGAGAAGCTCAAGTCCTCAAGCTCGCCTCTTACTTGTGCCTCGTGTTAGTGTGCAACTATGGCACACTACGGTAAACGAGTCAAGGGGTGTAGATGAGTAAATGGAATTCATTATAAGGGCGAAGATCGCTCCCTGATTTCACACGCTTCCACCTATCTCTGATCTTATATATTTAAATGAAATATATTAATCTTGAATAAGCAAGTTTCATTTCATAAATCCATCATCCCGAATCGCCATCCATCCTAAGGATGTCATCTGGCCATTCATCTAGCACACCACACTTAGCTGCATATCTAGGCAGTTCGCTGCTACCAAGTACGGAAGTCAGCTGGCAGTCAAAGAATGTGTCAGCAAGCTGACCTAAGTTGACTTCAGCCTGCTGCCCTCGGCTGAGTCATTTAACTGATTATTTCATATAATCCAGCAGACTCAATATTACCTAAAGTTTTGCAGGCTGAACCTATTTAATGAGATGAATCTTGCTTATTCAAGATTGATTTATTTCATTTAAATATGTAAGATCAGAGATAGGTGGAAGCATGTGAAATCAGGGAGCGATCTTTGCCCATATAATGAATTCCATTTACTCATCAACACCCCTTGACTCACTTACCGTGGTATGCCATAGTTGCACACTAACACGAGGCACAAGTAAGAGGCGAGCTTGAGGACTTGAGCTTCTCCTTTAGAAACTCATGGCCTCTTGCCTACCAGGCATGCAAGCATGTGTAGCACATGCACAACATCAAGGGACTGAATAGCAAGGGCGCTCTCATTTAGGTGACCATACTGTAGCTAAAACACATCCCACTGAATTTGGTGCAAAACCATGGAATCTGTCCGCTGTGTGACCCCAAAATGTCATAGGGCATAACTTTGCCACTACTACTTTAAATTGGGCAAACNACTTTAAATTGAGCAAACTCAACGGCAACGGATGCATCTTGACGAGACCTTTCCGAAAAGTCCTAGTTTGCTCCATTTAAAGCGCAGACAAAGCAACCATGTCAATTTTTGTGAAGGCTGGTCATTAGAACGAACCCAAAAGTGCACACATGACTTGCAAGTAGAAATCCGACTGTAAAGCCTACTGTCCAGAATGAGGGACCACGAGATCCCAGCCTGCTATGTACCTAGTGACCACCTGGTTCACCACGACGCAAGGTGCGCCGTTTTGTGGGAACCCCTTAAGTTGGGACCCACGGATCTAGGTATAACGACCATATTAATTGGTCGGTTGACTGGAGTCCTAATTGTTCAGTTGACTGACGACGGCTCCGCCCACCCAGGAGTTAACCACACTGGTAGGACATCGGTATACCAAATTTCAGTCGACCTTCCGACTTTCAGTATACTACGGTCACATGTGCCAATCTACAAATAATAGTCTAAATGAATGTATCTACCCTCAGCGTACTGAAGCTAAGTATACTGACTAATATGAGGAGAGCTTACTATATGTCAACCTACTGATATTACATCCTATATATAATTGATATACAAATCTCAGCAAACTATACTATAATACAAAAGTCATCCTAATGACCTTCTCAACACGTCAGCAAACTACATTGTGATACAAAAGTCATCCTACTTACCTTTTTGACAAAGTAAGTAAACTCGCATTACATCGACATACATTCATTTAGATGAACACGCACATGTGAGTATATTGACATAATACTTATTTTGTGTTATATCTATATATACAATTACTTAAATAAATAATGAACTGATTCGTTACAGTTTACCTGCTGATATAAAGATCTTCATTTATTATTAATCGCCTTTTTAGTAAGTCGATTCATTTCATTTAGTGAAGTGAGTGCACAAAGGACTGCATCTACAGCATGCTGACTAAAGATCCTTTCTTGTAAGTTAGGTCTTCTAGAGAGTGCATCAGCAGGATTGTATTTCCCTGGTTTGTAGTCTATCTGGACTTGGAACTGCTCCAGCATCTGGCTCCAGCGGTTCTCCCTCCTCGACAGCTTGGACTTCTTCTGAAAGCGAGTCAGAGCTAGATGATCTGTAATCACCTTAAAAGCTTTACCATGTAAGTATGCTCTCCACTGTTTGAGTACATGAATGATAGCTAGCAGCTCTTTATCATGCACGGAATAGTTAATTTCAGTTGGGTTGAATTTCATAGACTCATACAGCACAGAGTGCCTCTCCTCCCGTACCTTACCATCCTTTGTGGTCTTGTGAGCAGGCTGCAACACAATAGCACCTATAGCAAAGTCAGAAGCATTAGTAACCACTTGCACAGGTTTGCTGGAGTCATACACGGCTAGGATTGGGGTAGAACACAGAGCATCTTTAAGGGTCTGGAAGGCAGCCTGCTGCTCTTCTCCCCACACATATCCTATGACTTTCTTAGTAAGGTCAGACAATTTACTGGTCTTTGTAGAATAATTCTCAATTGTAATGAATCAGTATATTAGTGGATATGATATTCATTTAAATATAATAGTTAATTAAGTTCAGCCTCCTGAACTTCAGTTAATAGTCAGTCTGCTGGACTTTACATAATTATCAGTTTAATGACTCAGCCGGAAGCAGCAGGCTGAAGTCCATATAAGACAGCTTGCTGACCCATTCTTTGACAGCCAGCTGACTTCCGTACTCGGTAGTAGCGAACTGCCTTGACATACACCTAAGCACAATATGCTAGATGAATGGCCAGATGACATCCCCATGATGGATGGCTATTCGGGATGATGGGAGATGGCGGTGGATTTGGTTAACCGAGGTCCTACCAACGTGGTTAACTCCCGGGTAGGCGGTGCCATCGCACTGACCGTTGAACAGTAAACTCATTCCATGTACATATGCTAGGCATTGCTCTCGAGTTCGGCATTCGGAAACGAGGCCAACTCTCTTGTACAGCTTACTGAGAGAGATCTGAATCCAAGGCGAGAAGCCATTGATACGCACTGTCTTCTAACCTTGCTTATGTATGAGTTTACTGATTTGCATTATTGATGCTAGTTTACTCGCATTTGACTTACGAGTATTATTCACTGCTAGTGTATTGTCCTTTGCCGTTTAACCAGTTAACGGAAATTACCATCAAGATTACTTGCTGATATAAAGATCTTTATTAATTGTTAATCGCCTATTTGGTAAGTCGATTCATTTCAGTGGTATCGGAGCAGTTATCACAGTCTTCTTTGTATGGTAAGGACAAGGTCTCAAACTAGCAACTCCCGAGACATGGAGAACCAGGATAACGAGAATGTCGAAAACCAGGCGGAAAGCCATGTAGCGGGAAACCGTACCTATTCGGAAGCAGTAGCGGATACTGCAGCTAGGGAGGCTGCAGATGAGGCAGCTGCTATTGCCTCAGTCGCAGCTCAGCAAGCTGAGGAGGAGATAGCCAGACTAGAAGCTGAACAAGTAGCAAAGGCCGCTGAAGATATACAAAGGAGGGAAGGACAGCCAGCTGACGAGCGCACTGTTGAAGAACTTATGGCATCAAGGGCCAATGTTCTGAACCCACCTCCTGCCGTACAACTCAATGTACCCCTAGGTCAAATACGTGACCGGCTGAATGCGGCAGGAATTGCTGCTGCAGGAGCAAGAGGGATTGTTGAGGACACTACTCAGCGAGTAGATGCCAATGCTGCTGCTGCATTTGCTAATCTACCACCCCAAAATGTAGACTTGGGAGCATTGTTCGTTCAGATGCAGTCGCAAATGGCGACCATGTATCAGTCCCAGCAGGAGGACAAAAGAATCATAATGTCCCTACTCCGGGACAGAGACCAACTGGGGTCTCACACCACTAGTGGTGGTGGCCGAGGGCCTAGTAAGCCCAAGCCGAAACCTCCCCAGGACTATGATCCTGAGGGAAACAGAAAATATTACCTGATCAAGTTTCTCGCGGATGTTGAGCAGTGGCTGGAGAACTACCCAGAACTGCAAGATTACGAGAAGGTCAGGCACACCGGTGCGCTACTGAAAGGCAGTGCCGCAGACTGGTGGCTTTACTGGAAGGAAGAGCGTAAGGCTCGGCAACTCGGTGACCCTACGTGGGTAGAGTTTGTCGAGAAGTTGCATGAGAAGTTTGATGTCATCAACCAGCAGGAGAAAGCTATCTATGCGATGATCTCCCTGACACTGAAGCAGACCACTTCAGTTGCTGAGTTTGCTCAAAAGTTCCAAGAGAACATGATGAAGCAGCCTGATTTGCCAGAACGGTATAGGATAGCATACTTCAGGTATGGCTTGAAATCCGAGGTCTCTGGTCATTTTGCTGAGAAAAAGTATGAGAAACTGGCTGACTTGATCCAGGATGCTGACGCCTGGGATCAGCAGCAGTTCAATCACAAGCGCCAGAGTAACGCTTTGGTGTCTAAGATTGTCAAAAAGCCCCACGGTTCCTACAATGCAGTTGAAGGAGACCAGGCTGAGGATAATCAGGGTGATGAATATGAGTATGAGTACAATGCTATTCAGTCTAGAGGTAGAGGTGGTCCCTCTCGAGGTGGCTATGGAAGGGGTGGTGGTAGGACTAAGCCGAGACCAGCCTCAGCAAAATCTACTTGCTACCATTGTCAGCAGAAAGGCCACTACAGAGAACAGTGTCCGGTCAAGCACCTGCCTAAGGTCGAGAGAAAAGACCAGCCTTTAAAAGACAGCAACAGTCAGTAATCCAGTCTACTGACTGTGAGGATGCTAGAGATAGTGAGTCGTCACTAGCTGCCCTCGTAGCAGGTATTATGGGTCCTGCTGAACTGGATTCACTATGCATGCCTGACAAACAGATAAAGGAGACCATCAGTAATATAGACGTCCAGAGAGTGCACACTCTGGATGCTCTTGTTCCACCTGATGTCCAACATTTCTTTGCTACGTCAGGAGAACAATGCGAAAGTCAGGAAAAGACAGTCCCCCCTATCCTACTGCATTGCATGATTGCAGGTAGGAAGGTGAGGGCATTTGTTGACGGAGGGGCGTCACATACTTTTATTCACAAGGACTTAGTTAAGCGGCTAAGGCTGCCTACTGTCACCCAAGGGAATAGAAAAATATTCCTTGGAGATGCCTCAAGTATCCCGGGAGGAGTTATAACCAAGCCTATTGAGGTCCAGTTAGGTTCTGGCATTGCAGTTCTAACTGAAACGCTTACATTTGAGGTACTCAACACTGGCTTTTATGATCTCGTGCTAGGCAGGTCCTGGCTTAATAGACATCAAGCTGAAGTGTGTTGGAGCAGAGGTACAGTTAAAGTGAGAGGAGCCAGTGATGGGCAGACTGACTTGGCACCCACCAGTGCTCTTCCTCTTGTCCTGTGTGGATGGCAAATGAAGGAAAAGAAGAGGCTTCCAGAAGGATGCAAGTTGCTGAATGCAATGGAGTTCGTCAAAAGCTGGAACCAGAAGGAAGACAGAATGTTCTGTCTGCTGCTAAGAGAGGTACCTCCTCAACCTGAAGAAGTGGTTGAGAAAAAGGTAAGCCCTCCGGAGCACCCTACTGCTGCAAAAATTGTTGCTCAGTACACTGATGTGTTTAACATGCCTCCAGGACTACCCCCTAAAAGGGAAGTAGATCATAGGATTGATCTATTACCTGGTAGCCAGCCACCCTGGCAACGCACGTATGGCTTGTCTTATTTGGAGAGTGAGGAGTTGAAAACACAGATTGCAGAGCTGGAGAAAAATGGTTACATTTCTCCCAGTAAATCACCGTACGGCGCACCTATCCTATTTGTTAAGAAAAAGGATGGCAGTATGCGGATGTGTGTGGATTACAGAGCCCTGAACAGAATTACAGTAAAGAACAAGTATGCTTTACCCAGGATCGAGGACTTGCTTGATACCCTGTCTGGCGCTAAGGTGTTCAGTAAGATAGATCTCAAGAGTGGTTATCATCAAATCAGAATTGCTGAGGGGGATGAACACAAGACTGCTTTCCGCACACGTTATGGACACTATGAGTTCAACGTGATGCCATTTGGACTGACTAATGCTCCTGCTACCTTTATGGGTGCTATGAATGACATTTTCAGACCTTATCTAGATAAGTTTGTGCAAGTTTTCCTGGATGATATTTTAATTTTCTCTAAAGATGAAGCTCAGCATACTGAACACTTTAAAAAAGTGCTGGACACTCTGCGGAAGAATCACTTGTATGCTAAAATGAGCAAGTGTGATTTCTTTAAGGAAAGTATTGAATTCTTAGGCCACGTTGTCAGTAAAGAGGGCATCAGTGTGGATCCTAAGAAAGTCCAGACCATAAGGGACTGGCCAGTACCACAGTCTGTCTCTGAAGTTAGATCCTTCCTCGGGTTGGCTAACTACTATAGGAGATTTATTGAGAATTATTCCACAAAGGCCAGTAAACTGACTGACCTTACTAAGAAAGACATCGGGTATGTGTGGGGGGAAGAGCAGCAGGCTGCCTTCCAGACCCTTAAAGATGCCCTTTGTTCTGCCCCAGTGCTAGCCGTGTATGACCCCAGCAAACCGGTGCAGGTGGTTACTGATGCCTCTGATTTTGCCATGGGTGCTATTTTGTTGCAGCCTGCTGACAAAACCACAAAGGATGGTAAGGTACGGCAGGAGTGGCATCCTGTGTTGTATGAGTCTATGAAATTTAATCCAGCGGAGATTAATTACTCAGTGCATGATAAAGAGCTGCTAGCTATCATTCATGTACTCAAACAGTGGAGAGCATACTTACATGGTAAAGCTTTTAAGGTGATTACAGATCATCTAGCTCTGACCCACTTTCAGAAGAAGTCCAAGCTGTCGAGGAGGGAGAACCGCTGGAGCCAGATGCTGGAGCAGTTCCAAGTCCAGATCGACTACAAACCAGGGAAGTTGAATCCTGCTGATGCACTCTCTAGAAGACCTGACTTGCAAGAAAGGAACTTTAGTCAGCATGCTGTAGATAAAGTCCTGTGTGCACTCACTTCACTAAAGGTGAAAAAGTCCTTCCTTGAACAACTTAGGAAAGCCTACCTTTCTGACCCAACATTTGAGCCCAGCCCCACACTGGTGTGTGTCGTGCTACCGCACTCGGGTATAAGCTCAAGGGAGGGGTCTGGGTGACTGAAACCACTTCAGGCCGGCTGAAGCTGGTCATTCCTAATAACTTGGAAATAAGGTCTTTCTTACGGAGTCAAGCTCATGACAGTCTCCTGGGTGGACATTTGGGGCAGGCCAAAACTGTTGGCAAACTGGCAAAACATTATCATTGGGAGGGGTTACCCCGGGAGGTCTTGAAATATGTCAAGTCCTGTGACCAGTGTCAGAGAAATAAGTCTCGGCACACACCACCCGGAGGTCTCTTGCAACCGCTGCCCATCCCAGCTGGACGCTGGGAAACTATATCCATGGACTGGGTGGTCTCACTACCAAGAACTGCCAACGGGCATGATTCAATACTGGTAGTCGTGGATAAACTGACAAAAATGGTCATTTTTATCCCCACAACTGTCAAAGTGACTGCACTCGAAACAGCGAGACAGTTTTACAACCATGTAGTATGCCAACATGGGCTCCCTTCTAATATCATCTCAGACAGAGACTCAAAATTCACCTCTAAGTTCTGGAGAGCTTTGATGGGGTTAATGGGAGTCAAACAGCTGCTCAGCACAGCAAACCACCCTCAGACTGATGGGCAGACTGAAAGAACTAACAGAGTTTTGGAAGAGGTGCTGAGAGCATATATTAACCAAAAACAAGATAATTGGGATGACCTGTTGCCTCAAATTCAGTTTGCGGTCAACAGTGCGGTGCATGCGTCAACGGGTAAGACTCCTTTTGAACTCAGCCTGGGTAGAGTCCCTAAGTCTCCTCTGGATGTGCTAGGGAAATCTTTAACTCACCCTGAAGGGATTGACAATCCGGTCTCTCTCCAGTTAACTCAGGAGTTTGCTGACACCCTGTCAGAAGTCCAACGAAACTTGCACACGGCCCAAGAAAACCAACAAAAATACGCTAATCAACACCGTCGGGAACTGACATTTTCCAAGGGGGATTTAGTCAAACTGCATTCTCAGCACCTGTACCTCCCTGGTGTGGTCAAGAAAAAGCTTGGCCCTGTCTGGGTCGGTCCATATTCGGTGGTCCGTCGTGTCGGTCAGAATGCTTACAAACTGAACATGTCAGCTGAATACAAGGGGCACCCGGTCTTTAATGTCTCCTTCCTGGAACCGTACATCAAAGGTGATACACTGTTCACAGGTCGGTTCCCTGTCCAACCGGGACCGGTCCCCGCTGTCCGGGACGGCGACCCTGAGGAATATGAGGTCGATGAGATTTTAGACGCTCGCTCGGTCCGTCGATCGTCTAAATATGTCATGAAATACCTCATTCGATGGAAGGGTTACGATGCCTCTGGGGACACTTGGGAGTTTAAGGACCACTTGACCAATGCCAAAGGGGCGTTGACACGGTTCCACCTTCGGGCCGCTGGAGTCCCTCCATAACTGTCATTTCAGTTGACACGGGAAGGTGACAGGCGGTCCTGTCTCCATTTAAGTTGGAGGGGAAAATATATGACAGTTAGTGAGCGAGAGCGATAAAAACACACTCATACGTTTATGTGTAGCGCATCGCAACTACGTCAACTTTTAGCAATCATCCTGTAAGGTAAACAGCAGCGAAGCCACTATACTAAATACTAACATACTTCCTGCAATCCCTATGACAAAGGTCCATATCCTACTAACTTGTGCCCTGGTTACATGTGCAGGATGGCGCCCACCACACAAAAGGAGGACAGAAAGCGCAAGGCAGAAGAAGCCAGGAGGACAATGGAGCAATACCAGAAGGAGCTGGCGGCGACGTCCCTCACCAGGAGAGAACAAGAAAGGGTCCGCAAACAACAAGAGGCGGCAGAAGAGGCACAGAGGAAGAAGGATCAGGAAGCGGAAAACCTCAGGAAGGCTGAGGAGGAGAGACAGAAGAAACAGCAAGAAGAAGCGGCAGCGGCAGAAGAGGAGAAAAGAAAAAAGATTGAAGCGGACAGACAGAAGAGCTTGGCCACTTACAGGTATACTGTGGTGGGTGGCCAAAACTTCGATAACCTGAAGGAAGCATTGCTGGCAGCCCAGGAGATCAACAGGCTGGAACAGACAACACTGCTACAGAAGGAAGGAGCTACAGCACTGGACAGGTACATCGAGACACACACCGGCGTGGTCCTTTACGAAGATTATGCTAAGATGGTGGGCTATACAGCAGAGCAGGCCCGGTATCTCGCAGATGATTCAGAGGACAAGCCGGTCCCCATACCGGGAATAGTGGGAGATCAGAGACTCATCCGGATGGTGAGCATGCGGCCCGATAGCTTTAAGGATACGGTATTCTACCTCACACTCCTGCCAGCTTACAATGAAGTTGAGAGAAGGAGCTGGGAGTACTTGGCCAGGGAAGCAGGACAGCAGATGTTCTCTCCCCACTGGTTCCCGTGTAAACTGAGGAAGGCTGAGCACGGACCCCAGTACTACCAGCAGCCAACAGACTGGAGGTGGATGACCGTCACAAATAAGAAGCAGGAGTGTGACCGAGCCCAACCGGATGACTTCCACTATGGCCTAGACGGCTATCTCATCCTACCACCTCACATTGCCCCTTGGGACCCCAGGCTGAATGGATGCCTGAGCAATATGAATGCAGAGACCAAGGAACATAGGAGGAGGGGAAGAGACTACTTCTCTAAGGGAAAGCATGCCTTTGTCAAATGGGCAAAGAATGCAGGCCGGATAGATATCAGCAGGCTGAAGGCCAAGCAACCTCCAGCGCGCCCTAAGAAAGGGAGGTCGGTAGACTACTCCATGTCTACTAGGGAGCAGGACGACTTAGTGGACGAGACCCCTACTCTCTCTGAGGAGGAGGATGAGGAGGAGCAGGAAGAAGAACAGGGCAGAGGAGAAGCATCAGCAGCAGGTACTCAGGATACCCAGGGACAGGTAGGGGCGCTTCTTAAAGAACCACGATCAGGTGTTTGGAATGTGATCCCCGTTATGGAGGCAACTGGACCCCGCACTCGCTTTCCCAGCCCACCTGCCCAAGCAGGGGAAGAAGCTGATCTGACTGTATTGGGCAGCAGACACAGGCAGAAATCCCCAGAGGATAGGGGTGCCAGAAGAGGGACACGCGGGTGGGCCAGAGGTATGCCGGCCTCCCCCTCCGCTCAGGGGCATGTACCTCTAGCCAATGTATTTCAGCATCCTACTGGAATGCCTGTCTATGTGGGGATCAACACCCAAGTGGTTGAAGAGCAGGCTACCATCCTTCGTTCTCCTCGAGGTCCAACTTTAGAGCAAACAGGGTTCTTTAGAAGGCCAGGTGACAGACCTAGAGGGCTGTCCAGATCTAGGTCCAGATCTCCGTCTCCTGATCCTGAAGCCCAAGGAACAACCCCTTAAGGTGACAGGCTAAAAAGGCAGTCAGTAGGGGAGGCTGGTCAGGGTCAGTTTCTTTTGTTAAGGCTTTGCAGTATAATGTTGTCGAGGCGATAACAAGTTAAGTTGGAGGGATTGTAATGAATCAGTATATTAGTGGATATGATATTCATTTAAATGTAATAGTTAATTAAGTTCAGCCTGCTGAACTTCAGTTAATAGTCAGTCTGCTGGACTTTACATAATTATCAGTTTAATGACTCAGCCAGAAGCAGCAGGACGAAGTCCATATAAGTCAGCTTGCTGACCCATTCTTTGACAGCCAGCTGACTTCCGTACTCGGTAGTAGCGAACTGCCTTGACATGCATTTAAGTACCACCTGCTAGATGAATGGCCAGATGACATCCCCACGATGGATGGCTATTCGGGATGATGGGAGATGGCGGTGGATTTGGTTAACCGAGGTCCTACCAACGTGGATAACTCCCGGGTAGGCGGTGCCATCGCACTGACCGTTGAACAGTAAACTCATTCCATGTACATATGCTAGGCATTGCTCTCGAGTTCGGCATTCGGACACGAGGCCAACTCTCTTGTACAGCTTACTGAGAGATATCTAAATCCAAGGCGAGAAGCCATTGATACGCACTGTCTTCCAACCTTGCTTATGTATGAGTTTACTGATTTGCATTATTGATGCTAGTTTACTCTCATTTGACTGACGAGTATTATTCACTGCTAGTGTGTTGTCCTTTGCCGTTAAACCAGTTAACGGAAAATACCATAAAGATTACTTGCTGATATAAAGATCTTTATTAACTGTTAATCGCCTATTTGGTAAGTCGATTTATTTCATCAATGAATCTTCTTTAGTAGTTAGCCAACCCAAGGAAGGATCTAACGTCCGAGACAGATTGTGGTATTGGCCAGTCCCTTATGGTCTGGACTTTCTTAGGATCCACACTAATGCCCTCTTTACTGATAACGTGGCCTAAGAATTCAATACTTTCCTTAAAGACATCACACTTGCTCATTTTAACATATAATCGAATTCTTCTCAGAGTGTCCATGAATGTCTTTTAGTGCTCAGTATGCTCAGCTTCATTTTTAAAGAAAAACAAATTGTAATCCAAGACGACTTGCACAAACTTATCCAAGTAAGGCCTGGAAATGTCATTCATAGCACCCATGAAGGTCGCAGGAGCATTAGTCAGTCCAAATGGCATCACGTTCAACTCATAATGTCCATAACGTGTGCGGAAGGCAGTCTTTTGTTGATCTCCTTCAGCAATTCTGATTTGATGATAGCCACTCTTGAGATCTATCTTATTGAAATACTTTAGCACTAGACAAAGTATCAAGCAAGTCCTCGATCCTGGGTAAAGCATAATTGTTTTTTATTGTAATTCTGTTAAGAGCTCTGTAATCCACACAAATTTGCATACTACCATCCTTCTTCTTAAAAAATAGGATGGGTGAGCCATAAGGTGATTTACTGGGGGAAAGATCTATCTTATTGAACACCATATAACCATTTTCCTTCAGCTCTGCAATCTGTGTTTTCAACTTTTTGCTCTCCACATAAGACAAGCCATAGGTGCGTTGCCAAGGTGACTGACTTTCAGGTAATAAATCAATCTTATGATCTATTTCCCTCTTAGGAGGCAGTTCCGGAGGCATATTAAAAACATCAATATACTGAGCAACAATTTTTGCAACAGTAGGGTGCTCCGAAGGGCTCACTTTTCTCTCAACCACTTTTTCAAGTTGAGGAGGTACCTCTTTTGGCAACAGACAAAATACTCTGTCTTCCTTCTGGTTCCAGCTTTCGATGAACTCCATTGCATTCAGGAATTTGCATCCTCCTGGAAGCCTCTTCTTCTCTTTCATTTGCCATCCATACAAGACAAGAGGAAGAGCTCTGGTGGGTGCCAAGTTAGTCTGCCCGTCAGTGGCTTCTCTCACTTTAACTGTACCTCTGCTCCAACACACTTCAGCTTGATGTCTGTTAAGCCAAGACCTGCCTAGCACGAGATCATAAAAGCCAGTATTGAGTACCGCAAATGTAAGCGTTTCAGTTAGAACTGCAATGCCAGAACCTAACTGGACGTCGATAGGCTTGGTTATAACTCCTCTCGGGATACTTGAGGTATCTCCAAGGAATATTTTTCTATTCCCTTGGGTGACAGTAGGCAGCCTTAGCCGCTTAACTAAGTCCTTTTGGATAAAAGTATGTGACGTCCCTCCGTCAACAAATGCCCTCACCGTCCTACCTGCAATCATACAATGCCGTAGAATAGGGGGGACTAACTTTTCCTGACTTTCGCATTGTTCTCCTCACTTAGCAAAGAATATAATAGTTATTTAAGTTCAGCCTACTGAACTCTAGTTAGTAATCAGTCTGCTGGACTTAATATTTAATACCAATTTAATGACTCAGCCGGAAGCAGCAGGCTGAGCCGCTGAGCCGCTGAAGTCCATATAAGTCAGCTTGCTGACACATTCTTTGACAGCCAGCTGACTTCCGTACTCGGTAGCAGCGAACTGCCTTGATATGCATCTAAGGACGATATGCTAGATGAATGGCCAGATGACATCCCTATGATGGATGGCTATTCGGGATGATGGGAGATGGAGGTGGATTTGGTTAACCGAGGTCCTACCAACGTGGTTAACTCCTGGGTAGGCGGTGCCATCGCACTGGCCGTTGAACAGTAAACTCATTCCATGTACATATGCTAGGCATTGCTATCGAGTTCGGCATTCAGAAACGAGGCCAACTCTCTTGTACAGCTTACTGAGAGAGATCTGAATCCAAGGCGAGAAGCCATTGATACGCACTGTCTTCTACCCTTGCTTATGTATGAGTTTCATGATTTGCATTATTGATGCTAGTTTACTCGCATTTGACTTATGAGTATTATTCACTGCTAGTGTGTTGTCCTTTGCCGTTTAACCAGTCAACGAAAAATACCATAAAGATTACTTGCTGATATAAAGATCTTTATTAATTGTTAATCGCTTATTTGGTAAGTCGATTCATTTCAAACATGTCCGTGAGCGGTGCACACACCTTGGCAAATCCTTCAATGAAACGTCGATAATAATTTGCCATGCCAAGGAAACTCCTGAGTTGATGAATATCAGCAGGTACCGGCCAATCTTTGACTGCTTGCACCTTCTTCTGTTCCACCTTGACTCCTTCAGCTCCCACTATGTGCCCAAGAAACTCGACCTCCTTGAGACAGAAGTCGCATTTGCTCATCTTCCCATATAGCTTCTGATCTCTCAAGACCTCTAACACCTTCCTCAGATGCTCCCCATGCTCTTCCAAGGTCTTTGAATAGATCAGGATGCCGTCCAAAAATACCACCACAAACTGATCCAAGTAGGGTCTGAAGATACTATTCATGAGTCTTATGAATGTAGCAAGTGCATTAGTCAACCCAGAAGGCATGACTGTGAACTCGAATAAACCATAGCAAGTCCTGAAAGCAGTCTTCTGAACGTCTCCTTCCGCAATTCGTACCTGGTGATAGCCACTCCACAAATCAATCTTCGAGAAATACTTCGCCCCGACAAGCCTGTCAATAAACTCGTCCACTCGTGGAAGTGGGTACCTGTTCTTGATGGTGACCTTGTTGAGTGCTCGGTAGTCGACACACATCAACATAGTCCCATCCTTCTTCTTCACAAATAAGACTAGCGCTGCAAATGGAGACTCGCTGGGTCGGATGAATCCCTTCTCCAATAACTCTGTCAGCTGCTTCTTCAACTCGTCCAACTCCGCAAACGATTGACAATAAGCGGGTCTCACTGGTGGCTTGCTCCCTGGTTCCAACTCAATCTTGTGCTCCATAGCTCTCTGTGGAGGTAATCCTGCGGGTAGCTCCTCAGGAAATACGCACTTGAACTCCTCCAACAGCGCCTTAATTTGGGCAGGCATCTCAGCAGGCTTCTTCTCTTGAGCAGTTGGGCTCTGCTCATTCTGAGCAAGGGGATCAGACACCACTACTTGCTCCTCGGGCAATGTACATTTGCCCAGGCTGTTAGGATTCACGCTTGCTCCATCTGATGACCTGGCCAGGGCCACCAAAACAAGGTACATCTCCTTCACCTGATTTGCCCTGCATAGCTTCTTAAATTGTAGGCTCGACAGAAGACAATTACTTGTGGTCGTATCTACCTCCACCTGTTTCGCGGTCTCCATTCGACCATCACGCCCTTGGACCTTTACTTCTCCTGTGCTCCAGTGCACTTGAGGGTTGGCTTTTCTCAGCCATGGTCGGCCCAATATCACCTCATGGTGACCCAACTCCGCCTGCTCCATAACTTCCTTACTCCGGTGCCCCGCTACTTCCACGTGAATAGCTTCCGTAGGTGCACCACACTTGAGTCTCTGCCCATTCGCCAAAATTGCCTCCTCAGGCTCATAATTCTTCTGCACAAGGATACGCCACTTTTTCACCAGTGTAGTGAAACAAATAGATGAAGTACTTAGTGAAATATAATACTTCATCTATTCAAGACAAAGATCTTTGAACACAAGTGGTAGCTTCTTGAAAGAGAGATGGCTTCTTGAAAGTTAATATATTTCTGGATTTTGGCAAGTACAAGAGTGTTTCTGGAATGTCTTTCTATGTTCTAGCTCTTGTTTATATACTTGCATAATAAATAATTTCTAGGAAGGTGTATGTTGATGTGTTGGCACCCAACACATCCCAAAACTTGCAACCTCTTTTTAGAATAATGTACACATGTCCTTTTGACATAAAAATGGCACATTTGACTTTTGCCACGTGGAGTTCTTCTAGGTCTTTCCTCTAACTTCGAAAATGCCTTAGAAGGTTCAAAGGACATGAACCAAGTTACTAGAGTACCTATTCACACTTGAATCCACACAATACTACTCCAAATATATGTGAAAACATTAAAATTTATGCAAACTAATATATAATAACTCAAATCACTACATCACCCCCCCGCCAGAAAAAGCGACGCCTCGGCGCGTCAAGTCAGGTCTTACACATGTGGAGCAGACTAGTCAACAGCTTCAAGTAAGATGCCACGCATGTGAAGAGGATTAGTCCAAGGCGCCAAGTCAGGTGCTACACATGTAAGGTAGACTAGGCAAGGTCGTGGGTGGTGTGACCTTATTGGCTAGCCTACTCCTTGATGATAAAGAAAATTATACAAGTTGGCCCAGAATCTGCCACGAATTCAAAAATTCATAGCGTCCACAGAATTGCTTCAAATCTAAAAAATTCAAGTGCCAGACGGACCGCGTCGGAGAACTCTACCGGGTCACCAAATTTAAGAGCATTCTAATTTCTGGAGTGTCGCTGAGAGCTGAGAGAGTAGGCACTCCTCCAAATCTGTGCAGAAACTTCTGAGAATCATAAGTCCTTCTATACTTCTCCAAATTCTGCAAAGTAAGTCTCAAACTGGGCGCTGTAAGATGTTCTACCAGAGTCATGAGTTTCAGAGCATTCCAAGATCAGGGGAGGGCACAATGTCAGAAGGCATATTCTGCCCTAACAATGCCAGCAGCTTGACCCCCTTCTACTTAGAGCATCATATCTCTCTCACCAATGCTCCAAATTGAGCAAACTTGGACTCTAAATGACCGGCTACTTATGGAATACAGCCAGGTAAATTTTCAGAACTTATTAGGCAGAGACCTATCACCAGTAGGAGTTTTAGTTTTCTGTGCAGAAATTGCGAGAAGAGAAGAGTGTCTAATGTCAATTTTTTCTCTTTCTTGTTCTTGCAGGCTGCCTCCAAGGGATCTTCTGCTGCTTCTTGATGGTGGCAGGCTGCCTCCCTGAAGTCTTTGGGCTTCTAGTAGAGAGACTTGGGACTGCTCCAAGATGGGGGTTGGCGGCATGAAAGCGCTTCAACTTTCTCTGAACTTTGTCAAGGTAGTGCGCCGCCACCCAACTATTCTCCGAATCTGGATATCCTTTCCACTTGATCAAGTATTGCTGCTGTCTCCTGAAATTTCTCATAGCCACTATGTCTTCCACTTCGTACTCCAAATGATCATCCACTATTGTTGGGGCTGGTGGGGTTGTCACACGTCCTGGGAACTTGTTGTCGGGTTGCACATACGGCTTGAAGAGGGAAGCGTGGAATACGGGGTCGATGTGCATAGTCTGGGGAAGTTCTAGCTTGAAAGCAACGGGGTTGACTTGCTGGATAATCTTGAAGGGTCCCAAATACTTGGGAGAGAACTTGCTGCTGGCAGGCCTGTTGTTCAGGGAAATATTCTTCGATGATAGTAACACGTTGTCACCCACTCTATACGTAATTTCTCTTCTGGGCCTGTTTGCTACTCTTGCTTGAGCATCTTGCGCCTGTTGTAGAGCTTTCTTCGCTGCTGTAATGTCTCCATAAAATCTGTTGCTGCAGGTACTTCATCATGGCCAGCCGTGAAGCTCAGCGGCGTGGTTGGATATAAGCCATAGTTGAGGAAGAATGGGGACTCTTGGGTAGAGGCCTGCGTCGTGTTGTTGTAGGCAAACTCGAGGGGGGT
>WELA01005717.1:2420-13254 GCA_009602735.1 Mesotaenium endlicherianum | reverse complement strand
GGCAGCCAAGGGTCACCACGTGCCGGGCGCGGCCTGCAATCAGCTGGCACACGAGTCAGAGGAGGCCAGGGGCGAACAAAAGCAGCACCAGCGCGACCGCGACATCATACGCACGGACATCGACAGGACCAAAGTCGTGGCCGCCAAGGAGGCGCGTGAGTGCTTCGCACCTCCCCTCCTNTCCCCTCCCCGCCTCCTTCACTCCCCCTTTACTTTTCTCTCTTCATGTCGTCTCTCGCTTTCCGTGCACATGCTGACCGCCGCCCTCCCTTTTTTACCCTTGGCCTCTTTGTGCTTCTTTGCGGGCCGGTGCAGACGGGGACGACTACCTGCCTCACGCCATCCGGGTGCTCAAGGGCAAGAACGATCCCGAGCTCAACCAGATGCTGCAGGCTCTGAGCAAAGCAGCGGAGGCGCTCCAAGACCACCTCGACGAGTACAAGCCGGTGGGGAAAGGCAGGTGCGAGTACAACGGCGACGCCAAGGCGCACGCGCGGGGCAAGGAGGTGTCCAACAAGTGAGTGCCCCCCCACAACCCACGCACGCTGTGTGCGCGCTCCCCCTTGTCTGACAGACCGGCTGGCTGCTGGTGCATAGCAGCACGTGACCGATTGTGGCTCGCTCCCTGGCTGCCGTGCGCAGGGTGACCGCATTGCGCAGGAGGGTGATGCAGAGGGCCACACGCTTCGAAGATCATCCCGAGGAGGCGGGCAGGGGGTCCCTGGAGGAGACGCCCACCATGGTGGGGCCGGAGGTCAGGATTATGCAGGAGGCCGTCGCCAGGCGCAAGAAGGGCAGGCCCGGGCGCTATCACGATGAGTCGACGCAGTGGCGCCCTTCCTAACCTCTNAGAGCTAGAACATAGAAAGACATTCCAGAATCACTCTTGTACTTGCCAAAATCCAGAAATATATTAACTTTCAAGAAGCCATCTCTCTTTCAAGAAGCTACCACTTGTGTTCAAAGATCCTTGTCTTGAATAGATAAACTATTTTGTTTTACTAAGTAATTTATCTACCTGTTTCACTACACCTCCACCCCGCCACTCTCCGCCCCCCCCCGGCCCCTCCACAAGCCACCTGCCTGCTGCTGACGACTTGCATGGTGCACGCCCGTTTGGGGGTGCTCCCTTCGAAGATCGACCCCCACAAGAACACCTGGAAGGAGGGCAACCGCCGGAAGGCCGCCTTTGGCAGGACGGACGCCCCCTTCAACCTGCACCGCTGGCTCGTCGTCATGCTCGAGGCGCGCGGCGTCTTCGTGGTTGCCCGCGCGCGAGGCGACGACGCGCCCCGCACCGACTACGGCGGGCATGGCGCGCGATCTGGTGGCCAAGGGTCAGCACGTGCCGGGCGCGGCCTACAATCAGATGGCCCACCAGTCAACGAAGGCCAGGGGCAACCGCAAGCAACACCAGCGCGACCGCGACATCATACAGATCTTATCGCAGATCGGAGTGTATCGCAGGATTCGGACACTCTGCGGTCGCCCGCGGTTGTACAGGGAGTCGCATTGCCCCTCGCCTCCCGCACAATCAAATCACGTTTTTTGGTCACAACACCGCTATCGCTATCGCAGATCGGAGCCACCCCGCCGTCGCAGGCGATGTATATCATGTCGCAGGGAGCTTCCTACGACTGCTTACCTTTTGGGGGTCGGAGAGGGCTCGACCGGAGTTCATTGGCGCGTGCAAGAATTGGACTGACTGGCAAAGCCATGTCATTCGCTAATTGCCAGCGTCGGAGGAGCGGAGTGCCAAAGGCCGGGTCTTCACGTTGCAGCTATTTAGCATAGCTTGTGTGGCTCGACGGCAAGAGGGCGCCAGACAATGCCAATTGCTCTCTTTTCTCTCTTTTTTTTGTAAAGAAAATCCTGCATGCATGCATGCCACACAAGCACACACTCATTTGGCTGCTCTCCGTGCCCTCACTTGAGCATCCGACCCAGGCTCCAGCTCCGTGCCCACTCCCCTAGCACATCAGTGTCGCGACAAGGAGTTGCGGATCCTCCACATCTCCCTTGATTAGGAGTGAATGCATGGACTGCGTACCTCGCTCTCGCCACCCTACTGCAGGATTAGATATCAAAATTCGGGAATGTTCCCGGGAGAAGTGCTGCAAGCCGGGGACGGGATGTGTCGGGAGGGAGGGAGAGAGATCACATTGCGGGCAAGAGAGTTTCATGCTGGCACTCTCGAGAGCCAGAAACATCAGCTCCGGAGTAGGGTGATTGGTGACGGGATGGAGCCACATTGATCAGTCACACCGGGTCATGTACGCAAAAGGCTGGCTGAGGCATGCAGGCAGGCAGGGCCTGGATATGGCGCATCTTTCCTCCTTCTGGAAGGAAAGAAGCCACCAGGCAAGTGGTCGGGTCACGTCCCTCCCACGCACTCGATCCAACTCTTCTAATTTCTCGTAAAGGCCAGGTCCTGTCCTTTCAAGTATGGCCCTCAAGTATAGTGTGCCTTAAGGTGCTCCCTCCTTGTCCAACAGCCTCCTGGATCTGTGAGTTGTGTTCTCCCCCATATAGTTTCAGTAGAAGCTGCAGTGCCGCTGTTGTCAAGAAACTGCCAGGAAGTGTCTATGCCAGGCCATGTACACCTTCCAGGGGCGCATTTCATGTACGAGGGAGTGCCGAACGTCCCGCTTGATTCACACAAATCTGGCGGCATACATCTGTTGGCGTGGTCTTTTTGTGTTAACTTTTGTCGTCAGTTGCAACTCTTGTTGCTGCAGTGGATGTGCACGCACACGCACGCCGGTGACCAGGAGCGCACATTGAGTTAGGCGCGGGAGCTCAACACGCCAGGTGTGCAGAAGAAGAAGGAGCAGGCAAGCATTTGCAGCCCACCTTCTCACTCACACTTTGCTCTGTAGCCCCTGCCCAGCATGGTATGCAGCTGCTGGATCCAGCCTACTAGGCTAGCTCTGCTCGCTAGGACCCACGTTGCAGCTCGACTCGTCGCCGAGCACACCCACGAGGCCTGCCCATCTCTCACTCCTCAAACCATGTATGCTCAACGACGCAATCGCTGCGTGCACTGTGGGTGTGACAGGAGCGATGGGCAGGCGCAAGGGCGGCCACTTCAAGGACCCCAAGGCCGAGGCCGCCACGACCGGGGCTGTGGAGGAGGAGCAGCGTCTTGGCGAGCGCCGCTCCTTCAACCACTACATGCAGATGCTGCACATGTGCTTCTCCGCCCTTGTCGTCTTCTTCACGGGCCAAATGATGGTCGAGGAGGCCGGCCACGACAATGCCAAGGGCAAGGGCAAGGACGGCGGCGAGGGGGCGGGCCGCCACGACTGGCTCTCCGCCGGCTTCCCCCGCTCGATCTCCGGCGAGACGTACGCGGTCTTCTTGCGCTGGCTGCGCGATGGCAGGCGCGGGGTCGGCTACGAGCACAAGACGCTCGTCCACCTCTATACCTCCTTCCTCCGGTGGCTGAGGAGCCGTCGTGGCACCCCCCCCGTGGAGGGGACCATGGCCAAGTTCGAAGAGGAGGCCCGGGCCGCGCGCAACGTGTGCCTGCGGCTGTACCCCGTCGAGCACCCGCGCCGGCGCCGCGCCCTCATCCTGCGCGACGTGCAGCTCATGCTGGCGCCGCTGCGGGAGGACATCCCGCGCGACGTCGTCAACGCGCTGATGCTTCTCATGGGCCACGAGGCGGGGGCGCGGGTCCGCGACCTGCTCAAGACCCGCCTGGAAGACCTGCGCATCTCGTCCCTCCCCCACGACGGAGGGGGCGGCGGCGAGGCCAGCCTGGTCGTGTGGCAAGTGGGTGTTGCTTAGGCTGTCTCCTCTCTTGGTCACCCAAGTCCACCTCTTGCCTGCATTTTCCTCCTGGCAGCGGCTCCCATTACACACCAATACAAACCCACGTAACCACGTGTTGGTTCATTTGAGGGGAGGGGAGAGGAGGGGTGGGGGAAAGGGGTGGCATCCATGGGAGAGAACTTTCAGCCACTGACATATAGCACATTGTCGCGAGTGGTGGTGTTCATCCCGCAGATCGACCCCCACAAGAACACATGGAAGGAGGGCAACCGCCGGGAGGCCGCCTTCGGCGTGACTGACGTCCCCTTCAATCTGCACCGCTGGCTCGTCGTGATGCTCAAGGCGCGCGGCGTCTTCGTGGTCCCGCGCGTGCAGGGGGACGACGTGCCCCGCCACAACTACGAAATCCGGCCCGAGTGCCTCAAGGACCCCGCGCAGGCGGCCATCTACGTCATCGAGCAGAAGGGCTACCTCGACGTGTTCACAATCATCCGTGACCTCGCAGACAGGTGCGGGTGGCGCAGCCACATCTCCAATTCCATGTTTGACTGCTACTTTGGCCCGGCAATCGACCTCTCCCGCCCGAGCATGCACGACTACCTCGGAGGTGAGTGCGACGCCGGACTTCCAGCTCCAAACTCTCATTGTGCGCGCTTGACTTTTTCCTTCACATTGGTAAGATGCATCGTGCCTCACTCGACGGCTGCCCTTGCCTTAGATATGTTAGCTTCACGCCGTCGCACGACGTGGCGTGCAGGGGCTGTGATGTGTTGCTCCACGCTTGTACCTGCGCGCTCTCTCTCGCCCTCTCCGGCCATGCCTCCCTGTCCTCGTCTACACGCGCACCATTCGAACCTGGTCGTGCGCTTCCGTAATTGTATGATTAATTTTATTTTATGACATGCCAGGCTCCGACGAGAGCGGCGTGTCCGTGGAGATACCCTCCGAGCTAAAGCCGGACCCGCGCGAGGTGGAGCGCGTCAAAGCCAAGGGGCCCCGCCCGCTGCCGCACGACCCCGGGCAGGGCGGTCGCTACGTGCTGACGCTCGCGCACCACGCCGCGGGGCGACTTGTGTCGGCGGAGATGGGCGGCGAGGGGGTGCGCGCAGCGGGCATGGCGCGCGGTCTGGCAGCCAAGGGTCACCACGTGCCGGGCGCGGCCTGCAATCAGCTGGCACACGAGTCAGAGGAGGCCAGGGGCGAACGAAAGCAGCACCAGCGCGACCGCGACATCATACGCACGGACATCGACAGGGCCAGAGTCGTGGCCGCCAAGGAGGCGCGTGAGTGCTTCGCACCTCCCCTCCCCGCCTCCTTCACTCCCCCTTTACTTTTCTCTCTTCATGTCGTCTCTCGCTTTCCGTGCACATGCTGACCGCCGCCCTCCCTTTTTTACCCTTGGCCTCTTCGTGCTTCTTTGCGGGCCGGTGCAGACGGGGACGACTACCTGCCTCACGCCATCGGGGTGCTCAAGGGCAAGAACGATCCCGAGCTCAACCAGATTCTGCAGGACCTGAGCAAAGCAGAGGAGGCGCTCCAAGACCACCTCGACGAGTACAAGCCGGTGGGGAAAGGCAGGTGCGAGTACAACGGCGACGCCAAGGCGCACGCCCGGGGCAAGGAGGTGTCCAACAAGTGAGTGCCCCCCCACAACCCACGCACGCTGTGTGCGCGCTCCCCCTTGTCTGACAGACCGGCTGGCTGCTGGTGCGTAGCAGCACGTGACCAGTTGTGGCCCGCTCCCTGGCTGCCGTGCGCAGGGTGACCGCATTGCGCAGGAGGGTGATGCAGAGGGCCACACGCTTCGAAGATCATCCCGAGGAGGCGGGCGGGGGGTCCCTGGAGGAGACGCCCACCATGGTGGGGCGGGAGGTCAGGACTATGCAGGAGGCCGTCGCCAGGCGCACGAAGGGCAGGCCCGGGCGCTATCACGGTGAGTCGGCGCAGTGCCGCCCTTCCTAACCTCTGCCACTTCCTGCGCACAACACGGCAGGCAATGGGAATGTGATGCCAGCTCACTTTGCACTGCCGTGCCGGGGGGGGGAGGTCTGTCTTCTGGCCGGATGTGCAGCGGAGCTCGCGATGAGCTGGGAAGATGCGCAGCGCGTCATGAGGGAGTACGCGACGGGGAGGGGAGACTCCAAGCTGCTGGAAGAGCTCAACACGTCGATCGCCAACCTCGAGAAAAACAGGCAGAAGCGCGACGATCTCGACGCCAAGCTCAGTGACCCGGCAGTGACCGGCAAGGAGAGGGACCAGGCGGTGGCCGCGCGAAAGAGGATCAGCAACGGGTACGCTCGCCAGACCTCCTACGACCCTTCCTGCAGCGCCCCGCGTCAAGGATAGGCGCCTTTGCTCTGTTCTTCGTCGCCGCCGTGCGCCGCTGCCACACGTCCCACTCGCCACTCGCTCCGCACCTCGTCGGAGCTGTGTGTGCGCAGATTCTCCACGAACCTGAGGAATCAGGTCCGAAGGGCCGTCAACATGCTGAATGGCACCTATTCGAAGAGAGGCGAGCCCCAGAGCAACAAGGCGGCCCAGGCCCGGGCCCAGGGCCAGGCCACTGAGCGAGCGCCAGACCTCCTCGCCGTCGAACCTGCCTCTCCCGCCCCCCTCGTCGCGCCTGCCGCTGACTCGGCCCCACCAGGTACGCCCGCCCCCCATCATGCACCCTGGCTGCTGCTTGTGGCACCATGTCTTCCACATCCCTCAAAATCGTCTCGGCCCAGGGCCGCCGCATGTGGTACTGGCGCCTGCCAGTGGTGCTGTCTTACATGAAGTGCTCCCCAAGGACAAACTGGAGGAGGAGGAGGACGATGCAGGAATGCCCCAGGAGGCCAAGGAGGACTCTGTTGTGGCGGAGGGTGATCCTCGGGCTGGACAGAACCAGGGAGGTTCTGACGGGCCCGAAGAGGACACGCTCCTTGACGAGCTCGAGGAGTCTTTGGCTATCGAGATGGCGGAGGACGACGCCAAAGCCTGGTGAGATGGCCCTCTTGGAGGCCCTGATGGCACGCCAGGGGCCAGCGGCGGCGACGACGACGACGAGGGCGACGGCGTCATAGGTGTCGTGGAAATGCTGGACGAGTGTCTTGAGGACCTCAGCGAGCTCGGGGAGACGAGCGCGAAGACCTTGCTGGACAAGTTGGTGCGCGACCGCGCTGACATGCCCCAGCCGCACACCTAGACGATGGATCAAAACTAGACGATGGTGTAGCATTTGTTCCCACGTTGCACTTTGCCACATCTACAGCCTAACGGAGCTGAGAAAGTGCTCATGTGCAGGCAAATGTGGTCAACGTAATCATTTGCAAAGTTTGACCACCAGCCAGCAAGCTGTCGGCTTCAGCTACTTTTGACATTATAGGCATTGCCTTTTGTTATTAGCTCTGCAATCCGGAGACCGCATCTGCTGATGCAGAAGATAGGATTGTCATGCTTTCTTGATACTCATCAATAGACGTAGTGCAATGCCTTACATCAGTTGCAACTCCACATTGCAAAGAATTCACTCTTGATTGGAAAGGAAAGCAAGGGCTGATTACAATGATACTTGTACACACTGTCAGACAAGCCCCCACACATTATTTGATGTCCTCATCTTCCTTGGAGTCCACCTCGTCCGACTCGCTCTCCCCATCCTCCAGCCCCGGGGGCTCTTCCGCCAGATAGTCCTGTTTGTGCTCCGCATCGTTCTCCTCCTGTGGGTCACCCTCGTCCCAAATCTCTGCCAGCACATACACAGCCACGGCCCTAGGAGGAGGGGCTAGCAGAGCACAGTCAAGAGAGGTCGACACCGCAAGCCACGCATGCACAGCAGAACAAACAGAGACAGGACCAAGCAGAGCAAAGAGCAGGGAGTCGAAAGAGTCGGTGCGAGAAAGATTCAACCCACGTCCCGGGAGCTCATTCCTTCCTGCGCGGTTCCCCTACAGCAGGGCACACTCTCAGTATATGCAGGCAGGCAGTTTCAAGCCTAGCAACCGGTCACATTCTTCCCGTTTTGTTTTGCACTCAACAGGGGTGCGTACGCAGGTCGCCCGCGAAGGTGGGCCCTACCAGCCCTCCTCTACGATCTTGTTCTGGGCAGTGGCAGGTCCTCGCGCCCTGTTCTAGTGCAGCCAGCCCTATGCTGCCCAGCCCATCCCCCCAGCCCATCCCCCGTAATACACTGCAGAGAGGCCGCCTGCACGCAAGTTCCTGTGCTTGTAGTGATTTGCGTGGCTCTGCCGCCCACCACAAATGCAAGCCACAGACGGACCAAGCCAGCCAACCAGCCAGACACACACATATGCAACGCACAATCGGAGCCAGCCAGCCCATCATCCAGACAGTTGAACTGCATACAGTTAGACGGTGAGGGAGTGCAGCATTCCCCCTGCCACGCCGAGCAGCAAAATTGTGGATACCACTCAAGGCAACAGGCCCTTGTCCCAGCCTCTTCTCACATTTGGTTGCTCCCAAACAAACGGCCCCCCTTACTCGGGTCTTACAGCTTGTGAAAGGCACTAGCATGTTCTCCACAGCGTGTGAAGGAGGGGTGCAAGCGAGTTGCTGTGATTGGTCGCAAATAGCAGCTCCCCACCCGCTTGCCCCCCCCGAGTATTACCACCGGGAAAGGTCCCCTATGGCTTATGAACAAAGGTCCACCATTCATTTTCTAGTGCACCGTCCTAGCAACTGTTTGCACGCACCACGAGGAAGTTTCCACGCTGCAAAGTAGGAAGCGAATGCGGGGGACAAGAACAACGCCAGCTTCGCATCTCACAGGGGAAGGAGAGAACATGACACGGGATCTTCTCTCATGACATGTATGCATGTTCTCGGGACACCGACAGGCTGCCTGAACTTTGGCCCCACCTCATCGAATGACCCACAAACTTGCACCTACCTACACTTTACTTTGATCAGGTAAACTTGTGCGTTGATGCAGGTTACCTGCAGATGTCTCGTGTTCAATTCCACCGCAGTAGTTTTGAGCTAATCTCGACGAGCTCTTTGACGCGAAGCTTGCCCTCTTTGCTAGAGAGGGGTGGAGTGAGGCCGCTGCCTGGTGAGAGGGCATCATCGCATGTAACAGACATTGAGTGACACATCCTTGTCGGTAAGAACGTGCTACATTAGGTGGCGGCACCGAGCGCACCTGGTGCACTATGCTAAGAACTAATATGAGTTTGTTATAGGTTATGCTAGGCAAATCCTTGAAGTAAGATTCTACGGCCATGGTTCCAGACTCTTGTGACGGATGGTGTCGTCCTTTTTGTTACTTTGATGCTTGCTTTTATGTGGATTGCCTCATACGCGTTTTCCGATCACACACCGGTTGCGCTTTTCTATAGCTTAGCTCACACGCTCATTTTGGTCAGGCTTCCGGCCACGGGCAGACGGGCCGGCAGACTCGATCGGCGAGATTCGCCGATCATTTTTTTTTGCATCGCAGATTTGGGACACTCTGCGGTCGCCCGCACAATTGATACCCGGTTTTTGGTCACAATACCGCTATCGCTATTGCAGGTTGTATCGCGGGTCGGAGCCACCCCGCCGTTGCAAGCGATAAACATTGTGTCGCAGGGAGGTTTCGACGACTGCTCACCTTTTGGGGGCCACACGCCCAGGTCGGAATGTATCGCGGATCGGAGCCACCCCGCCGTCGCAAGCGATAAACATTGTGTCGCAAGGAGGTTCCGACGACTGCTCACCTTTTGGGGGCCACACGCCCAGGTCAGGTGGATAGTTTACGTGAAGAGTGTAGGCAGAATTTGAAGCGATGCCACCCCCCAAAAAGGGCACTTCTGTGTGCCTGCCTCTAGGCCACAGTCGGCCAGTGCCCAGACCCCAGCGACCAGTTTCTCACTACAGCACACCACAGGACCGTACCTGATCGAATGTCACGGAAATTCATACAATATGCATGTACGAGAGCGCGAGTATAGTGAAACAGATAGATAAAGTACTTAGTAAAACAGAATACTTTATCTATTCAAGACAAGGATCTTTGAACACAAGTGGTAGCTTCTTGAAAGAGAGATGGCTTCTTGAAAGTTAATATATTTCTGGATTTTGGCAAGTACAAGAGTGATTCTGGAATGTCTTTCTATGTTCTAGCTCTTGTTTATATACTTGCTACATAAGTAATTTCTAGGAAGGTGTATGTTGATGTGTTGGCACCCAACACATCCCAAAACTTGCCACCTCTTTCTACAATAATGTACACATGTCCTTTTGACCTAAAAATGACACATTTGACTTTTGCCACGTGGAGTTCTTATAGGTCTTTCCTCTAACTTCGAAAATGCCTTAGAAGGTTCAAAGGACATGAACCAAGTTACTAGAGTATCTATTCACACATGAATCCACACAATACTACTCCAAATACATTTGAAAACATCAAAATATATGCAAACTAATATACAATAACTCGCATCACTACATCACCCCCCTGATAGAAAAAGCGACGTCTCGGCGCGTCAAGTCAAGTCTTACACATGTGGAGCAAACTAGTCAAAGGCGCCAAGTCAGGTGCTACACATGTAAGGTAGACTAGGCAAGGTCGTAGGTGGTGTGACCTTATTGGCTAGCCTACTCCTTAATGATAAAGAAAATTGTAAAAGTTGGCCCAGAATCTGCCACGAATTCAAAAATTCATAGCGGCCACAGAACTGCTTCAAATCTGAAAATTCGAGTGCCAGACGGACCGCGTCGGAGAACTCTACCGGGTCACCAAATTTGAGAGCATTCTAATTTCTGGAGTGTCGTTGAGAGCTGAGAGAGTAGGCACTCCTCCAAATCTGTGCAGAAACTTGTGAAAATCTTAAGTCCTTCTATACTTCTCCAATTTCTGCAAACTAAGTCTCAAACTGGGCGCTGTAAGATGTATTACCAGAGTCTTGAGTTTCAGAGCATTCCAAGTTCAGGGGAGGGCACAATGTCAGAAGGCATATTCTGCCCTAACAATGCCAGCAGCCTGACCCCCTTCTACTTAGAGCATCATATCTCTCTCACCAGTGCTCCAAATTGAGCAAACTTGGACTCTAAATGACCGGCTACTCATGGACTA
>WELA01005695.1:0-21502 GCA_009602735.1 Mesotaenium endlicherianum | reverse complement strand
CAGCTTAGATTTTAATTCTTCCAATGTAGCAACGCCTTGTTTGCGCTACACTTCTTTTCCGTTTTTATAAACAATAAACACCGGGAAAGCATCTATTTTTAATTGTTTCTGTAAATCAATTTGAGTAGCGCCATCTACACTAATTACTTTGTATTTATCAGCAGCTTCGTTTTTTAGCTGTGCTATAACCGGCTCCATTTTTTTGCAGGGCGGGCACCATTCAGCACCAAAATCAACCAGCACTGGTTTATTTGAGTTAATCTGCGTATTATATTCTCCAAGAGTTATTTGTTTTACTTTAACTGCACCTTCAACAGGTTTTTTTGCCAAATTCCATGCAGTTAATCCGCCTTTTAAATCCTGTACGTTGGCAAAACCATTTTGCTTTAATTGCTTTACGGCTGCTGCACTTCTGATTCCTGTTAAGCAATACACATACAAAGGCTTTGATTTATCAAGATGTTGTGTACGGTCTTTAAATTGTTGTTGATTGTACCAATCGGCTTGTAATGATTTTTTCAGATGGCCGGAATTATACTCGGCTGCTGTTCTTACATCAAGTACCTGGACATCCGGGGAATTAATTGCCTTTTCAAACTCATTAGCAGGGAGAGAAATGTTCTTAGTTTGTGCCTTGCAGGAAAGTATTAACAGAGTAAGTAATGAAAAAGTGATAGCATACCTCATAGAACCTTATATTTTATTTTTTAACTGTATTTCGTTAATTATGACGGCAAAATGCACAATACCTTACAGTAATAAAATAGAAGTATTCTGTTGAAAATTAAATTTGAAATTAGCTTGCACAACAACTCAGCTTCGCCACATCTTTACCAAATGTGATAGCTGCTAATTTTATTCCTTCGCCTAAAGTCAAATACGGACAAAAACTTTCAGCTAATTCTTTTACAGTAATCCCGTATTTAATGGCCATGCTTAACTGCTGAATTAATTCCCCACCTTCGGGAGCTACTACTCTAGCGCCTATTAATTTATCGGTTTCAGGATTGCGGATGAGTTTGATAAAACCTCTTGTATCATTCGCTGCTATAGCTCTTGGCACATACTTAAGCTCCAGTTTTGAAACCTCAAAGGGAATGTTCTTCGCAGTAGCCTTTACTTCATTCAGTCCTGCACCCGCCACTTGCGGATCAGTGAACACTACCCAGGGCAGGGAAGAATAATCTGCTTTCAGTTCTGAGCCGGTAAATGCATTTTCTACCGCAATCTTTCCTTCATACGCTGCTGTGTACACAAATGCAGGAGTATTGGCAACATCACCTGCTGCATAAATATGATGCAGGTTCGTTTCCATCAATTCATTTACCTGTATATGCCCGCTATGTGTTAATTGTAAACCGATATTTTGCAAACCGAGTTTTTGTGTGTTTGGTTTTGTACCTGAAGCTACTACTACTTTGCCCGGCTCAACTATTTTGGTAAAAGAACCATCAGGACTTTTACAATGAATGATAGTATCGTTGCCAGACTTTTCAAATTTAACTGCACGGTAATTCGGAAGAATTTCAACGCCTTCATTCTTCATGTGCTTTTCTAGTTCTTCACTGATGTCAGGGGTTTGAGTACGCAGCACACGGTCAGTAAATTCTATAATGCGGACTTTTGTTCCCAGGCGGTTATAAGCCATTGCAATTTCCAAACCAATATATCCTGCACCCATAATGGTAATACTGGCGGGTTGTTCTTCCAAATCAAATAAAGATACATTGGTGAAGTAGCCAATATCTTTCAGTCCTTCAATATCAGGTATATTTGTAGTTGCACCTGTTGCAATAATAAATTTTAGGGCAGTGTATTCTTCTTTGCCATTTACCAAAATAGTTCTATCATCCACAAACTCTGCCCATCCTTCAATCATTTGCAGGTTTTCAAAATCACTCACTACATCCATGTACTTTTTTTGCTGAAGGTTTTTCACCAATTGCTTTTTGTCTTTTATTACCTGTGCAAAATCAATATCAACTCCCTTTGGTTTTATACCGGAAAAGTTGGAATGTGAAGCATGGTAAGCGGTTTCCGCTGCACGGATAAGCGTTTTGGAAGGCACACATCCCACATTCACACAAGTGCCTCCAAAATCTAACCCTGCATTTACCATTAGGGTGGTTAAACCCAGTTCATTGGCTTTAATAGCAGCTGAAAATGCAGCAGAACCGCCCCCAATAATGATTAAATCAAATTGGGTTGCTTTACTTTGAGTCAGTCCATCATTATTCGCTTCTTTTGCTCGGTAAGCGGGTGTTTGATTGATTGCATGTATAATTTCTTCTTTGGAAATTTGGTCGGGACTAAAGGCAATTTCTCCTTTGCCGTTTGAATAACTTACTTTCTTTGAGAGGATACCATTTTGTGTTTCCAGCAAACGTTCAATACTTACAGCACAATGGTCACAGGTCATACCTGTTATATCGAGGGAGAGTTTTTCTTCCCTTGTATTGTTGCTGTTAATGTGCCCAGCATCGGGGCTTAACATTCTTTTTAAAAAATTCATCTGAATTGATTTATTGCTTTCTGGCAAAAATTAATACAATATAGACTTAATTGGCAGGCGTATTTTTACAATCTTCCGTACAAGTATGCCCTTTTTCGCCATGTGCATATACATGACTCTCGTTTTTACATGCATCTGTGCATACATGGTCTTTTAAAGCAATCGTAGTTGTGTTGATTGTACTGTCTGTTGCCGGATGCTGCGCCATACAGGCCGTATCACATTTATGTCCTTTCTCTTCATGTGCAGGATTTGCAGAAGATTGACAGGCAACTAATGAGCCTGCCACCAAAAATGTTAATAATAATTGTTTCATGGTTTATATTTTTTTGATTATTGAACTGGTTTTGTATCGGTTACTTTATAGCCGGTTTCATTTACTGCATTAATAATAGCCTGCTCTGCGGTTTTGGAATTATCAAATTTTACTGTACTGCTTCCATTCTTAAATTCAGTTTTATATTCCAATACACCGGGAACCTTTGACAAGGCGAGGTTGATTGTTTCTGAACAAGCTTCGCAGGTCATGCCTTTAATATTCAGCTTCACTTGTTGAATATTGATTTTATTTATTATTACAATTTCTTTCTTTTCAGATTCGGGATAGAAAATGTGAGAATATTTGGGGAAAGCCATCAGCAGAAGAGCCAACACCGTTACTATGCCCAGGAAAGTTTTAGTTTGCCAGAAAGAAGGTTTATCTTCTTCACATGCACAATCTATATCGGCTTTCTTAGGTTTTAATTTCTGATACCACGCAAATGCAAGCACAGCAGCAGTCAGACCAATAAGATAAGGACGATACGGCTCAAGCCATGAAAATGTTGAAGCAATACCCGTTGCCCCGCTGAACAACGCCAGAACGGGTGTAATGCAGCATAAAGAAGCTACAGTAGCAGTAAGCAAACCCGCTATCCATGTTTTACTGCCAGATTTTGTTGTGCTCATGCTAATTCCATTTTTGCGTTTAATTCATTAATGTATTTGAATAAAGACCGAAGCATTTTTAAATGTTCAGGCTTTAAGGAATAAAAGATGGTTTGCCCTTCTTTACGGGCCTGTATGATTCCGCCGTCTTTCATTTTACGGAGATGCTGAGAAATAGCAGGGATGCTCATGCCAAGTATATCGCTCAAATCGCAGGGGCAGAGTTCTTTTTCTTCTTCCAGCAGGTAAAGAATTTTCAGGCGTACTTCATTGCCGGCTAAAGACAATACAGCCGACATCTGGGAGAAAGCATTTTCTGTATTTTCAACCTTTTCCTTACAGGTTTTTATCTGAACTGGGTCGGCATACAACCGGATACAAGTGTTCATAATCTGTTTATTTTTAACAAATTTAATACTTAAATTATTATTTAAGCAAATTCTTAAATAAATAATTTGTTAAAGGATTTTCCGGTAAAACAGGGTTTTCAAATAACTAATGTATTTCCAGAGAAGCAGTTTTAATACTATTTCCCCAAAGAAAGATTTAATTTAAAACCAGTATGTGCTGAAAGAAATTAGAATGAGGTATCAATGACCTGGCTTGAGTAAAATTGCCGTTGCATGATGATACTGGCTATCTCCTTAATGATGTCAACAGCCACTTCTGTTTTATTTTTTACGGGGAATTCTTTGGACACTAAATCCTTTTGTATTATGGTAACTTTATTAGTGTCATACTCAAACGTGGCATAAGCGTCATTCATTGAATTTAGCACTATCATATCGAAGTTTTTGCACCGTAATTTACTTTCAGCATTAATCAGTTCATCATTTGTCTCTAAAGCAAATCCTATGGAAAGCTGATTGTCTCTTTTTATTTTGCCAAACTCAAAAGCTATATCAGGGTTCTTTACTAATTTAATAAGGATCTCATCACCAGCTTTTTTTATTTTTTTTTCAGCAACAATTTCCGGCTTGTAATCTGCAACTGCAGCCGCAAAAATTGCAATATCTGTTTCCATAAAATGAAAGTTGCAGGCCACATACATTTCAAATGCTGACGTAACTGGTATTAATTTTAGATTTGGGTGTTGCAACTGAATATTCACCGGGCCACTAACCAACACCACTTTGGCGCCCTGCTTTAAAAATGCCTCGGCTATGGCGTAGCCCATTTTACCAGAAGAATGATTGCTGATATAACGAACGGGGTCAATAGCCTCTCTTGTTGGGCCTGCTGTTATCAGAATTCTTTTGTTTTTTAATACAGACATAGACATTTTGGAATATTACTTTGGAGTGGAGACGGAGTAAGTCGGTGTTCCTTTCAAAACCATCAGTAAAAATTGCGGCTAAAATGAAAACTGATATGCAACTTAGAGCAATCCATAAATAACCTAGGTTAAATATTTTATCCTACCGATTGCATGTGGGATGCCTGCTGCAAATACCGTCAATAATGTGCGAATAAGTAAGCTTTGGTAAGGCTACAATAAAGCTCCACGCCACATCCAAACCCGCTTTTTTAAAAATCACGTATTCTGCCGGAATATTATTTAAAGGAAGCATTTCACATTTAGATGGAATGGCTTGATTATACAGCTTATATGTAAATGCCACTCAAACTGACCCCCTTCCGCCATTTCAATGTGACCAGTTTAAGCCGGTTGCGGAGGGGCAATTTGCGTGGATATTCCAGTCATTACCAATTTATAAAAAACTACTTTGTCATTAATCATTAAGGTTTTTTGTTACAGAATCATACATTGCATTTTTGTCTCCCTGTTACCTGAATTTTCTTTTTCTAATTATCAATATCATTAAAAAGAAAAGTACAATCCGTAAGGATTGTACCAAGTCAAAATAAAGAAAGATTGAAATCACCCCTTATACTTCCTCATTGCTTTTACTTTTTTTGGAGATGGTTGCCCTTTCTCCAGATAGTATTTAAAATCGCTTGTTAAGGTATTGCCCATACTGCTCATTTGCATTTTCATCATTGGTTGCATAAGAAAACCCATAAGCCCACCAACTTCAATATCCATTTTCATATTCACTTTAGTTTTATTCTGTTCAATGGAGGTTAGCGTCCAGGTGTTTTTTGCAAATTTAACCATCGAAGGCATACCTTGTACCGCTTGCCAACTTATTAAATGGTTTTCGCTGGAGTATTGAAGAATTTTTTCTTTTAATTTTCCCATTGTGGTGGCACAGCCTCTTTGCGAACAGGTGGAACCATTTATACCGGCCCCGCTTCCTTCTGAGTGATTTACTGGAGATGCCCATTTATAAGCATCCGCAAATTGAGTTCCTATTACATTCCAGGCACTCTCGATATCTTTATTTACGATTATTTCTTTTTCAATTGTCATTTTAGTATTTTTTTGATTTATGAATTGCTTTTAGTTTTCTTGGGTGCGGTTGGCCTGTCTCAACATAATATTTGAATTCCTCTATAGTATGATTCATCATCTTAGCCATTTTTCCTTTCATCATTGGCTTCATCATTTTGCCCATGAAGCCTCCAATTTTTATTTCCATTACCAAAGAAAGTTTTGTTTGATTGCTATCTATAGAAATCAACTGCCAGGTATTTTTTGCAAATCTTACCATTTTAGGCATTCCTTCAAACGAATAAGATAAGAGATGATTATCTGCCGAATATTCCAGCACTTTTTCTTTTAAAGTTCCCATAGGTGTTGTACAAACCCTTTCAGAATATATGTCTCCTATTTTTTCACCCTGTCCTTCAGAGGTTGAAACTGTTGAAGCCCATTTATAAGCATCTGTAAACTGAGGCCCTAATACCTGCCATGCTTTTTCAACGCCTGCATCAATGAGTATCTCCTTTTTAATTAGTAAATTTATTTTAGGTGTTTGAGCTTTTATTCCCAAACTTGAAAATGCTATTGCTATAAAAGCAACTGCGGAAATTGAAATTCTTTTTTTCATTTTTGTATTTTGAATTAGTTGTTTACTATTACTGCACCCTGCCATGCACCCATAGTTTTAATTGCATCTTCTTTATAATGTTTTATCTCAGCATATTCTTTTGAGCCAAAGAATTTTTTATTTGCATTTTCGCTTGGCCATATTGCAATACCAAAAGATTGCGCTGTATAACCCCCTGCGGAATTACAGTCAAATCCTTCAGCACAAACGGGCGTCATAGACAAAGCAAAATCCACTCCGTAATCCTTTGAACAAATTGGGCCTGCTCTTTCAAAGTATTTTCCCATTTGGTCTGCCGTTTCGGTTTTTAAATCCATGCCATAAATTTCATAGAAAAGAGAGCCGTCTAATTTTACATTCATATCATTTTCAACCTTAAAAAAGCCGATTTTCAACAAGCTTAATGCCCCTGTTCTTATTGGCTTTAATTTTAAAAAACGGGGATCCTTTTCAAAGGCTTCTTTTTTTGCAGCATTTGGCCATTCAAAAAAGCCTATCATTTGAGGCTTAATCGTTTCCGAATAAGCATTTTTTATAGCGACTGTCATCAATGGTTTAAGGCCATATTCTATGGCTATTGGCATTACTTTAGCAAAGTATTCTTCAGTCAGTTGTTTTTGTTTGCCTTCTTTTACTGACATAAAAGCCACTTCAATTAACGTTCCTGCTTTAAATTGTGCTGAGGCGGAGGTACTTACTTTTGACGATTTAGCAGTATTTGCAACAACTTCGTTTGTACATGCATGACTTTTTATTGACTTACTGGTTTTGTCAGTTTGTGCCGCCATTACTAATGCTCCCAGCATTATTACTACAGTTATAATGAATTTCATTTTTGTTGTTTTATTTGTTAGTGAATGTTTATTTTTTCCAGGATCTGCCCGCAAAGGGAACATCAACTTCCGGATTTGTAATGTGATTTGAATAATTACTCAATGTTTTTACACCAATGCCTGCAATAATTCCCAAAACATTAGTTTCTGAATATCCTGCAGCTAAGAATTCATCAATTTCGCCTTGAGGAACTATACCACGATTTGCAGTAAGGGAACGGGTAAGTTTTGATAAGGCAGCTAATTTTACATCTGGAATTTGTTTACCGTCACGAATCGCATTGGTTACTTCAGTTGGCACTTTGGTCATTACGTCGCCAACAAAGCTGTGAGCTGCCATGCAATACTCGCAGTTGTTTTCATAAGCCACTGATAGAAAAACCACTTCTTGCTCGACTGGTGTGAATCCGGAATTGGCCCTAAAGCTATTGTAAGAATAAGTATAGGCATCCAGTAATGCTGCATTGTTACCCATTTTTACATACATGTTAGGAACAAAGCCTAAACCCTTTTGAGTCTTGTTAAATATTTCCTGTGAGATTGGGGATACCGGGGAGATTTCTAATTTTAAGTTTGCCATTTTCATTGTTTTTTTTACAATACAAAGGTGGCAGATGCCTTACAATTAGATTAGCCGTATCAGCTCAATAAATTCTTAATTTAGCTCAACCGGTATTGTGAAGGAGTTTTACCGAAATGAAGTTTAAACGCCCGATTGAAATTAGATACAGTTTCAAACCCGCATTCGTAGGCTATATCAGTAACAGGTTTAGATTTTATTTTCAATAATTGACTTGCCTTTTTTAATTTTCTCAGTGAAATATATTTTGCAGGGCTTTCTCTGTATAATTCTGTGAATTTTCTTTTAAACGTTGCTACACTGCAATTACAAAGTTTTGCAAACTCATCAATAGTCAAATCTGAGTAAATATTATTTTGCACAACTTCATTAAAATCGTATTCGTGCGGCACAAAAAGTGAGGAAACAAAAGCGTTGATAGAAGCGGCATTTTCGCTTTTGCCCAGAATCAATAATAATTCTTTCAACTTGTTGACGACAATGTTTTCATCCGCAATTGCTGGGTTCTCAAGCAGAAAATCAATACTATCAATGAATGATTTCATTAAAGGTTCAATATTAACCTTGATTACATCAAACTTATTTTGAAAATGCTGAATAGATAAATCTGCCTCAAAAAAACCTTTTACGATATCAGGATAAAAAAAGGCGCCAATGGCAGAAAAAGTCTTTCCCCGGGTGATTTCATTTACAGAAGCCTGCTCAATAAAATAATTACCGCATTTTGCTAGCATAGCTTCATTTTTACCATAAGACAAAAGGTTTGTAGGTGACCTGAATTGAAAAGAGCCTTCAGTAATGAATAGAAAACAGGCTTCGTCTTCTTCAAAATATTTTGGAATACGTCTGAAGTCGCTCGTCATAACTACTTTTTCAAAAACTCGTTTACCTTTATATTTTATTATTTTTTGTTCTAAGACCATTGCAACTTGTTTAAAATTGAATTCTTATTTTTCCTGGAAGACGAATCTATCAAAACTAAAATTCTTTAATTTAAAAACACAAACTAAATCCAACTTTTGTACAAGGTTATATTGGAATGAGCATCTACCAGTTAAATTGAATACTAAAATAGCTGCCGTTTCCGGCAGCCATACCCAACACACCAATCATGAAAAAAACCGCTAACTTATTCTCCTTTCTTTGCGAATTGTTGAATGCCTTCTTCTAAAAATTTATTGTATGTACTTATATTGGGTGAATAACCTTCCGATATAGAAAGTGTATTCCCGGTTGTATCTAACATCACATAATAGGGCTGTGAATTGATATTGAATTTTGAAGCCTGGAAGTAACTCCATTTGCTGCCAATGGTTTTTATGTTATAGGTTTTATCACCTAAAGTCTTTGTTGTCTTCTCGGCATCGGGTAAAGGCCGTTTATCATCAACATACAATGAAATAAGCACTACATCATTTCTTAGTTTAGCATCTATCAGTGGGTCTGTCCAAACAAGGTTTTCCATTTTACGGCAGTTTACACAGGCCCATCCTGTAAAATCGAGCAGCACAGGTTTGTTTACTTTTTTTGCATACGCCATGCCTTCAACATAATCATGAAAACAATTTAATCCATTGGGGCAATGTTCGTTTGTTGCTGAAGACGCATCAGATGCTGATGAGTTTGCGGTAACGTTATTGTGTTTCCATTCTGAATAAAAATCAGGTGGTGGGAATCCGCTGATTAATTTCAATGGGGCACCCCATAGCCCGGGTACAAGATATAATGTAAATGAAAATACAAGAATGATAAGTGATAAACGGGGAATAGATAAATAATTTACCTCGCTGTCATGGGCAAATTTTATTTTTCCCAATAGATAAAAGCCCCACAAAGCAAAGATGATAATCCATAAAACAAGAAATAATTCCCGGGTAAGAATATTTGCCTGAACCACTAAATCAGCATTCGATAAAAACTTTAATGCTAATGCAAGTTCCAGGAAACCCAAGCTTACTTTTACTGAATTTAACCAACCGCCGGATTTGGGCAATGAGTTTAACCATCCGGGAAAAGCAGCAAATAATCCGAATGGTAATGCCAGTGCAGATGAGAAACCAATCATTCCCCATAACGGCCCTCCAATACTGCCAGTTGCTGCCGATTCAAACAACAGTGTTCCTACAATGGGGCCGGTGCAGGAGAAAGAAACCAATGCTAAAGTGAAAGCCATGAAGAAAATACCAATCAGTCCGCCTTTGCCAGACCGACTATCTACTTTGTTTACAAATGAGGATGACAATGTAATTTCAAATGCTCCAAAAAAAGAAGCGGCGAATACCAGGAGCAATACGAAAAAGATAAGATTGAACCATACATTGGTGGATAACGAATTAAGCGCATCAATGCCGAATATTTTTGATACCCCAAAACCCAACAATACATAAATAGCAACAATGGAAAGCGCATAAGTAAAGGCATTCCGTAAACCCTGTGCCCTTGTTTTGCTTCGTTTTGTAAAGAAACTCACCGTCATAGGTATCATTGGAAATACACAGGGTGTTAGCAACGCAGCTAACCCTGCAAGGGAGCCTGCTATAAAAATATACAGGTAAGAATGCTGGCTTAATGGCTTCTGCTTTTCAGATAAATTTGCAGGCTGTATTGTTGTGGTTGCTGCATTAGTATTTGCTATTGAAATTTGTGAAATGGCAGGAACATTAATTGTAAATTCATTTTCTTCCGGTGGCAGACATACTTCATCCGTACACAGCATATAGGATACATTTCCCTTCAATGTAAAGGCAGATGTATCTGTAACATCAATAACTTCTTTAAACACAGCCTGGTGAGGATAGTACCGCAGAGTAATATTAAAACTGCTATCATATTTTTCAATCAGCTTGCCAAACTCGGTTGTCTTTTCCGCTACTTTGAAAGATTTACCCGGCTCTACACTCACAATAGTTTTTTGCGGCCCCCCATCTTCCATTTGTGATGAATAAATATGCCAGCCGGAGTCAAGGGTTACATTCAAAACCACCTGTAATTGCTTGTCGGAAATTTTCTCTACTGCAAAATTCCATTTCGCATGGTTCTGCACCTGCGCATTGGAACTAATTACGCCTGCAATAAAAAAAAGAGATAGTAAAGTATGCTTCATTTAAATTTAATAGTATGAATTGAGAAATTAACTTCCGGCAAGTGCATCTGCTATTGTTTTTTTCATAGCCTCAAGGGAGTAAGAGACATACATCCGGCTCACTATTTTTCCAGACGATGGATTAATAATGGTAATTAAACCAGTTGCCTGTTCCATTAAAGAAATATCATATACACCGGCAGATTGCAGTTCCGGTTTTGATTTTGACTTGCTTCTTTTATTAGTAACATCATTTATCACCACCAACACATCTTTCGAGTTTAAAAAGGCAGGGATAAGTTCGTTATTAATTTTGCCTTCATTAGCACGGCAGGTGGGGCACCAATTGGCATGAGTAACCATTACCACTACTTTTTTATTGGTTTGAGAAAATGTGGTTGAAATGGTTAAAAGCGATAATGCAAAAAATACAACTATTTGTTTCATGTGTTGGTTTAGGGCTGTTGACGGACGATGCCAACATTACTTACAGCTAAAAAAGCTTTAACTTATCTTTAGTAATTCAAAAAAATGAAAAAATCCTGTATGAAATGCATCTATTGCAAGTCAATATATCTGTCTCTTATCATCATTTTTTTCTTTTTTAAAGATTCAAAGGCACAAATAAATAGTAAGGAAGTGGATGTATCAAAGTTTCAGGCAGGAGTTGAAGTGCAATGGTACCCGGCAGGCTGGTTAATAGGACCGGTAGCTAATTGTTTTATCTCGGCAAAACACATACTAAATTTTCGGGCTGCCATTAATATTGCTGACCGGCATAATTGGAGTGGGTTGAATGACGATGAAAGAGGAACTGGCTATGGTGGCTCAGTCGGCTATCGTTTTTTATTTACTCCTGCAAAAAACTCTTTTCTTATTGGCGCCAGGGTTGATTTGTTTAACACAAAAATTAAATGGAAAAATAATATCGGTTCAGCACAGCAAACTTCCGGCACCACCACTACACTGGTATTGCAACCCAGCGCTGAATTAGGTTATCGGATAAAGCTGAAGAACCCAAAATGGAATATCCTTATTACCGGGGGCATTGGCGAAGAAATAAATATCAGGACTAAAGGCAGGGATGTTGGCCAGGGCGGTATGTGGCTGTTAAGCGTTTCGATACTTCATTCACTTTAAAAATCAACTTTAGATCGGTAATGCCTTGTAAGGTAAGTAACTGTTTCCCGTCTTGATTATAAAGTTCGTTATACGGACTAAATAATAATATAGTAAATGTGTACAGTAACTTATATCCCAACCAAAAATGGTGCAATTCTAACCTCAAACAGGGATGAACACATCAGCCGGGGAATTGCATTATATCCCGAAATCTATCAATTCAACAATAGAAAATTGATTTATCCAAAAGACAGTAAAGCAGGAGGCACCTGGTTTATCAGCAATGAACATGGCGATGCCGGGGTATTGTTAAATGGTGCATTTGAAAAACATATACCAACCCCTCCATATAGAAAAAGCAGGGGCCATGTTTTACCGGAAATATTTCAATTCACTTCACCCTTTGATGCGTTGAAAGAATATAACCTGGCCGGAATAGAAAATTTTACAATTATTCTATGGGAGCAAGGAATCTTACGGGAATTTAAATGGGATGGCGGAAAACTGAAGATGAAACTTCATGATAAGGGGCAAGCCCATATCTGGTCATCAGTTACGCTTTATGACGAAAACATGATTGCCGAGAGACATGGCTGGTTTAATAACTGGTTGCAATTGCATTCTGAAATTTCGCAAAAAGATATTTTGAATTTTCATACCGGCACACATACAGCAAACAAAGACTATGGGTTATTGATTTCAAGAAAGAATAAAATTTCCACCACCAGTACCACTTCACTTTGTGTAAGACAACAAAAGGCTGAGTTATACCACAGGGATTTTATACAAAATATTGAATCTATACTCCAGTACGACTTAATGCAGGTTCAGCATTTTAATACACTAACAACTTATGAAAGTGAATTTGCTAAAAAAAATTAAGTCTCTCCCGCTTGTCATCCGTCTATTGAATTGGGAATACTGGCCGTTTCATGTGGTGTATTCTCCCATTTATCCTGTATGGATATGGTATTGTATTAAAGCCAGATCTTTTTTCTTTTTTGGCGCTTCTAACCCAACCATTAAAAATGCAGGCTTTTTGATGGAACCTAAAAGCGAGATTGACCTGCTTATCCCCAAAAAATACAAACCATTTACTTTATTTTTTATAGCCGGTACTTCCTTTGACAAAATAAAAGAAACCGTATGGAATAATAATTTGCAATATCCGCTTGTTGTTAAGCCAGACATAGGAATGCAAGGTAAGGCTGTTGTAAAAGTAAATAGTGACTATGAATTGAATAATGTCATTGCAACATTCACCGTAAATCTTATTATTCAGTCTTTTATACCTTACCCGAAAGAGGTAGGTATATTTTATGTACGTTATCCTGATGATGAGCATGGAAAAATCACGGGGATAGTAGAAAAAGAATTCTTATCAGTTACAGGTGATGGCATCAGTACTATTGAAATTTTACTATACAATACTCCCCGATATGTTCTTCAAATTCCAGCACTCAAAAGATTATTAGGAGAATCCATAAACGATATTCTGAAAAAAGGAGAGAATAGAATATTGGTGCCTTATGGAAATCATGTAAGAGGCTCTTTATTTTTAGATAGTACTTGGAAAAATTCAGCCCGGTTAGAATCAGTAATTGATAATGCATGCAAATCTATTGAGGGATTTTATTTTGGCCGTCTTGATATCCGGTTTAACAGTTTTGAAGAATTGGCTGAAGATAAAAATTGGAGCATTATAGAACTTAATGGGGCAGGTAGTGAACCAACGCACATGTACGACCCTAAACATTCATTGTTTTTTGCCTGGAAAGAAATTATCCGTCATTGGAAAATACTCTACAAAGTTTCGTTGCAAAATAAAAGAAGAGGTTTCCCTTTTTTGAAATATAAAGAGGGAGTTGCAATGTTCAGGCAGAACAGTGCTTATGTTAAGGAGTTAAATAAAATACGCTTTGAAAAACCGACTGATATTAAAACCATTCACCACAAATATGCAGGGCCTTCACTTAGGGTTGTCAAATAATACCTCGGTTTAACATCTTAAAATGGGGTCCTGAAAAATAAACGATGAAAAATAAAATTGCTGAGGAACTCAGGATAAATGAAAATTATAAGGGGCTAAAAAAATGGCTCAAATGGGGGCCCTATTTGAGTGAAAGGCAATGGGGTACAGTAAGGGAGGATTACAGTGAACACGGAAACGCCTGGGACTATTTTCCTCACGACCATGCCCGTTCCAAAGTCTATCGCTGGGGAGAGGATGGTATTGCAGGCATCAGTGATGATATGCAACGTATTTGTTTTGCCATTGCTTTGTGGAATGGTAAAGATCCGATTTTAAAAGAACGGCTATTTGGATTAACGGGGAATCAAGGCAATCATGGTGAAGACGTAAAAGAGTTATATTATTATTTAGACAATAACCCATCTCACTCGTACATGAAGCACCTGTACAAATATCCGCAGGCTGCTTATCCTTATGAAGATTTATTGTTGTTTAATAAAAGCAGGTCGAAATATGATGAAGAGTATGAATTGCTGGATACGGGATTATTTAAGGATAGTAAATACTTTGACGTATTTACTGAATATGCAAAAGCTGACGATGAAGACCTGTTGATAAAAATTACTATTCATAACCGGGCATCCGAATCTGCATACATTGCACTGCTGCCTACTTTATGGATGCGTAATCTCTGGAATGTGGGGATTGATAAAGAAAAGCCCGTTATAAAATCTGCAAAAGACGGAAATAATTTTCAGTCAGTAAATGTTCACCATAAAATTACAGGAGATTACCATTTTTATTATCTGCAGCCTGCCAGACCGCTCTTTACAGAAAATGAATCCAATACAGAAAAAATATATGGAATACCTAACACCAGTCCCTTTGTAAAAGATGTTTTTCATACTGCAGTAACACAGAGGCAGTTCGACATTTTTAATAATAAGAAGGAAGGAACTAAATTTTCACCTTTATACGAATTGCAGATAGAAGCCGGTGCCAATACAATTGTAAAATTAAGACTAAGTAAAAATGAAGTTGCCAATCCTTTTAATGACAGGTTTGATGAAATATTCACGCAACGCATAGCTGAAACAGATGAATTTTATAATCAACTAAGCAAAGCCAAGGACGAAGATGAAAAAAATATTCAACGGCAGGCATTTGCAGGCATGTTGTGGAGCAAACAATATTATAATATTGATATTCCAAGATGGCTTAATGGCGACCAGGGTCAACCACATCCTCCATCCGACAGAAAACGGGGACGTAATCATCAGTGGTACACATTAAACAACGAAGATATTATTTCTATGCCCGATAAATGGGAATATCCCTGGTATGCCGCATGGGACCTTGCTTTTCATTGCGTGCCATTAGCAATGTTAGATGCAAACTTTGCAAAAGAACAACTCATTTTATTTCTTCGTGAATGGTACATGCATCCCAATGGGCAAATGCCGGCTTATGAATGGAATTTCAGTGATGTTAATCCTCCAGTACATGCATGGAGTTGTATGGAAGTATATAAGATTGATAAAGAAAAAACAGGTAAAGGTGATTATAAATTTTTGGAAAGAGTATTCCAGAAACTGTTATTAAATTTTACATGGTGGGTAAATCGCAAAGACTATAAAGGAAACAATGTATTTGAAGGTGGTTTTTTGGGTTTAGATAATATTGGTGTGTTTGACAGAAGCCGGGCTATTCCTGGTGGCGGGCATTTGGAGCAGGCTGATGGAACTGCCTGGATGGCGATGTACTGCCTCAATATGCTTGAGATTGCAATTGAACTTTGCCAATACAACGATGCTTATGAAGATGTGGCTACCAAATTTTTTGAGCACTTTGTTTATATCGCAGATTCGCTGAACCGGATTGCAGATGACTGGGCAGGTTCATGGGATGAAGAACAGGGATTTTTTTATGATGTAATATCAATGCCCGATGGCCACTATATTCCAGTTAAGGTACGTTCCTTAGTTGGCCTAAGCACGTTGTTTGGCGTATTAGTATTAAAAAAAGAACAATTAAAAATAATGCCTGATTTTTACAGGAGATTAAAGTGGTTTAGAAAATACAGGGAAGAAAATAATCAGTATAAAGTGATAGAGGATCTGTACGAAAACGATGACATTTTGCTTTCTTTAGTTCCAAGAAAGCGGATTGAAAAATTAATGACTGCTTTATTAGATGAAAAAGAATTTCTTTCTTCAGGGGGTATCCGCTCTATTTCAAAAATTCATGAAAATCCTTACGAATTAAATATTGACGGAGAAATTTTTGGGCTTAATTATCAACCCGGTGAATCAAGCTCATCACTTTTTGGGGGCAATTCAAACTGGAGGGGACCAATCTGGGCACCCATGAATTATTTATTGATTTTATCATTAAAAAAGTTTTGTGATTATTACCGCGGCGAATGCCAGGTTGCGTACCCGATTGGCGCTAACAATGTAATCCCCATCAGCCAGGTAGGCATTCAATTAGCTAACCGCTTCATCGCATTATTTAAAAAAGATTCACAAGGGCAACGTCCCGTTCACGGCAAGGAAATGATTTATAGTAACGACCCGAATTTTTCCAATTTGATATTATTCTACGAATATTTTCATGGGGATAATGGCCGTGGTATAGGTGCATCACACCAAACAGGATGGACGGGTGTAGTGGCAGAACTGATAAATAGGGTTAATGAAACCGGCAAAATGTAACCGGGCATGTAATTATTTTTTTTCGTTTAGTAAGGCACACTGAGTTATTTGAATTTAAAAACACGAAGTTAAACGAATGTCGCTGCCTTCATCATGCCCTGCAATAATGAGTAAATGTATTGAGTAATATAAATAATTCAATAATGGACAATGCAACTAAATTCAGTATATGCCTTACGGATATACCGTTAAACACTCCATCCGGTGATGCAATATATGTTAGCGGCAATTTTAACAATTGGCAAACCAATGATGAGGGTTACAAGATGAAAATGGATGAACAAGGAGTTTATTATGTTGTAATTGATAAAAAGCCAGGGGATATTATTGAATTCAAATTTACAAGAGGTAGTTGGGATCGTGTAGAATGCGATTTAGGCGGTAACGATTTACCAAATTACTATTTAATATTAGGTGATGAATCAGTTCGCTTTATTACAAAAGTATCAGGCTGGAAAGATATTACAAATGAAAAAATAAACCCGGGTGTTAGCATCTTTGAACATAACTATTTTGTGCCACAGTTAAATAAGTATAGGCGTATATGGGTGTATCTTCCACCAGATTATCGCTTAAACCGTGTTCAGCATTATCCTGTTTTATATATGCAGGATGCACAAAATTTGTTTAAGTGGGGAATATCTTCAGCTAACGGCAAATGGAATATTGATCACTCACTAAACAAGTTTTTTTCAAATGGGATGCAAGGAGTTATTGCAATTGGAATAGATAGCGCAGATCATGAAAGCATTAATGAGTATTGTCCGTGGGTAACAAAGCAGGGAGGTGGCAAAGGAAATATGTATATCCAATTTATAACAGATACACTTAAGCCTGATATTGACAAAAGACTGCGTACCAAACCCGAAAGAGATAACACAGCTATTATGGGCAGTTCAATGGGTGGATTAATTTCATTGTATGCCATTTTAGCAAGACAGGATGTTTTTAGCAAAGCAGGTATATTTTCTCCGGCTTTATATTTTGCTGATGAAATCTATCAGTTTGCAGCTCAAACCCCCAAACAATTACCAGTAAAAATTGCATTGTTTGGGGGTGAACTGGAGAGTGAATCGCTGATGAAGGATTTATTAGCACTATATAATACCCTGAGAGATTCGGATTATCGGGAAGATGAGCTGCATTTTGATTTTTATGGGGATGGTCTTCATCAGGAGTGGTTTTGGGAGAGGGAGTTTGTGCATGTACTTACCTGGCTGTTTGAAGAGGAAGAGATAAAAGTGGATGATGAAGATATGCTGTCTATTAAGATTAGGAGGAATGGGACCAATACAATTCATCTTTCAAATCCTTATTCCGGGTTTGCCAAAATATGCCTCATTAACGCTTATGGAAAAACAGTATGGCAACAGGAGACATCCGCCGTAAAACAAAATTTCAATTTGCCGGAGCAGCTTAATGGTAATATGATTGCAAAGGTTAAATTGGACAATGGTAAATATTTATTTAAGAAAGTAAAATTGTAGTTTACCATTTGGGTGTTATATTTTTAAATCTATAATTAATAATATATGAATAGTTATTACAATGCAGACGATCTTAAAAAATTTGGCAAGGTATCGGACTTTCAAAAAAATCTGGGCGATAAATTTTTTGCCTATTATGGTGATGTTTTTAAAGACAGTGAGTTAACAGCCCGTGAAAAATCTTTGATTGCCCTGGCAGTTGCCCATGCTGTACAATGCCCTTATTGTATTGATGCGTACAGCAGTGATGCATTTGAAAAAGGATGGAGCGAAGCTCAAATGATGGAGGCAGTACATGTAGCCTGTGCCATTCGGGGTGGAGCATCGCTGGTGCATGGTGTACAGATGATGAATAAGGTAAAAGAAATCGCTATGTAATTATGAAATCATTATTAGCAGAACATAATAAACTGGCGATTGCCGCTGAGCAAATAGAAATCCTGCAGCATGGTCAACCCGGTGGCTTTGCCCTTGTTCCCTTTCAGCAAAAGCTGGAAGAAACGGGGCTATATCCGTTGAACCCAACTAATATAGAAACCTTTCAGGTAAATGTGGGCAAGATGTGTAACCAGGTGTGCAAACACTGCCATGTGGACGCTGGCCCCGATCGTAAGGAGATAATGACTAAAGAAACCATGCAGCAATGTTTGGAAGCATTGAAAAATAATCCATCATTAAAAACTGTTGACCTTACCGGCGGTGCGCCAGAAATGAACCCGGATTTCAGATGGTTTGCAGAAGAAATAAAAAAACTAAACAGGCACATAATTGTACGCTGCAATCTCACTATTATTTTGGCAAACAAAAAGTATCACAACCTTCCGCAGTTTTATAAACAACATAATATTGAAGTAGTTTCTTCTCTTCCTTTTTATACACAGGACAGAACAGACCGGCAACGGGGCAATGGGGTGTTTGAAGACAGCATTAAAGCATTGCAAATGCTGAATGAAATTGGTTATGGCAAAGATGGAACCGGATTAATTTTAAATCTTGTCTTTAATCCTGCGGGTGCATTTTTGCCCCCATCACAACACGCATTAGAAATCGAATACAAACATGCATTGATGGAAAAATACGGAATTGGTTTCAATAATCTGTACGCTATTACCAATCTTCCTATTAGCCGCTTTTTAGATTATCTATTGCAAACAGGCAATTATGAAAAGTATATGGAAAAGCTGGTTGATGCTTATAATCCAATAGCTGCTCAAAACGTAATGTGCCGAAATACTATTTCCGTGGGTTGGGATGGCTCCCTGTACGATTGCGATTTTAACCAGATGCTGGAATTAAAACTGGCTTGTTCTTCCAATCATATATCACAATTCAACATTGAATCACTCAATAAAAGGAATATTGTCATCGGGCAACATTGCTATGGCTGTACAGCAGGTGCTGGTTCAAGCTGTGGTGGCGCTGTCACTTAAAATTATTTAACTATGTCGTATTTAGAAACAACAAAAAACGTTTATAAAGAAGCTGCTGAAAATCCACAAGTAGGATTGTGTTGTACAACAACACCCGTTTGGCAATTACCCGGCTTGAGCATTCCAAAGAAAATGCTGGACATGAATTATGGTTGCGGCAGCACTGTAAACCCAAGAGACCTTGTAAACAACCCTAAAATACTATATGTAGGCGTTGGCGGTGGAATGGAATTGTTACAGTTCGCTTATTTCAGCAGGCAGAAGGATGGTGTAATCGGTGTGGACGTTGTAGATGAAATGTTGCAGGTCAGTAAAGATAATTTTGCAATAGCCGAAAAAGATAATGCATGGTTCAGCTCTGATTTTGTGAAGCTGGTAAAAGGTGATGCATTGAATTTACCTATTGAAAACAATTCTATTGATATAGCCGCACAAAATTGTCTGTTCAATATTTTCAAACATGATGACCTTAAAAAAGCTTTACAGGAAATGTATCGGGTATTAAAGCCCCGTGGAAGACTGGTATTGTCGGACCCAACCTGTGAACAAAGAATACCTGGGAAATTAAGAGATGATGAACGTTTAAGAGCGTTGTGCCTGAGTGGTTCCCTTCCATTAAAGGATTATATTAAAATGATAACCGATACAGGTTTTGGTACAGTGGAAATAAGAGCAAAACGGCCATACAGGATTTTAGACCCGGTAAATTACGATACTGATGAATTGATTTTTATTGAGAGTGTGGAAGTGTGTGCCATTAAAGACCCGATGCCTGCTGATGGCCCCTGTGTGTTTACTGGTAAAACAGCCATCTATTATGGAATGGAAGATTTTTTTGATGATATGAAAGGTCATTTTTTAATGCCCAACCAACCCTTGGCTGTATGTGATAAAACGGCGGGGGCATTAAAGGGACTAAACAGGAATGATATTTTTATTTCCGAAAGCACCTGGTTTTATGATGGGGGCGGTTGTTGCTAAATTTACAATTATGAATGAATTAGAAAAAGCAAAAGAATATTTGATTGCACTGGGAATTGATAATGCTGATGCCGGAATTGTATTGGGTACAGGGTTGCATCAACTTATTAATCTCATAGAAGTAACGCATACCATACCGTATTCGGAAATACCTAACTTCCCAATATCTACTGTTGAATTTCATAAAGGCAATCTCATTTATGGTTTTATAGGAGATAAAAAAGTGCTGGTAATGCAGGGCCGTTTTCATTCGTATGAAGGTTATACCATGCAGCAAATAGTTTTTCCAATAAGGGTAATGAAGTTGCTGGGGATAAAATATCTCCTGCTCTCCAATGTTGCCGGCGGGATTAATCCAAATTTCAAAAAAGGTGACCTGGTAATGATTGATGACCATATCAATTTACAATCAGGCAATCCATTAACTGGCAAAAACCTGGACGAATTGGGTGGCCGCTTTCCAGATATGAGCCAACCTTACAACACTACATTGAACAAATACCTGTATGAAAAAGCGGTTGAAAATAATATAGCAGTAAAGCAAGGTGTTTATGCAGCAGTAAATGGCCCCAACCTGGAGACGAGAGCTGAATATCGTTATCTAAAAGTAATTGGTGCTGATATGGTGGGAATGAGTACAGTGCCGGAAGTAATTGCTGCTAATCATGCTCAGCTACCATGTGCTGCTATATCTGTAATTACCGATGAATGCGACCCTGATAATTTAAAGCCTGTAAACATTCCAGAGATTATAGAAATAGCAAGTAAAGCTGATGAAAAACTTTCAGAGCTTTTTTTTGAAACTATAAAGCAGATGAAATGAAACAGGCGCTGATAATTTTTGCAAAGAACTTAATTCACGGACAGGTGAAGACCCGGCTGGCTGCTACTATTGGCAATGATATGGC
>WELA01005691.1:318504-342788 GCA_009602735.1 Mesotaenium endlicherianum | reverse complement strand
TCATGACCATGATGAACACCATATTTCAGCCCATGTTGGACAGATTTGTGGTGGTATTCATCGATGACATCCTTATCAACAGCAAGACCCTTGAAGAGCATGCGAGACACTTGAAAGAAGTCCTTAAAGTATTGAAGCAAAACAAGCTGTTTGCGAAGGAGTCAAAATGCGAGTTTGCCAAACAAGAAGTGGAGTTCCTAGGTCTCCACGTGACTGCTGATGGCATCAAGATAGACCCCAAGAAGACCACGGTGGTGGAGGAATGGCCAACCCCCACGACCAAGAAAGAACTCCAGTCATTCTTGGGATTTGCCAATTGGTACAGAAAATTCATCCAAGGCTTCTCGCACATAGCAGCCCCCCTGACAGATCTACTCAAGAAGGACAGGCTATATACATGGACCGAGAAAGAGGAAGAGGCATTTCAAGAGTTAAAGCGAAGATTGACCACATCCCCGGTGCTCACACTCCCAAGTCCAAACCCAGATTGGCCCTTCCACGTCATCACCGATGCATCTTCCTATGCAATAGGAGCAATCCTGCTTCAAGACCAAGGCAAGGGACTGCAGCCCATCGCCTACGAGTCAAGGAAGCTAAATCCAGCCGAGCAAAATTATACAACCACGGAGCGAGAGGCATTGGCGATTGTACATGCCTTGAAGGTTTGGCGCTGCTACGTTGAAGGACGCAAAGTACTGGTCACCACGGACCACGAGGCGTTAAAGCACCTCCAAACGCAGCCGTATCTCTCAAGGAGACAAGCAAGATGGAGCGGATACTTGCAACAATACAACATCACGATTCAGTACCAGCCCGGCAAGACAAACCCGGCTGACCCCCTCTCAAGACTGCAATTAAATGCAGTGATGGTATCCCTGAAGACAGATCTGGAAGCTCGATTTTCAGCCGCCTATGAAAGAGACCCTTACTACAAGAACGGAGAAGCAGCCTTGGACCCATGCAAGAAGCAAGAAGGCAATTATTGGGTGAGGCAAGATACGGGCCAGAGATGTGTTCCTAATGACTTAGACCTCCGGCTCTTGCTTCTACGAGAAGCACACGACAACCCTCTTGGAGGACACTTTGGAATCCTAAGGACCACGGGCGTTCTAGCTAGGACTTATTGTTGGCCAGGCATGTCTAAGCAAGTCAAGGAGTACTGCAGGAGCTGTGACACATGCCAAAGAATCAAGCCATCATCGCAAAAGGCGGGAGGACTCCTCCAACCACTACCAATCCCCGAAAGACAATGGACGGACATCTCAATGGACCTTATCGTGGACTTGCCCGTGACACCTCGAGGCCATAATGCAATACTCACGGTGGTGGACAGACTTACCAAGATGGCTCATTTTATTCCCACGACGACTAAGGCTACAGCACCACAACTTGCAAGACTCATCTTTGACAACATCTTCCGACTCCATGGACTACCATCAAGAATTGTGTCAGATAGAGATCCAAGATTCACAAGCCATTTCTGGAAAAATCTCTTCAAGAACTTGGGTACATCGCTGGATATGTCTACTGCCTACCACCCACAATCAGATGGGCAAACCGAGCGTATGAATCGTACCCTAAAGACCTCTCTAAAGGCCTACGTGTCTACCCTCGAGCAAGACTGGGACATGTACTTGACCCCCCTCGAGTTTGCCTACAACAACACTACGCAGGCCTCTACCCAAGAGTCCCCATTCTTCCTCAACTATGGCTTCCATCCGACCACGCCACTGAGCTTCACGGCTGGCCATGATGAAGTACCTGCAGCCACAGATTTTATGGAGACATTAGAAGCAGCCCTTACAGCAGCGAAGAAAGCTCTACAACACGCGCAAGATGCTCAAGCAAGAGTGGCGAACAGATCCAGAAGAGAAATTACGTACAGAGTGGGTGACAACGTGTTACTATCATCCAAGAACATTTCCCTGAACAACAGGCCTGCCGGCAGCAAGTTCTCTCCCAAGTATTTGGGACCCTTCAAGATTATCCAGCAAGTCAACCCCGTTGCTTTCAAGCTAGAACTTCCCCAGACTATGCACATCGACCCCGTATTCCACGCTTCCCTCTTCAAGCCATATGTGCAACCCGACAACAAGTTCCCAGGACGTGTGACAACCCCACCAGCCCCAACAATAGTGGATGATCATTTGGAGTACGAAGTGGAAGACATAGTGGCTATGAGAAATTTCAGGAGACAGCAGCAATACTTGATCAAGTGGAAAGGATATCCAGATTCGGAGAATAGTTGGGTGGCGGCGCACTACCTTGACAAAGTTCAGAGAAAGTTGAAGCGCTTCCATGCCGCCAACCCCCATCTTGGACCAGCCCCAAGTCTCTCTACTAGAAGCCCGAAGACTTCAGGGAGGCAGCCTGCCACCATCAAGAAGCAGCAGAAGACCCCTTGGAGGCAGCCTGCAAGAACAAGAAAGAGGAAAAATTGACATTAGACACTCTTCTCTTCTCGCAGTTTCTGGACAGAAAACTAAAACTGCTACTGGTAATAGGTCTCTGCATAATAAATTCTGAAAATTTACCTGGCTGTAGTCCATGAGTAGCCGGTCATTTAGAGTCCAAGTTTGCTCAATTTGGAGCACTGGTGAGAGAGATATGATGCTCTAAGTAGAAGGGGGTCAGGCTGCTGGCATTGTTAGGGCAGAATATGCCTTCTGACATTGTGCCCTCCCCTGAACTTGGAATGCTCTGAAACTCAAGACTCTGGTAGAACATCTTACAGCGCCCAGTTTGAGACTTAGTTTGCAGAATTTGGAGAAGTATAGAAGGACTTATGATTTTCAGAAGTTTCTGCACAGATTTGGAGGAGTGCCTACTCTCTCAGCTCTCAACGACACTCCAGAAATGAGAATGCTCTCAAATTTGGTGACCCGGTAGAGTTCTCCGACGCGGTCCGTCTGGCACTCGAATTTTCAGATTTGGAGCAGTTCTGTGGCCGCTATGAATTTTTGAGTTCGTGGCAGATTCTGGGCCAACTTGTACAATTTTCTTTATCATTAAGGAGTAGGCTAGCCAATAAGGTCACACCACCTACGACCTTGCCTAGTCTACCTTACATGTGTAGCACCTGACTTGGCGCCTTTGACTAGTCCTCTTCACATGTGTGGCATCTGACTTGAAACTGTTGACTAGTTTGCTCCACATGTGTAAGACCTGACTTGACGCGCCGAGACGTCGCTTTTTCTATCGGGGGGGTGATGTAGTGATTTGAGTTATTATATATTAGTTTGCATATATTTTAATGTTTTCAAATATATTTGGAGTAGTATTGTGTGGAGTCAAGTGTGAATAGGTACTCTAGTAACTTGGTTCATGTCCTTTGAACCTTCCAAGGCATTTTCGAAGTTAGAGGAAAGACCTAGAAGAACTCCATGTGGCAAAAGTCAAATGTGCCATTTTTAGGTCAAAAGGACATGTGTACATTATTGTAGAAAGAGGTGGCAAGTTTTGGGATGTGTTGGGTGCCAAAACATCAACATACACCTTCCTAGAAGTTACTTATTTAGCAAGTATATAAACAAGAGCTAGAACATAGAAAGCCATTCCAGAATCACTCTTGTACTTGCCAAAATCCAGAAATATATTAACTTTCAAGAAGCCATCTCTCTTTCAAGAAGCTACCACTTGTGTTCAAAGATCCTTGTCTTGAATAGATAAAGTATTATATTTCACCAAGTACTTTATCTATCTATTTCACTACAATGGCTTTCATCCGACCACGCCACTGAGCTTCGCGGTTGACCATGATGAAGTACCTGCTGCAGCAGATTTTTTGGAGACATTAGAAGCGGCCCTTGCAGCAGCCAAGAAAGCTCTACAACACGCGCAAGATGCTCAAGCAAGAGTGGCAAACAGGTCCAGAAGAGAAATTATGTACAAGGTGGGTGACAAGGTGTCACTTTCATCCAAGAATATTTTCCCGAACAAGAGGCTTGCCGGCAGCAAGTTCTCTCCCAAGTATTTGGGACCCTTCAAGTTTATCCAACAAGTCAACTTCGTTTCAAACTAGAACTTCCCCAAACTATGCACATCGAACGTGTGTTCCACGCTTCCCTCTTCAAGCCATGTGTATGACCGCACAACAAGTTCCAGGACGAGTGACAACCCCACCAGCTCCAACAATGGTGGATTATCATTTGGAGTACGAAGTCAAAGACGTGTTGGCTATGAGAAATTTAAGGAGACAGCAGCAACACTTGATGAAGTGGAAACAATATCCAAATTCCAAGAATAGTTGGGTGGCGGCGCACTACCTTCACAAAGTTCAGAGAAAGCTGAAACGCTTCCATGCCGCCAACCCCCATCTTGGACCTGCCCCAAGTCTCTCTACTAGAAGCCCGACGACTTCAGGGAGGCAGCCTATCACCATCCAAAAGCAGTAGTATACCCCTTGGAGGCAGCCTCCAAGATCCTGAAAGAAAAAAACTCGACACTGGACACTCTTCTCTTCTCGCACTTTATGGACAGAAAACTAAAACTGCTACTGTTGATAGGTTCGTGCAAATTAAATCCTCAAATATTACTTGGCTGTCGTCTATAAGTTGGTGGTTCTTTGGTGTTTACGTTTGCTCAATTTAGAGCTGTGGTCAAAGAGATAAAAATCTCTGAGCACAAGGGGGTCAGGCTGCTGGCATTATTAGGGTAGAATATGCCTTCTGACATTGTGCCCTCCCCTGAACTTGAATTGCTTTGAAACTCAAGAATATGGTAGAACACATGACTGCGCTCATTTATAGACTAATTTTGCAGAGATTGAAGAAGTAGAGAACAATTTTCAGAAGTTTTTGCACAAATTTGGAGGAGTGCCTACCCTCTCTTCTCTCTACGACACTCAAGAAGTCAGAATGCTTTTAAATATAGTGACCTAGTAGATGTCTTTAACGCGCTCCATCTGGCACTAAAATTATCAAATATGGAGCAATTCTGTGAACGTTATGAATCTTTGAATCCGTGGCAAATATTGGGCCCACTTGTAATATTTCCCTTATGATCAAGGAGTAGGCTAGCCAACAAGGTCACAATATCCACGACTTGCGTAGTCTATCTCACATGTGTGGCACCTGAGTTAAAGCCTTTAACTAGTCTTCTCCACGTATGTCAGACTTGACTTGACGCGCCGAGACGTCTCTTTTTTGGTCGGATGAGTGATGTAGTGATATAAGTTAGAATATATTAGTCAGTTTTTACTCTAATGTTCTTGAATATTTTTGGAGTAGTATTGTGTGGAGTCAAGTGTGAATAGATACTCAGTAACTTTGTTCATGTCCTTTGAACCTCCTAAGGCATTTGCAAAGTTAGAGGAAGGACCTAGAAGAACTCCACGTGGCAAAAGTCAAATATGCTATTTTGAGGTCAAAAGGCATTCTAGAATTACTCTTGTACTTGACAAATTCCAAAAATATATGAACTTTGAAGAAGCCATCTCCCTTTCAACAAGCTACCACTTGAGTTCAAAGATCCTTATCTTGAATAGATGATGTATTCTATTCTACTGGATACTTTATCCATCTGTTTTACAACACTAAACCTTGGAAGCAGGTGGACAAGATCATTCGCCTTGCCAAACCCCTTGGTCAGCTTCTACGTCTGTGCGACGAAGTCTAGCCAGTCATTGGCTTGGTGTGGGCCAAGCTGTGTGACTACAAGAAGTACATCAAGAAGCTCTTTGGATTCTCAGCTGCCGAGAAGCATTTATTTGTCGCCCTTGTCAAAGAGAGTGGAACTTCTTTCACTCGCTTATGCATGCAGCGGGTTATTTTCTGCACTCCCTGTACCAGCAACATGCGTACCACAGTGTGTCTAAAGTGAAGGAAGAGTAGAATACGAGACTGGAGAGGTTAGTGCAAAATAAGTCTAACAGGAAGACGATCAAGGAGAAGCTGAGAAAGTATCAATCCAATAAAGGAAGCTTTGCTGTGCCGGATGCAAATGAGGACCGCAGCACACTGATTGGCCCGGCATGCTGGCACGAGTATGGGTCTAGCACCCCTTTGCTTCAGGAGCTTGCCATCAAAATATTGGGTTTGTGCACGTCTGCCAGCTCTTGTGAGCGCAATCGGTCGGAGTATGACTTTGTGTACAACAAGAAGCGCACCCGCCTCACACAGGCTAAAGTGTATAAGTTGGTTATGGTGCATTCCAACCTGCGCCTGCTGGAAGGCATGGAGATGGCGGGTCAGGCATCGGTGCTCGGCAGGTTCATACAAGCCCACATAGACGCCAAACAGGGTGCCTTTGAGTATCCTCAAGAAGATGCTTTCATCTTCAAGGCCCCCTCCCCACTAACAAAGCTAGACTATTTCTCTGATGAAGATGAGGTGGCAATTGTTGAGCCAAACATGATGAAAATCGCTTTAGGGGAGAGATTTGACATGCAACATAGGCGTACCAGCACTTGGGTACTCCTTACCTCTTATACACTAGACAATTTCCGTTTCGCCGTATAATTAGAATCAGTAGTGTAGCTCTGTTCACTCTGAGACAGGCTCAATGCAAAAACTCATTTTCGTTAAGCGTTTTTCAAGACGAAAAAGACCATTTTTTGACCACATTTGAGCGAAGGGCTGGAGGCAAAGAAAGGCATTCCTTGGCCTCACTCAACCACTTTCCAGCTCGAAAATGCAATTCTTCGTCTGATTCTTCGCTTGCAAGCGGAGTTACATGCAAATCAAGGAGTCACTGGCAAATCAAGGACTCACTGGCCAATGAACAAGCGGAGTTACATGCCAATCGCAAAATCATCGACCAATCAAGACAGTGTACAATATCTTTCAAAAACAACCGCTTTGCGAAAGCGAGGGCTATTGACATTTTACTACAATTTTGCTTTCGCTTATAAATGCGTTCTGACAATCTAGATTCGTTTTGGCTTTTTCAATTGGTCATTCTAGCCGCGGCTAGATCTCACACCAACAGGGCGACCATGCCAGCGACCAAATGATCCGGTCGCATAAAAGCATGTGAGCTGATGAACAATTTTCTTGTGGAAGGGGATGGGAGACTAGTCGGGCATCAGGGGGAGATAGACGAATTGCAAATTTCCCCTGCAAGGCCAAAAAACCCTATGCTTGACCCCCTCCGGGTTCAAAGCCCCCGTCTAGCCCACACCCCAAAGGGCCTTAGCTATGGAGGGCAAGCCCCATACTCAACACGTGTACTGCTGACTTTTAGATGGAAACAGCGAGTTGCGGTCGTCGACAGGGCGTTAACACTAAGGGCTTTCCTCAGCATTTTGATGTGGGTTAAAAAAAATCATGGGATTGGTTGAGACACGCGAGACGGCCCTTTGAGGGCCACTTCCGGCACCCGACTTAAGCCAAGGAACTCCTTGGCCCGCTCGACGGCCTCCACCTTGATCGCATCTGCAAGATTGGCGGACGGGGGACGTCCATAAATCCTGACCCTCACGACCCTTCACCATTTGTACATTATAGCTGCTGGCGTCCCGCACGCAAGCAGCGAGCGACCTGATTGGCCAAGGTAGACCCGCCCGACTGACACAAAAAATCATGACATGATTGACATACGCAAATTCGTGCAAATTCGCGTCAAGGCACGTTAAAGGGCCGCGGGTGTACAGCAAAACGATTTGTCTCGGACCGTAACCAATCGAAATCGCTGTCAATTGGTCGCAAGCCCAAGCGAACCGTATTGTGCGATTGTCATATTATGCTGACCAATCAAAGAGCAATGTGGGACAACAACTTACAAGGCCCACACCGATTTAGTCGACTAGGAATTAACTTCAAAATTGCAACGTGTAATGAAGCTCATTTGTAGAAGTGAACCTCTAGTTTTTAGCTTAATTATACAGAATAACGTTATTGACACACTCGGCCAATTGAATCCACCAGTCAGAACGAAGTTGTCAACTTCCATGACCACTTTCGAAAAGTGACCATTTTCGGAAGGGAAAAATACATGCTTACCATCGATTTGCGCCGCTAATCCTTATTTCCCATCGATTGGTGCAAAGTGGACGCAAATACCCAGATTCTGCCAGTTTGGACCAATATACCACTTTTTTGTCTCGAACTTGTTTTGCTGCTTTGTCACTGTATACGTTGCACTACGAGTAGCGTCAAGCACTTCAATTATCTGACGTTCAAGTCGTGCAAACTATCTCTTCTCACGAGTATCTTTTGACAGTCTTTTTTAAGCAAAAGAGAAACTCGAACATGTGGCCAATTTCAGTGACAATTACAAACAGCTAGTATATTGCTTTTGAAATTCTAAATTTTTTGCAAGCTTAAAGTTTTACAACTCTTTACCGCAAATCCAAAATCTCGGGTATGTTATCGTTACCTTCACAGGCCCAAAATTGTTTTGGCCCTCCCCTTCCGTCCAAATTAATATACCTTCAAAAAAGTTGTCTATAAAGCCAAGATTCTCTCCTCCGAAACAGAAATCCTACAATGAAAGCAACGATGTTTCAGCCTCGTTCATTTGTGTAAAGTCTTACGCCAGTTTACAGACTGGACCTAGCTATAATGGAAGCCTTTGTTCTTATTATTGTATATCCTGAAGCGTTCGGGACGAAAAAGTGGTATCCTTGTCAAAATTGGCGAAACGTAGGTATTTCTGTCCAGTTTGCACCAATCGGTGGTAAATTTGGAGTAGCGGCGCAAATCAATGGTAAATGTGTACCTGTCCCTTCTCGGAATGGCTTCCATACTCAGTCATTTTTTCAGCAGTTTTTGCCCTGGTGAAGATTTATTCACAGACACAATATTCGCCATTGAGCGTGAACATACCATCTCCGCCTGTGGTGGGGATGCAATGTTCTCCACCTTTGCCTGGATTAGCGAAGAAAAAACCTGTCTACGCCTTGGCCAGAGATGGGTGGAGATCCAGTTCTGGGGCGTTTTTGGGCCAAAACCAGTCTTAGAGTGGTTGCCTAGTTACTACTTAGGTGTCCTCGGTGCCCATCATAATTTATTCTTACTTCAAACTTTTTGAAACTGTTGGATGCTTTAGCATGTGGCTGATTGGTCTTCAGTATGCATACTCAATACAAAACCTCAAAGCAAGTGAAGATGATTGCTGCTATTCCCCATGTGCAGCAACGCACCGACCAGTCCCCCAAGGGGCCACTCGGACGAGAGAAGGACCACCAACACATCAACCAGGTCGATGGCACGCGTGCTGGAGAGCTACGCACGTGCGCAGGGACTGACACTGTTAGGCACGACAAGATGGAAGCGTACATCTGGATTTGGACACTTAAAAGGTAAGCACCTTACCTTCATGAAGAGGGCGTGGAGTCTTATAGTCCTTCTAATGCTTGGAAGCAGTCCAACCAGTCCCAAGAGTTCACTTTACACTAAGAGATGTGAAGTGGAAAGAATTTTATGAGCAGGAGATTGGGGGACATTCAAAGCTGTCCATGTTTGAGGGTTTTAATGGAGACGAGCGCGAGGGTATAAGTGAGCAGATTTGGGTTATTTTTTTGTCTACTTAGAAGAGAGTTGGTTACACTATTCCTACGAGTCTTGCATGAGATGATATGAAGAGTATGAAGTCTTTCTTGAGTCAAAGTCATGTGCCATGTGTAGGCGCGGGAGCTTGACACATGTTGCGCACATGTGTGTACCACAAGCGTAAGGCACAAATGACTACCTCGACTAAGTGTTTGACCGTGACTCAGATTTCTCACATTTTGTGCGGAGGTTTTCCCAATGGTTCAAACATACAATAAGTTATTTTGGATGCCACATGTGCGTGGAAAAGTGCCATCTGAGTTCGTGGTCTTAGGCTTAGAAATAAGGAAAACTAAGCATGCTCATGAGTTCTAAGGTATGGCATTATGTGGATAACACTATTTTTGAGATAAAAATGTCAAAACACATCAGAGGGTGGCACTCGGCGTCTTGAGAGATCACCACAAGTCACGTACACGAGTGAGAGTGCACTCTCTTGAAAAGTAATTTGACTTAACGTTTGAGGTACGCAAGGGTACCAGAGAGTTCAAGAACTTAGTGCATTAAGAGTTATAATGTAATCTGGTCCAATTTATAAAGAGCACCAGGAAGAAGCCACATGGCGCGACGAGGAGTTGCCACTTGTCCAAGAAGGCAAAAAAAGGGTATTTATGTGGACATGATGGAATAAGAATTATACAACCCTCATGATGGTGATGGCCTACTTGAAGCAAAAGGAGTACATGTTAAGAGACGCCATTTGCACGACAAATGTATGTGATGGAACTTTTAATAAGTGAAGTAAGTTTGAATTGATGATTATCATCTTGGGGCGTGTCAAAGCGTTATATCTTGTATACTATCTGTGTGTAGGTTTTTGTCAAGTGCATTTGTGAGCTAGATTCCGTATGTAACGTCACTTAAGTACATTTGTGAGCTAGATTCCGCATATAACGTCACTTACGCTCTGTATGCACCGAGGACATCGCGTCTCGAGGAGGGGATTATGTAAGGTTGTAGATGTGTAGTTTGGATTTTTCTAGCAATTTTATGCAGAGAGTAAAATTTTAGAAAAATTTAGGTCTTTCTTTGAAGCCGTTTGGTGAAGTGTTGAAAAAATTGTACGTTCTGGAGATCACTCGAGAATTACAAATGACACATATTCAATTTAGTGACAACGACAGGTCTCGTGACAAAAATTTTGGTTGGAGTCCACAGAGTAATACATTGAATCGTGATGGTTCTACAAAGTACCTACAATCACGTAGAGTGCCAAGAAACTCGTGCAAATTCTAAATCCCCATGAGGAATTAGAGGATGGGTGGTAGAATACATTAAGGAGTGAGATTATGTGTGTGTAAGTGGGCTGGCTTGTGGAACAAGGCAAGTTCACCTACATGGGAGGAGCCTAGTTTTAAAATTCGGATACGGCTCACACGTATGGGCGTACAGTCCACCCGTACAGTACGCGAAGTTAAAACAAACATGTCAAAATACGCCCAAATCCGCCGGTGTCGGTCATTTGAAATTGTTTTTAGTTTTCGCGCGTGCGGCACCGTCCGTTTATAAGACGTTCAATGTTTGTCTAAAAGTTTCAAATACTCCGCCCAAAATTGATGACTCAGTCAGACACACGAATGCGAAGTGTTAGCACTGTTTTGTTGCAATTTGCAAAGTCGCGAATCTTCTTGATTTCGTTACTTCATACTTTAACCTTGCCGGCTCAGACTTTGCTCCAACACACTAAAAAGAATGTACACAGCGGGAAAGTAATCGGCGTCTTTGTGCACCAATTCTGCTTTTTCGCTCTATGCTCATTGTAATCTACATTTTAGTGTTTTCGATTGGCGTCGTGTACTTCTTGTGACCAATTACATATTTATTTACCACCCTTATCTTTTCTTCTCCCAATTAAAACTTGACACAGGCATGAGCCACGGCAAAAGTGGGATTGCTCTTATCAACTCGCGTCAGATTAATCTGGTAAGTCATGGCAACCTAAACAGGTGCTGAAACAGCAAAGACACAGCATCGGGAGGAGCGACTCCAAGGACCGCACGAGGACTCGCTTATCTAGGTGCTGTTGGTAAAAAACGCCCTTATTAGCACTAGGTAGACGATGGTGCCAAATGTGGACCTAGAACCAAAAAAAGCACCATTGGAGGCCTATATTGCACTACAAGTTTCTATACTTTTTTTAAATAAGAATTTAATGAGACTTGTATGCCTGGAACCACAAAGACCTGAACTCGTCTAAAAAAATAGTTTCAGAGCGAACAGACGAGAACTGACAAAGTTGTACGACTTTCCCGGCCAAGAAGCAGTGACAAAATCGAACAGTTTAGGTCGATATTTTCTCACTCGAAAGCTCTCTATATTTCTTCCTTGTACCCTCTAACAGCCATGGCTGCCATTGCATCTTCGTCTAGTGGTGTCGTGGTAGGGGTAGGCACAAGAATACTTTCTCCTAGCAAGATTTGGGGGAAGTATGGGCACAGCAAGAGTTCGGATTCGAATTTGAGCAATTCTATCTGATCGGAGAGCTTGAAGAAGAGGTCAATGAGCACAAGAAGATTAAGTAAAAGATATACTTTGCACATGATGGGGAGTATAAGACCTGGAAGCGTTTGTTCATACTGCAGCACATTCCTAAAGTACCCGAAACAGAGTGGGTGAAGCCATATGAGAGAGTTGTCAGGATTCGGGCTGAATCTTGCCCAAATTTGCTAAACCCTACAGTTCATAGCCCTCCTCAGATGAGAACAGAAATTACAACAGAAGAAGAAGAGACTGTCGTGGAGGACAGAGGGTCACCAGAGATATCAAATGAGGAGTTTGAAGTAGCAAATGAGGAGGAGGAAGAAGATATAGAGCCGGTTAGAAAGAGGGGAAGGCCTGCTAAGGGTAAGGGACTTGCTTTGGATGTACCAAGCTGCAGGAAGGAGAAACAATATAAAAAAGAGGCAGCCAAAGAAACTAGGAAGAAGAGATATAAGAGGGGATACAAACAGAGGAGAGGAGTAGACTCAGAGAGTGAGGAGCACAGCTCAGATTCAGAGCTAGAATCAGATGGAGAGACCCTGTTGTGTGAAGATTTTGAGGAGGAAGAAGAAGCTGGACCAGAGTATGTTTGGAGAGAAGCTGAAGAAGCTGAAGTGTTAGAGTGGCTGAAAAAACCGGTGAGCACTATGGGCACAGGCTTGACCAGGATGAGAATTGAGCACTTCAATCACTTCTCACCATGGGCTGTGCTGTGCATGCTTGTTACAATTGAGTGGTATGACATGATGTGCGCAGAGACCAATGCTTATGCAGCAACTGAAGGGGCCAAGAAGTGGGTCATCCTTAGCACCACAAATCTCATTCTTTGGCATGGTCTGTGTATTGCCATGGTCCTGAACCCTTTGCCTAAATACACACACTATTGGAGGAGTGACAAATTTGGTCCCATTCAGTTTCCAGGCTTTGGAAAATGGATGTCAAGAGATAGATGGGTTCAAATAAAGAGATACTTGCATATCATTGCAAATGCAGGTAAAAATGTATTTGACAGGATTTCAAGACAGTACAGGCTGTGGCAGTGTTAGCCTTTTGTCAACTTGCTAAAGAAGACATTCAAAACCTACTACAATTCGGGCCAGCACATAACCATACATGAGAGGCTAGTTCCAACTAGAAATAGAATGTGTCCTGTCAGAGTGTAATGTCCTAAAAAACCATATAAATTTGGTATAGAGATCTTCACAAAAGTTGACTCTATTACATACTATTACTGGGACTTCATTGTGTATGATAAAGTGAAAGTAACTGAGAGGAACACAAAGGTAGTCATGGACCTGGTCAGTACCCTGCTAGAAAACCAGATCTACAATTTTGTTTTGGATAGAGGTTTTACATGTCCTTCTTTTCTTCAAAAGCTGTCAGAGTTGGGTCATGGAGCTATTGGAATTGTAGAGACTAACAGGAAGCATTTCCTTAAGCATGACTTGAAGTTGGACGTGAAAGCAGAGCAAGGTAGTTTCAAAGCTTTAATTTCAGAGAGGCCAAGGCAGATTGCGGTTGTATGGCAAAATAAGAAGCCAGTACATTTCATGTCTAACTGTCGAGGTTTGAATGTAGTAGAGGTTGAGAGGAGGCAGAAAGGTGGAGAGAAGAGAACTGTGCTTTGATCGGAGATTGTCAATACAAGGATGCAGTGAATTAGTATGATAAGTTGTGCCTTCGCGACAACTACTCAGTTGAGACTGAACAAGTAGCTCAAGATTGGTGGCATCGCCTGTATTGGGGCCTGTATGATGGTGCCATTGCTAATGCTTTCATCCTCTATCAGCTGGCTCACCCTGACAAGGACAGGTTCTCCTTCTTGAGTTGGTGGAGGAGATGACAACATGGGTTCATCCTCGCGACATGTTGCCGAGGGCTGCGTCTAATGGTAGCCAGTCAGGAATAGCAAGGGAGGCTAGGTGCACTGCTAGGCACTTCTCTAGCCATGTAGATAAGGGAGTAAGGACTAATTGTGTCATTTACATGTCTAAGAAGTTCTATCAAGGAGCAGCAAAAAGGAAGGCTAGGTGCCAGTTCATGTGTCGACCGTGCAACGTGCACATGTGTCCTGATACATGTTTTGAGATACTATTTCACACCACTAGGAACATCATACATGTAGATGTTCCTCCTTTCAGGCTCCCTTATGGCTTTTAGGCCCAGCAGTAGTTAGGAGTTCAAAAATACTAAGGACACAAGTTTTTTTTGAGTAGTAGGATGCATAGACTCCATCTTGCAACGCCTCGACTCTTGAAGCTTTTGCATCATATGCTCTAATTTTTTATATGCACATTTTTAAGGCTTTATTGGTGCACTGTGCTTGCTTAGTAACAGGTGAACATAACAAAACAAGAATCTCTGAAGTGCATGAGGTATTTTTAAAGATATGTCAAAAATAATTCTGTTGCTTCGACACCTTGCTCCTAAAGTTGTGAAACCACCTAAGAAAAACCTGGTGTCAATTTTGACACCAAAGTTTTAGAGGCTGCTGCTGTGTTTGTAGTGAATGAATTGCAGATCTGTGAAGTGCAATGCACTTAAACGTCATAGGGTAGGCTAGGAAATTCTGCAGGCCCCAGTTTGCTGTACTTTTTCGGATATTGCGGCGGAAAGAAATGTACTTTTTCCTCGCGCGCGTGCAGTCCATTGAAAGTACCAAAAGTATCATAAATACCGGCGCTAAAATCAGAATTATTAGATTGGCAGAAAGCTTATTCAAATGTGCATGTGGTGAAAGGGGCAAAGTGCCCTAGTGGAAGCGTAGTGACTCACGAGGAGAGGAACTAGTTGCCATCATATCAGAGAGTGCAGCGCCATATCATTAACAAAGCTTAGGAAAATTACTCAACATTTTGAGTAGCAAGAAACTGCTCACAAATGATGTAGGATGAAAGGCCTTGTCATCCTGATGCGGGTGGAATAACTGGTTGCACCACGGGGTTAACATGAATCGGTGGTACAACAGGGGCAGGTGCCGAACTCGTCGAAGCGGCGTTCCCCATAACAACTCGCACCATTCTCTCCACCTCCGCGCGCATATTTTGTTGAAACTGGGTGTAGACTTCTCCTCCAATTGCATTTGCCATTTGTCTTAGCATCGCCTGCATCTCTTGTTGCTCTCTGGTCATTGTTGGTGCTGCCTGCTGCCCCGCGCGCTCAACATGCTCAACATGTTCGCCTCCTCCAGCTGCCGGCTGCGACTCCATAATATAATATGCAAACTAGCCCTGCTCCGATACCAGATGAAAGGGGCAAAGTGCCCTAATGGAAACGTAGTGACTCACGAGGAAAGGAACTAGTTGCCATCATACTAGAGAGTGCTGCGGCATATCACTAACAAAGCTTAGGAAAATTACTCAACATTTTGAGTAGCAAGAAATTGCTCACAAATGATGTAGGATGAAAGGCCTTGTCATTACAAACCCGTAGAAATTTACAGAAGTGAAAACTGATAAGAAACAAAGAAGTTATGCCTATTTATAATTTTCTGCCTAAGTGCTCCTCCCTAGGAGGAAGCTACGGATTTTCCTAAGTGTTCGTCAAATCGTCCCTTCCAGAATATTCGTGAGTAAGCCAGATCAGTCTAATCTGACGTGTCGGGCCGAATTGACGTCCACATACATGCATCGACATTACTAGAATATTCTATCTTAGACGCGCTAGGCTAAACCGAAACTTCTAGGTAAATCGACCTAGTCGGCACTCCGTGTCAGCCGAACTTACGTGAAGGTTCGAGTTCATTCTAACGGGCCAGATCGCTCGACGCTGTCGGTCAATCCGACGGTCGCGCTCACCGCGAATTAAGGACAGTCGTGAACCGACCTCAAAACTTATTAAACTTCGGAAATCCATAACTCTCTAAATACTTGACCAAATTCGATGAACTTTATATCAAAATGACCAAAACAATGCACTCTACACTACTATACAATCAAAACATACTTTCATGATACTCAAAAATGCACTTCATAAACCTATGACCTTACATGTGGACATGTATGGCTTGCTTACACCACATTAAATATGATTTAGTATGACCATTCAAAGACCACTTCCAGTGGTGTCATTTCTGGTTCCACAAGCAATAAACCTAGTGCTAAGGCCTTAGTGATAAAAATACATAATATTACCAACATACATGTTCACAAGACGTACTTGTGCGAACAAACTGTATGTTGGAAGTTTTTACTAGAAAACGACATTGATCAGCAAGCAACTGTCCTTTGATAATTTGTGAATTTTAGTAATACATTGTCCTTCCTGAATGGAGAAAATCATCTCAATTTTGGGACTCATTGATCTCTTCGCCCATAACACACTCTCTCTCTCTCATACTCAAGCGAACTTAGTTTCGAAACAATAAGGACACAATAAATGCTCAAGGTGCTTAACTCCCCACTTTCTTAAGTTACTACATGTAGCATTGGACATGGTTAACACAAATTTTATATCAAGAGTTGTATCACTAAAAAAAATCTTCTAAAAATTTTAGAAGGTGTCTTTGCATATATATGCATACAGTGGAAAGATTGCATTCACTCAAAAAATCAAATTTCAAAAGTGTGATTGCACAACGTCCACAACGTGTATTAGGTTGTGTCGCGAGTGCTATCCATCTGACGATGTCGCACGCGCAATGCAAGTCATGATCGCCCAAAAGACAACGCCGACTTCAATTCCAACATTTCACCACCGACAGATCAGCACTCGTTCAAGCCACGTGTGAGCTTGACCAGAAGTCACGTCAAACTTGACGCTCAGAGCTAAGTGGGGTTTCTCATTTCAGTCAACCGGAAAGCTAACAAAGCTAAAGCTTGCAAGAATTGACATATCAGCCGGCAAGCTGACTAGGTTGAAGAGCCAAAAGGAAACGCCAAGTGAGCTACAAAGTTGATCGTGCTGCAGACATGCAGAACTTGCCAAGTCAAAAGCGCTGAGTCGACGGCGATCTTTGTCGCTGGACTTGGGTCAACATTTGTAGGACTTAAGAAGCCACCCAAGGGACATGGGCTGCGACGTCACACGTGAGTCAGGCTTGCATGCTAACCAAGAAGTTAAGCTGCTCGAGTGATGAACTCGAGATTGCATGCATGCGTTCTGTGAGAAGTGTGACGCACCATGGGAACTCCCAAGAGAGAGAGAGACCTGCATGCGTGGTGCCTGGGTAAGGTACAAGCGTTGCACGTTCTTGCCTCATTCTTGCCGCGCACATTTGCCAAGGCAGCAGAAGGAGCGCAAGAGAGGGAGAAGAAGAGAAGAGAAGGTTGCAAAGGAGAAAGGAGTTCTCAAGGCCACAAGAAAGCCAAGGAAGCACGCTCTAGCCGGCGTTCGAAGATTCCTTCTCTGTGTATCATAGAAAAGTTGGAGTTAAGGAGTTTTCAAGAAGGCATATCTCTGATAAAAAGGAGCAAGAGCTTGCAGAATAGAATCTGCTAGGATTTCTAGCGCAGAGTTGGACCAGACACCACAATCGTGCGAAAGCACACAAAATGGTGGATGCTGTCTTAGTTTCCAAGTTCTTAATTTTTTTTTTTGTTAAATTGCTCAAAGTAAGAGCAGAGTTAATCAAAACAATTCTCAGTGGAGAACTAAGTGAGCCTAGCCAGCAATGGGAACTGCTAAGGCGCGGTGTTGGGCAATGTTCTCTGAACATTGGTGCTGTGTATGTGTAAATTTGCTCAGACGTGATTTTTTCACTTATCAAATTTGTTCACTTGGTTAAATCGTCAACTTGGGCAAAGACCTATTTAGAAGTAAGGCACTTCTGTCCTACTTTTGAGAACTTGAATTGAGTGGTTCAGGTGGACAAGAATTCCCAAGCAAATTGGGGACTGAGGCCTGTGAAGGCTGCCGGTGCTCAACTTGGAAGGGGACCCATAGAAATTCATATGTACATGCAGTTTACGAGTGGAAGAATCTATTATCCTCTTAAGCCTACAAAAGGCTCTAATCTAGCCAGAGTCCATGAAAATGTGAGAAATCTAAGCGGTTGAACAACCCGTAGAGTGAGGGACCTTTGGAAGACGAGCCTCGCCATATCTTTGCAAAAAACGATTAGAATTTGTATAACACACGTTTTTTTCCCCTTGATTTGGGAAGCGAACCACACGCGTGGGTAAGAGTCAGTAAGTCCTGGTCACTGGTAAAAATGGCTGGTGACGGTGGTGATGAAAATCCTAAGTTTAAGTTGTCTAAAAAATGCTTTAGTGGAAAATCCGGCAAAAATTGTCTCACTTTCGAAGAATTTGGTGAGATACATTGGGCGAATTTTTTTGAAAAGATCCGAAAGGATGCCTCATACTCGCAGTTTGTTCCATTTATAAGTTTGGTTAGTACTTGGACAAGGATGCCTTGCTACCCTATTGCCAATTCCGAAAGGATGAGGACCTTACCTAGGAATGGGCATTTGGAGAGCAAAAGAAGGCAAGGGATATAAAAATCCAAAAATATGTTGCGAAAGCCTATTTGTCAGCATTGTCGTCTGGGAGAGCAGTGCCTGCTCCACTTGTTAAGAGCGCAAACTTAGTTGCACTAACAAAAGATCTCACTGAGGCCATGCGACATCTAATTGAGGGTGAGCAGAGAGCGGCCTCTCGAGATAATGCTGCCAGGTCCGTCGCAGAATTGCGTCGAATGTGTGCCGATCTGTCTGAAAAGATTGCAAATGCCCAGGAACGAGTAACACGCAGGGCTGCACCATTGAATGAGCAGCAAGGCAACAGTGCCACCAGTGAGGCTAGTCAGGCGGAATCTCTGGCTAGTTGTTGGAGGGATATGGAAGCTGAAGATGACAAGTTGGATCCTGAACACTATTTGGGCCGATTCTTTAAGTTGCTTGAGTAGGGTTTTTTTAGGATCGCAGTCTTAAGGTGCACCGTTATGTGCATTTTGTCCGTCACAAGAACAAGACGATGATGGAGCTTAGGTTCAGATTGGTAGATCTTGCCAAAAAGCCAGGAATCTTTGAGCTCAAGATTACAGCTGAAAAAATATTGTTGTGCTTGGGCGAGGAAACGGATCGTTAAATCAGGCTACATCTATCTGCAAGACGCGGAAGCGACCTGGGATATCAACGAAGCTGCTAAAATAGCACGCAATATCAAGGAAGGTAAAGTCTGGAACAAGGAGACTTCTAGGTAGCTTATGGCTCTTGAGAAAAAGGAGAAGTCCTCTCCTTCTAAGACCAACAGGTCTAATTTGCTGTTTAAGAAGAAGAGCGGGTCTTTCAACAGGTTTGCTCAGCACGCCAACACTGCTTACACAGCAAAGGTTGTTGTCACGATTTGAGCTTTTTAGGCGTGTTTGGGATATTTGTCCTAGTTACCTAAGGTACATTAAGCTATTAAACAATATAATATTTGATAAATGTTTGCATCTTGATGAATTATCCGCCACATGCGTGTGCCGACTAATTGCTGGTCGATTGGCGAAACAACCAAGACATTATTGCAAAAAGAGTCGTAAAGTGATTCGACTACTTTGCAACAGTAAGACATAATTAATCATAAAGTTACTTTAATTATCTATAAAGAAAAAACTTAATTAATCATAGAATGATTAACTCATTTGAAATTCATTATTTCAGATAATGCCACAGTCATAGATTTTAATTCAACGACAAGTCGTCAGACCGAACAGTCGTAAAGCTCAGACAAAACCAAATATGCAAAGTCGCTTTGCATCCGAGCGGATTCAAACCGGCGACTCCGCGACCTTTCGTGTGAAACGTTCACACCTAACCAATTGGCAAAGTAGTTTTCATAACTACCGATCCATGACGTAAGCATGTGTACGCGACCCGTGAACAGTTGCGACTTTTTCGAAAAGTCGCGTAAACACAAAAACGCCCTTTTGGCGCGAAACGGTCTCTTGAAAACCGTCGAAAAGTCTCCAAACGGCCAAACGGCGCGTAAACAGTTAAACAGATTAGACCCCTTTGCCTGTTTTTGTTGAACATACACCGGTGCCCTAGGTGGTGACTCGAAGCACTTGAGCGCCTCATATTGTGCAAGTATATATACTAGCAAGACTCATTGTGAGTGCAACTATCACAAGCACAAATTTTACTTTTTCATTTTACCTTTCTCGAAGATTGTCAATTATTCAAAGTTATCAATATCTTCCTTCCGCTACTAAAAAAATATCATTGAACACTGATAAAAATATCCTCTCAAAAGTGTGAGAAACTTTACAACTGTTGGAATTGCGAAAAATCAGCACTCTAGAAGAGAGATGTGGAAAATAGGCAGTTCCAACTCTATTTGAGTGACACGTGTGCTCACTTGTGTGATGGTCGACATGCGTGTGGTCGGTCCAGTCCAATCAATGTATGTGTCGGTATGTAGAGTTTGGACTAACTAGGACTTTCAATGAGATTGTTGAGGTAGGTTAGCAGCCGCCACTGTGAATAAAGAGAGGCAGAAAAATTGTGCAAGGATACACTTGAGAAAGAAAGAGTTGAGCCATAGAAGTAGTGTGCTCCTCTTGGTGTCATGTGTGTGCATTTTTATAAGTGTTGTAAATAAGTTGCGAAAGAAGATGCGGCCTAGTCTCGAGAAAGATTGAGCAACGGTTGACGATGATTTTCAACATGGTTTCGGAGCGAGATTTAACTCTCGGCTCGCGCACTTTGATGGAAAGGACACTGAGTATCTTGTGTGATCTAGAAGAGTGCAAGCACAACTAGCCAAACATAATCTGAAGGAGATCGTACTTGCGGATAAGAAGATTCCAGAATCACTTCTAGTGCCTGCTGCAAATGCAGATGCAGCAACCAAAGTATCGTTTGTGGTGAATGGAGCAGCAAGAGTCGCATGGCGAAAGAGAAAGGCACATGCATTTGATCTACTCACAAAGAGTTTATGTCAAGAGACCCACATAAGAATGCTGAACTTCGAGAATAGTACAGCAATATGGGAGTCTTTGAAGAATATGCACCAACGGTACAATGTTGCTAACTGGGGTACTTTCAAGAAGAAGTTTGCTCTGTTGAAGCAAGAAGAGGGAGAGAGTATGCACTCTTACTTTGCTCGTACCAGAGAAGTGTGTGAGGAGTTGAAAGCCTTGGATGCCAAGGTGAATCAAGAGGATTAGGTGATTCAACCTCTGAATAATTTGGATTCAAAGTTTCAGACCTTCAGGGACTCTCTGTCAGTGCTGACAATTGCTGAATTCACCATGGAGAACATTGAGTCTAAGTTGCTCATCAAGGAGGTTCAATTTGAGATTGATGAAAAGGCAACTCCATTCACTGGACAGGTGCTACTCATGTTTGGGGACAGGAAGTATTGCCTGGTGAGCATTTCATAAGTGGAGCAGATGGAAGAGCTTAATGTGGCAAGCTCAATTCCGCAAGGAGAGGGATGAATTGCTAAATTGGGCAGCCTGTTCAAAATTCAGTGCCAAACTATAATTGCTCTATCAGTGATGGACCAGGTTCTTCAGGTTGAGTTTGCACTAGGTGCAGAGGGAGGTGTCAAACTGGAGAATAAAAGCAACCTGTGGCACTTGTAGTTGGGACATGCAAGTGATCAGAGACTGAAGCAGATGGCACAAGATAAAGAGAGTGGACTGCCAGACTTCACAGAGTTTGGAAGTTTGCTGAGGATGTCAGACGGGAAAGCAGGCCGGAAAGGCATTTCCAAAGGTGGAAGCTTCAAGGGCTCGTGAGCTATTAAAGTTAGTACACTTAGATGTGTGGGGACCCGCAAGGGTAGCAGTCAAATAATCAAGGAATTTGTATTACATTACCTCTATGGGCGAGTACTCCAAGATGTATATATTACGAGAAGTAAGGATCAAGCACATAAGAAGTTTTTGGAGTACAAGGTGTCTGCAGAGAAGCTATTTGGAAATAAGATCAAGACATTGAAAATTGACAATGGGTCTGAATACGTCACCGACTACTTTGACAAGTTCTTGAAAGATGAGAGTGCCCTCAGCTCCACTAGGTGCAAAGATTCCCGAGAAGGTGTGGAGTGGGAAAAAATTCTCTTTGCAAGAGTTGGGCGTTTTTGGGACAGAGGTGTGGTCCCATAATCCCCTAGATAAGAGGCACAAGCTACAGCCCAAGTCTGACAAGTGCATATTTGTAGGATACGATGCCAATAGCAAAGGGTACAGGCTGGTCAAGGTGAGATCAGAAGAGGTGTTCGTAAGCAAAGATGTGATCTTCAACAAGAAGGTGCTGGACTCTAGTAGCTCCAAACTCTACAAGGAGTTTGTGCAAGAAGAGGAAGAACAGAGCGAAGTTGAGACTCGGCTTAAAGCTACTGCGAGAGAAGATCCTGCCCCTGGAATTCAGGCACTGCCGGATATGCTATAACCAAACGTGCCACCTGCCAGATTTGGCTTTGAAGAGTATGTGCGGGTGGCTGAGTCCATAGCAAAGGAGGATACAGTGAAGTGTGAGGTGGCCTATATGGTAGACGTCGCAGTGCCAAAGACCTTTGAGGCTTCTATGAGAACAGAGGAAGTAGCTAAGCAGGATCACGCCGTTCGCTTGTTCGCTTAGCTCGCCAAGTGCGCTAGTTCGCTTATTTTGGTGCTAAAACAAAATGCTTGGTTCGCTTAGTGCGCCAAGTCACAACGCCGTTGACGTTACGTAGAGTTGACGTTGATGTCCCGTGGTGGTGGCACATGCAAAAGTACAACGTCGCGGTTGTCACGATTCTTTGTTCATATTGGACTTTTTATTTGGTGGAATGCTATATTTTCTCCGCGCTGCCCGACATGCTTGAAGGACTCACAAATAAAAAACACATTTTCTCTACCACGTCGGCTGATGGCAAGCGGATGTGGTCCCCTCGCCACGAAGTGTAGAGCGCGGAGCCTATCCTCATTGCCAAAGAAGTATTTTATTCAATGAGGAGGTGCTGTAAGAATTGTTACATACAAGTATCGCTTCCTAACCCTTTTTTCCTCCCAACACAAGGTAGGTATTTTTTATGGTAGTACAAAATACATGTATGTTCATGAAATCTTAATTAGGTATGTGCAAATATGTGTTGCGTGATTTTTTTTTGTCACATGTCTAGAATTTGTGGCTTATATGGTTTGTGGAGAAATTTCATGTGAACTAATTGAATGAGAAACTATGTCTTTCAAGTTCACAATGGCTCTTAATTATATGTTTATTAGGCAACAGCAAAAAGCCACATGATACACAACATTATCATCATCTTATCGTCACATAATCTATACCATTGACAACAGTCACACATCATACAACACTAAGTCACGGTACACTAAACATTTAAATCAAAATAGGTTCAATTCCTCAACTTCCACTTTCTCTATTGTGTACATGCAAACTCTATTATGTCACACCTCCTCTGACAAGGTTCTTAATGCACGTCAAGCCACTCGCTGAGTACACACTTGTCGGCGGTCCAGAAGCGATAGTCTTGAAACTTGGGGTCGAGATAGAAGCCACGAGCCAAATAAGGTGCTTACAAATGAGAATTGACAGACAAAAACGCATTTTAATTCCCCCCACACGAGATGCGGAGTTGACAGCACAATGAACAACAAGAACAAGAAACAACACCAGTAGCAGAAGCGAAAAAACAACGCAACAATAGTCGAACCATGCTTGCACAAGCCCCCGCAGGCTGCACATCTGAAACCTAAACAAAAGCCCTAAGCCCTCAACTGCTGACTTCAGCCCTCCCTTAAACTCAAACTTCATTGTAAATCATAAGATAAAAACACGCGGGCCCTTCTCAATTTTTTCTTGGCGCTGGAATCGACCCGCGCTGGAATCAACCCACTTTGCACTACTCTTTCTCAGCTGCACCTAGACCCTAACTAAAACCCTAATCTTGAACCTAACCAAAAGCTCGACTCTCGCACCTGCAGGTGGAAGAGGCATGTTGGTGGAAGAAGCAAAAGAGGCAGATGAGCCGCCCAGTGCACCAGCGGGGTTATCTCAAAGGAGGCGAGCCAGGTGGCGGCACTTCACGTGGGGTCGACACATGGCGGAGGTCGACAGATGACGAAGGCGAGGCTACTGCTGGCACTGCGCCCCTTGGCCCCAGCTGGTCGTTGCATGTTCGACGGCATCTGCACCTATGGGCTGGCAAAAGTGGCTGTGGGTGGGGGGGGCAAGCTGAGCTGGGGATTAGTGCCGCACGTGCTAGGCGTCATACTGACAGCTGCAGGCATACATGTGTTTTTCGTGGGAGGGAGGGAAGGGGGGTAGGAGTACGAAGAGCGAACAGAAATGCAAACAGCTTAACAGAGCTGCTGAAGGAAACAAGACGTTGAAAATGAGAGGTGGAGAGAGAAAGGGGGGGGGGGGAGGGAGAG
>WELA01005691.1:211029-310279 GCA_009602735.1 Mesotaenium endlicherianum | reverse complement strand
CCACCCACCCTATCCCATTCTCATAGCCCCCTACGACCCTTCCCCATTTGGCCTCTCTCCTCCAACTCTCGCTCATTATTCCTCCCTCTCTTGCTACCTCCTTCCATTGCAGCCTTCCTCGCTCCCTTCCTGTCCCCCTACCTGCCCCCGACCCTCCCCGTCATCCTATCCCCATCCTCATTCCCCCCTACAACCCTTGCCCACTTGGCCTCCCTGCCCCAACTCTCGCTCATTATCCCTCCCTCCCTTGCTACCTCCTTCCCCTGCAGCCTCCCTCGCTCTCTTCCTCCACCGCTCCGTCATTCCTTCCCAGTCTTGCTTCTTCTCCATCTCTCTAGCTCTCTCTATATTCCTCCCCCCGCCAAAGCTTTTTGCTCCCTCGCTCCCTCCCCCGCTTTAATGCCTTGCACCCTCCCTCTCCATTCTCTCTTCTGCACTCCTCCCTCGCTCCCTCCCTCCTCCCTCCTCCCTGCCTCTCTGCCTCCTTCTCTCTTTTGCCTCTCCATCCCCTTCCTCCCTTCATCTCTCTCTTCCTTCTCCCCCCATCCTCTCTCTCTCTCTTACTATCCCTTCCCAACCTCCCTCCCAATCTCCCTCCCTTCCTCCCTTCCTTTTCCTTCTCCCTCTCTAACTCTGTCGCTCCTCTGTCGCTCCCCTAATCCGTGCTTGCTCCCTCACTTGCTCCCTCCACACCTTCCTCGTTTGCTCCGTCCCAACATCCCTCCATCTGTTGCTCCCTGCCTCTTACCCACCCTCTCTCACCTTCCGGTTTGGTGGCTTCTATTGAACTTGTGCCTTTGCGCAGTGAACCAAAATTAGTGAGCAATCGCAAAGACGCAAGCGAGCGTTATCGATTTTGCAGATTTTTGGAGTCCTGTCATTGCAGCAAAACTGCCACATTGTACTTAAAAATTCCAATCGCGTCAATAGATGTGTTTTTTAGACTCACGAGTGGAAGAACCCCAACGCTCACACACGTAAAGGACAACGTAACGTCCCTAGGCGGCGCGCACAAGTGAAATACTTTCTGTACGCTTAGTTCGGCAAACCGACTTAGTTCGCTTAACTAAGCGTACGAAGGTCGGCCAATTCGGCGATCAGCGTAACACTGTAGCTAAGTGGAGGACGGCTCCTGAGGAAGACATGGAGTCATTGGCCAAGAATGAGACATGGGACGTAGCAAATGTGCCACCCGGTAAGAAGGTTGTGGGATGCAGATGGATCTCTAAGAAGAAGAGAAAGGCAAATGGGTCAGTGGACAAATAGAAGGCGCGATTTGTGGCGAAGGGTTAGATAAGAAGGAGAGGACTATCATGAGACCTGTGCACCAGTTGCCAAGATTATCACAGTGAGAGTTGTGGCACAGATTGCTGCAGTAGAGGATATGGAGATGCATCACATGTACGTAAAGACTGCATTTTTGCATGGAGATTAGGTGGAGGAGGTCTTCATGGAGCAACCAGAGGGATTTGCTAATGTCAAATTCCCAAAATCAATTCAAATTGAAAATCCTCTCCAACAAATTGGAGTGATGGTACTAAAACATTTGGTGCATTGGGATCCGAGACTAGGGCTTTGATTCAAAGGGGGATCAGAGTGTCTAAAATCCTCTATGTGGACCACGACGACAACACCTTTTGCGCTTTTCACGGAGCCATAAGTCAAATTCGGCAGATGTATCATTCCAAGGGTTTGACGCCAGCATACCAGGACGTGGAGCACATGGCTGACGGATGCATTATGAGCGTCAGGTTGGAAACCTTGCATCCATACCGGATTGATAGGTATTTGTTGGATTTCCGTGCCAACCATTTTCTCAAGCTGGAATGAGAAGAGGATTCAATGATCATAGACCACAACACTGGGAAAAGATGGTGACAATCATCCTCTCGCTGCAGCAATGCCAGCGTCAGCGTCCACCTGTGTTTGTGACTGAGAATGTGCACCCAGGATTGGAGTACAAGGAGATGAATCCAAGGGCTCCATGATTGACCTTTGACTCCATCTTGGCGTATCATGCCTTGCTAAATGACGCAAGGCACGGAGGACTGTCTCAACGAGCCAGGATATTCTACACAACCGGTATGCCCATCAAATATTTGAGGGCTATGAAGACTATCTCACAACAACCACCCAACACAAGATGCGTGGGAGAAGTGCGGGGAGTAATTACTAAACCAGTGACAAGGAGGAAAATGTACCCTCGATATAGCATCAACAAACCAAGGAAACCCAAGGAGGTTCTGCCTACCTTCATAGCCTTGAGTCATAAGCTTTCACCAAGGAGCTAGAATGGTTAGAGACTTCGCCACGGGCTCTCTTTGGCAAAAACCATATGCTATGGAAAAGGGAAGTTGATTGGGGGACTTCTAGAGCAGGTTGTTGTGGACGTCATCTACAAGCTTGGGAGGACAAAGGTGGCCAAAATCTTTGGCAATGTGATTGGGCAACATACCATGACCTGGTTGCTGGAGAGTATTATGACTCGGCAACAAACGACTTTGGCCAACAAGCCTATGCCCAAGCCGCCAACAGTATCTATTGGAATATTTGCGGTACCCACATTGGAAAAGAGACCTGACCGGAACGTTTAGAAACACCTGGAGGTGACCCCAATGCTCCAAAATGCTGCACAAGACTCCGCTCAAAGAAGCTGGGATGGCTGAATTGACACGCATTAATGAGCTGCGGGAACGCATAGTCAATAGGCTGGCTGGCTAAGTACACCTTAGGAAAGGGAAGACACCCCCGTGGCAGACGGAGATCACCATGACGAGACTCCGCCACAAGGCAAAGAAGCGGCAAACAGATCTACATTACTCACATCATCTACGCTATGGGTGGACAACACACGGATCACACCGCCATGACTAAGTGAGGCAGCGTCCAGGTAAGTGGTTGTAGTGATTTAAGTTCTATTATATTAGTTTGCTTCACTTTTTATGCTTTTGAATATACTCAAAGTAGTGTTGTGTGGATTCAAGAGTGAATAGATACTCTAGTAACTTGGTTCATGTCTTCTGAACCTTCTAAGGCATTTTCAAAGTTGGAGGAAGGACCTAGAAGAACTCCATGTGGCAAAAGTCAAATGTGCCATTTTTAGGTCAAAAAGACATGTGTAAATTATTCTAGAAAGAGGTGGCAAGTTTTGGGATGTGTTGGGTGCCAACACATCAACATGCACCTTCCTAGAAACTAATTATGTAGCAAGTATATTAACAAGAGCTAGAACGTAGAAATGAGGGGAGAATCACTCTTGTACGTGCCAAATTCCAAAAATATTTTAAGTTTCCAGAAGTCATCTCTCTTTCAAGAAGCTACTACTTGTGTTCAAAGATCCTAGTCTTGAATAGATAAAGTCTCTTTATTAAGTACTTTATCTATTTGTTTCACTATAGCCAATACACGTCCACTACTCGAACAGGCGGGGCGGGTAACAGCTGGACTCGCAAAGACAAAGAACGGTTCCTACAATAACCGATCAAGAGGCGGCTGAAGTTTGACTCACACTCAGAGAAACGCAGACCGCAAGGGAAGGGTAAAGGACCTAAAGGTAAGGCAACAAAGCCTAAGCCTTAGGAGGAGCAGTTCAAAAAGCCTGTCACTCCGCCACCAAGTGATCAGACTGCGGGGAAGGAGGAGGGTGAAAATCCCCCACTTGGACCCAAAGAGTAGCAACTACTGGATGCCTTTGCTGGAGAGAAGCAGCCAGAAACTGAGACATTTGCCATTGGGAAAATGGCCTCCGTTTAGCAAAGAGCACAGCTAGAAAGGCTGTTGAGGAAGAACCGCAAGGTGTTCTCTTTCACTATGCAAGAGGTTTGCAGAGCCACTGGCAACGTGTGTGAAATCACACTAACTACCGATAAACTTCTTCGATTAGGACCACATAAGCTCAGTCAGACAAAGTGAGACTGTATGCAGAATTCCTGCCAAGAGTTGCAAAAGTTTAGGATGATTGAGAAATCAACTTCCGTACGTGGAGCTCCCAAAGTAGTCTTAGCAAAGAAAGGTGAGGATGGCAATTACAGTTCCACTCAAATATGTGGCAACTACAGGAGGTTAAATCTACAGAGCCACACAGCTATGTGATGCCTACGCCGGAGCGGATTTTCTCTATTGCCACCACCGGAAAGGTGTTCATCATCATGGATTCGTGCCAAGGTTTTAATCGAATCTCTGTGAAATGAGAAGCTTGAGGTAAGACCCCTTTCTGGGCTCAAAGGGATCTGTGGCAATGAACAGTATTGCCATTTAGAATCTCTTGCTAAACTTCAAAGGACTATGGACAAGGTGCTGGAAGGGTTGGACTTTACAGAGCCATACATTGATGATGTCGTGGTGTTTAGCGAGTCAGTCGAGCAACACCTTGAGCACTTGAAAAGGATGTGGAGAAATTCTAGATTACGCTGCATCCTGGAAAGTGCAAAATTTCTGAGGCACATGTGCCCTACTTAAGACATGAGATTGGGAACATGTCTCCTCAGGCTGTGAAGACTGAGGCCATTTACAAAATACATGCACCTGCGAATGTAGCATGCTGAAAGCCTTGCTAGGACTTAGTGCGTATTACCACAAATTTGTGAAAAGTTATAGCAAAATTGTGACACCCTTGGCAAAACTCCTGAAAAAGGATGTACCCATCGTGTGGACAGAAGCCCAGGAGAAGGCCATGAACAAGCTAAAAAAGAGGCTGGTGACAGCCCCAATTTTTTGCACGCCAGACTACACTAAGCCAATCAACCTGCACACACACCAGGTCGTGTGGGAATTGGCGCAATGCTCACACACGCCAAAAGTCCTCACGAGGAGTACGTAATTGCATATACATCTTGCTCTAAGAATCGAGCAGAGAGCAACTACTCATTGTACGAAGGAGAGTTATTGGCAGTGGTTTGGGCCGTCGCGCAATTTAGAGAGTATCAGTGGAAAACACCCTTCACGCTGATCACAGGTGCACTTGTCTTTGGTTTGGCTAATGAAGAACGGAAACCTCACTGGTAAGCTAGCTCCCTGAGCTCTCAAGCTGCAAGATTCCCAGATGACAATGGTGCACCGAGCAGGTGTGCTGAACAACGACGCCGATGGACTTAGTTGGAATCCTGATCCATTTTTGAATGACAGGACCAGAGCACGGGAGGACAAAGACGTGGACACTCTAGCCGAATTGGTTGGTATAGCACAGCCAGGTGAAGCTGCGCTTCCATCCCTGTTCAGCCTAGAGATCTAGAAAGATCAAGTTACTCTGCTCAAGACAGGAGTCCATCCTAAATTTCCAAAAGCGAGAGACCAGGTGAGCTAGCGCGCAAGGAGGTTTGCTAGGAACACAATAACTTTCTCAAGGTTGAAGAAAATGGTGAAGAAAAGTTGGTGCCAAAATCCACCACAAGGCGAGCTCTCGTGCAGGAAATGCATGAAAATATGGGCCACTTTGGGGTCAAAAATGCATACAGTTTTTTGGAGCTGTCTTTCTGGTGGAGGAGTATGAAGCAACTGTGTGAGGAAGTGGTCAAAGCCTGTAAAAGCTGCGACCGCGTCAAGGCTGCTTTCACTCAGCGACATCCACACTTGCAACCATTGCCAATCATGGGCCTAGGTTACCGTTGGAGGTGCAATCTTGCAGGTGAGCTACCGCTGTCAAAGCGAGGTAGCAAATACATCATGGTTATGATTGAGCACTTTTTTTCTAAGTGGGTTGAGGTTGTCCCTCTGATCGATAAGGAGAGTTTAGGGACCGCGGAAGCGCTCCTCAACAATGTTATTGTGCGACATGGAGCTCTAGTCGAAGTGCGGACCAGAGGTCTGAGTTCCAAGGGTCATTTCAAAAACTCTTGGATAAATGGTTCATCGATCATTGCTGTACAAGAGATCATCCACAAGCTGGTGGTCTAGCGGAACGGATGGTGCAAATCACCGAGTCTGCACTGCGTAAGCACTGTCTGGAACATGACAAGCGCGATTGGGATTTGGCCCTGCCGCGGCTAGTAATGGGGTACAGATTTAGCAAACAAGCTGCACTGGCAAACTATTTGCCTTATGAGATTCTATTTGATAGAAGTCCAGCAGTGCCCAGCAGCATCAAGCAGGAGATTGAGCAGGTGAAAGACCTAGACAGCCCTGACAAGTTGTTAAAGGTCATGATGTGCCACAAGGTGTTGTTTGAACCCTAGATGCCTGTAGCGCTGGACAACACGAAAATTGCACACAAAAGATACGCAGCGATACGTGAAGACACAAGATGGAAGCTACCGCCTACAGATGACGCAGATCCAAGAAGGACATCTTGTCTCCAAGAAGCGGCAGACCAACATCACGATCAACAACAATTTAGGTGCACGGAACTTGCGTGTGAAGCATGCATTTGGTAATGGAGTGTTAAAGCTGGAAGGCTCCGACGGCAAAACCATGTGGATTCATGTGCTGAGTTATTTGCTGTGCCACTTGCCCTGTATTGATCCTACGATAAGGGTTGTGCCGAAAGAATTGGTGCCAGCCACTCCATGTGCCAACTGCAAAGTGCTGGATGATCAAGAGGTAATGGTAACTTGCGATAAGTGTGGATCTCGTTGGCACACTGTTAGCATTGGGGACAAAGACATCATGGTAGGACTTTGGGAATGTCCCGACTTCTTTCCTAGACCCTCCAATTGCAAAGTTGGAAAATAAACTACTTTCAGCGACATGGGCAGGGACGCCTCAGCTGAAAGGGAGGGGTGTAAGGAAGGATGGGAACATTTTGCAAAATTTGCGAAGTCCTGAGAAGGAGTTATGAGGGGTTTGAGTGCAAAGGGGAAAACATCTTATAGCATTCTCTCTGCGCATTTGCTCAAGTCCAGAGAAGCCAAAAATGAGTCAACCTCAAGTAGGTCCTCATCCACACACGTGTTAATGGCAATCAACCAGGAAAATTTTCAAGTGCCGAGACGCACCGACCAGTTGAGCAGGAAAAGCCCACAAGCGAGGAGAAGGACCACCGACACATTGACGAGGTTGACGGCACCCGTGCTCGAAAGCCACACACGTGCCAGAAGACCGACACTGTTAGGCACGATAGCTATTGCGACCACTATTCGTCTGACGGTGCCGCACGCGCAGCGCAAGTCACGGCCGCCGTGGTACGGAGGTCAACGCTGACTTCAGTTCCATCAGTTGACCACCGACAGGTCAACACTGGTTCAGGCCACGTGTGAGCTTGACCAGAAGTCAGGTGAAACCCGACGCTCACGGGTGAGTGAGGTTTCCCGGTCCAATCAGCCGGAAAGCTAACTAAGCTCAAGCCTGCAAGAATTGATAGATCAGTCGGGAAGTTGACTAGGCTGAAGAGCCAAGAGTAAATGCCAAGTCTGTTGCGAAGCTGACCGTACTGCAGACATGCAAAACTTGCCGCGTCAGAAGCGATGACTAGACGGCGATCTTTGTCGCTAGACTTTGGCCAAGGTTGCCAGGAATTAAGAAGCCACCCAAGGGACATGGGCTACGACGTGAGCCAAGCTTGCATGCTTACCAAGAAGTTAAGCTGCTCGAGTGATAAACTCGAGATTGCATGCATGCGTTGTGTGAGAAGTGTGACGCAATGCGGGAACTCCCGAGAGAGAGAGAGGCTTGCATGCGTGCCTTGGTAAGGCACAAGCTTTGCACGCTCTCTCCTCATTCTTGCAGCGCACATTTGCCAAGGCAGCAAAAGGAGCGCAAGAGAGAGAGAAGAATAGAAGGGAAGGACGCAAAGGAGAAAGGAGTTCCCAAGGCCACAAGAGAGCCAAGGAGGCACGCTCTAGCCGTCGCTTGAAGATTTGTTCTTTGTGTATCATAGAAAAGTTGGAGTTAAGGAGTTCCCAAGAAGGGATCTTTCTTGTAGAAAGTAGCGAGAGCTTACAAAATAGAATCTGCTAGAATTTCTAGCGCAGAGTTGGATCAGGCACCACAAGTGTGTGAAAGCACATAAAATCATGAGTGTTGTGTTAGTTTCCAAGTTCTCAGAATACTTTTTTGCCGAATTGCTCAAAGCAAAAGCAGAGTTAACCAAAAAAACTCTTAGTGAAGAACTAAGTGAGCCTACCCTGGAGTGGGAACTGCTAAGGCGTTGTGTTGGGCAAAGAGCTCAAACCAGGTCGGCATAGATGCCATAGTTTCAGAGCTTTGTAAGTTGTGACTTTGTGAAAGTTAAGCGAAATCCCTGATGGGCAATGTTCTCTGAAGTTGGTGTTGTGTGTGTGTGTTAATGTGCTTAGACGTGATTTTTGCAAACATCAAACTTGTTCACTTAATTAAACCGTCAACTTGGGCGAAAGCCTATTTGGAAGTAAGATGCTTCTGTCCTTGTAAGGAAAACTAAAGGATGGGAATTCTATGCAAAATGTGCTGAGTCCTAAATAGGATTTATGAGGGGTTTCAATGCAAAGGGGAAGACACCTTTTGGCAATCTCTTTTTGCATTTGCTCAAGTTCAGGAAAGCGAGAAATGAGTCAACCTCAAGCAAGTCAGCACCGACACACGTGCTAAGGACAATCGACTGATTCCCACGTGCCGAGACGCACCGACCAGTCGACCGAGAAAAGCCCACACGCGAGGACCACCACCGAAACATCGACCAAGTCGACGGCACACGTGCTGGAAAGCCACACACGTGCCAGGAGACCGACACTGTTAGGCACAGTTGTGTGCGGAGCCAATAATTGGCTAGCATTGTCAATCTTCTACTTCCAAGTTGTCGTGGGCTATGCACGGAGCAGTAGGAAGTCATGAGTTTGAGGAGACTAAAGAATTGCACGAAGAAGGTCTTTTGTATATTGACGTGGAAATGCAAATTTGCAGTTCCACGAATGTCGTGCCTTGAACGTTGCACACAACACGTATGACAAAATAATTGACTATCAACCAATTACAACCTATTGCTGCACACATACATGTGGGCCCCATTCAAGGTCTAAGTGAGATTAAGCATACTGAACAAAATTGGACTATGATAAACGAATTGGGGCTATGCTTGTGATACGCCTCATTCACACGCCTAATAAGTGACCTTTTTGGTAGCGACATGATGATGTAGCCAAGATGATGCCTCAATTCCCTCGTACGAGCTCATGTGTACACAGTGTTGGGTTCCAAGTGTTAGGTTAAGCGCACTACATGAAGAATGTTTGAGCTTGAAAAACACATGATGTAAAGTTGACTTTAAATGCCTACACCCTTACATTTAGGTACCATTGAGGGGCAGGAAGACATGTCCAAGGAGCAACTTCGAGCTTGTGGCAAAAAATAGCACAAACAAAGCCACCAAGACTTATGTAGACTAGCATTACCCACAATAACTATCACTTTTATCTTGCGACTTGATTACTTTGGCGCCAAAAGTTCTCATGAAAATTTCTAGGCAAGCATATACAATCGCCAAGGAATTTGCAAGCCTTACTCGCTCAACTCTTTTGAAGCTACTTGCCTTCTTTACTAGGAGACATAACTTACAGTCTTGCAAAACTATGCATACACGTGACGAATTGTCAAGCAGAATAGTGTCCGGAACGTAGTTGATTCAAATCAATCTCGAAGAGTACAAGTCATTGCCAAGTAACTAAATTTGTCACCCCAAGACACTTCTTACCAATGTTCTATAACAGGAGAAAAACGTGGCCAAACTTCTAAGACCTCTACAAGGCCCTTGGAAGGCACCTATATGACTATCTACGTACTCTTTCCAAGATGCGCATGCGCATTATTCAAATCGACACAAAATGTCATCAGCCTCATACACCCACAACCTGTCCAAGACAACCAACACACATGACACCTCATGAGCATGAGACTAAGAATGTTACATCGTGAGGTAGAAGGGCAAGTGAGCACATGGCAGGAATCTCCTTATGTACCCAAGCTCAAGGCCAGCAACAACCGGTAGAAATCACTCCAATGCTTGTGCCCCAACAGCCGGCAGGTGCCCACTAAGAACCCATCACCAATAACCCTCAAACATCTTCTGCCGCGCAGTGCTTCTCCTGGAGTACAATGACCTACCATCCTAGAGAGCCAGCAACATGGATAGTGCTTGTCCTGATTGCTTTCAAAGGCCAAAAACCACGAATGACTTACCACATTCAAGAGAAGAAGTCAAGCAGCACAGTGAGTAGATGGCCAACTTCAAATAGTACACGAGGGGACATACGGATGTCCCGCTCTTCAGCACATCTATTTTTGAAACATCCAACTTAAAGCTCATTGTACTGCGCAACAAACAAGCACGTAAGCAATGGCACGCGAGCAACGTACTCTTCTTTTGATAGCTGGACACATGTACCTCCATACTGTGGCAAAAGCACTGTATCTCCCTCCTTTATGCTGATGGAAATTGTGTTACCATCTTTTGTTCTTGCTCCAGGACCAACAGCAACTACTGTGCCATGATGCAACTGCATAAGCACATGTCAATGTACAGACGCTGAAGATAGGGCTTCCAGAGGTCAATAAGAAAAGAAACAAAAGATGCTTCATTGAGAGGACTAAGAAACGAGAACACAACCTCGGTTAGTGACCTGCAACTTTCATGCACGTGGCTCCTTGTCCCCATCCCAATATCAACAATCAAACAACAGCAAAAGAAAGGCTCTGAAGATGCCCTTTCATCACCTAGCCTTTCAAAATTGAAACTGGCTTTTCACACTTTACGAGCCAACCCGAAAACATAGACAATGAACCGTTATAACAGCACCGATAGAGACACGAGGAAACAAATAGCCATGTTCGTCTTCAGGCCCAGACTTATCCATGACTGTCAAACAACTAAGAACTCAGTAAAATAATTGGACCAGTGATAGAGGCATACATTTCACAGCCTACACATGAAGCACAACACTCAGCTAGACTAGAACATTGTTTGCAATGGATTACGGATCATGGGAACTCATTAATATTCCCCCAATGCACACTGCATGAAGGCGAACCATCACAAAGCCCGGAGAATAACATGGAAGTGAATTTCTATAAGCGGCCAGGGCAAGGTGACTTTGCGAAACGAAAAACATTCTCTAGTCCTTCACGGCACATACAGTAAGAATTGCCTTCTATGCTATCGCACCTTACGGGGGAAAACATGTATACAAGTACCTTGGTATTGGCTGACTCGGGAAGCAATACGCCCCCCATTGATTTGGATTCCGGGACAATTTTTTTAACCACGACCCGATTCATCAACGGCATGAGCCTCCTCATCGTCTCTGCGTCACTTGCACATAGGAAAGCTGCTTAAGCTGCAGTACATGGACGGCGAACACCTCGTAGAAGATGACGCAATGTTAAGGCTACATGCAACAGAGAGCAGCGCTGACAGCCTAACCGAGAGCACCCGTCTTGCTTTCCAACAGGATGCACAATAGAAGCTTCCACAAAACCACGGTCGCGACAAAGAAAATCGCCGTAATAATTGTCGTAACATTGGCCAAAATAGTCACGCATACGCAAGTCATGACTGTCCCACGGACGGACAGTCAACGTTGACTCACCGACCAAATTGCTCATGCATGCAAGTTCGGCGTTGAAAGTCTGTCAACCACACGTGAGGTGAAACGACAACAGTTCAAGTCCAACTCGCAGCAATGGGTGGGGATTGACTGGCAGGTCAGCTACAAGGCTGACCCCACCAAGGCCAATATACAATCCTCACCAGCATCTGCCACATCAGGCAAGGCTGACGAATCAGCCATCTCAGCTGCTGCCAAGTCAGGCCACGTTGAGAGGGCAGGTCAACTCGACCACGGTCTGGCACAGCTGCCACGATGGAGGTGTCACACCAGAGGACATGGGCTTGACGGCCACATCAACACACATGCTCGCCAAAAGGTTAAGCAATCACGCGTGATGGTCACGAGGCTTCCATACATGGTGAGTGACGCAACATATGTTAAGCCTCCATGAGTGACAACTGCGATACGTGCATACATATTAATTGACGTCGAAGTGAAGGCAATACCTTGCCTTGGCCTGCTCAAGCACAAATTCTTATCATAGCATCACCCTAACTATAATTCTTAATTGAGAAAGCTCAATGTACACATATGGTCCTAGTCATTGCCTGCACGAAGGTGCCCATGCGACGCTACAAATACGCCCTTGGAGGGCAGGGAGATAAACACACGTTTGTCTCCGCTGTTGTGCGTTAAGGAGTCGAGTGCGCATCGTCGGCATAAGCAACACACAAGAAGCAAGCAGGTTTTGCTGCAATGAAGTCTAAATGACATGTGGCCTTTACGCCAAAAAACGAGTGAAATGTCAAATCTTTTAAATAAAGAGGCGCATATTATGCATAGTGAGCACCTCACAACATCAGACTAGATAGAAAACAATTAATGAAGTATGGCCCAAAAGATCACTGGAAGCACATCGTGATCTTTGTAGGGTAGTCCCATGAAAGGGTTAAGCAATGAATTTGCTCACCACTTGTGAAGTTCTTCAAGTAACTGGAAGCCAAGACGGCTTGCTTTTCACAAGAGAGAGACTATTTGGTCCTGGAAACACAAGATAAAAAAGTGTAAGCTTTACTGGTAACTCTGTGATTTACAACTTGCCATAATGGACTTCAAAAACACAGCCCACAAGGGACATTTTAACTACTTCATAATCCAGAAAACCAACAAGGTGTCATGCCCGTCCTTTTTGAGTACCTTTGGCGTTTTGTAGTAAAACATGAGGGTGGAGGATCCACGACAGGTCCTAGTGGTTAGTCGGGTTAAGGTGGTGGGTGAGGATGGTCTAGTCTGTGGGCAGTAGTGGTGAACACTGGTGTAAGGTCATAGGTTTATAAAGTGCATTTTAGAGTTTTGTGAAAGTATGCTTTGATTGTATAGAAGTGTAGAGTGCATTTTTGTGATCATTTTGATATAAAGTACATCGAATTTGGTTGAGTATTCAAAGAGTTATGGATTTCCAAACTTTAATTAGTTTTGAGGTCCGTTGACGCTGTCCTTAATTCGCGGTGAGCGCGATCGTCGGATTGACCGACAGCGTCGAGCGATCTGGCCCGTTAGAATGAACTCGAACCTTCACGTAAATTCGGCTGACGCGGAGTGCCGACTAGGTCGATTTACCTAGAAGTTTCGGTTTAGCCCAGCGCGTCCAAGATAGAATATTTTAGTAATGTCGATGCATGTATGTGGACGTCAATTTGGCCCGACACGTCAGATTAGACTGATCTGGCTCACTCACGAATATTCCGAAAGGGACGATTTGACGAACACTTACGAAAATCAGTAGCTTCCTCCAAGAGAGGAGCACTTAGGCAAAAATTATAAATAAGCGTAACTTCTTTGTTAATATTCAGTTTTCACTTCTGTAAATTTCTACGGGTTTGTAATGAAAAGGTCTTCAATCCTACATGATTTGTGAGCAGTTTCTTACTACTCAATATGTTGAGTAATTTTCTAAGCTTTCTTAGTGATTTGCCGCTGCACTCTTTAGTATGATTGCAACTAATTTCTCTCCTCGTGAGTTACTATGCTTCCACTAGGGCACTCTGCCTCTTTCATCTGGTATTGGAGCTAGGCTAGCTTGCATATTATATTGTGGAGTCGCAGTCGGCAACTAGAGGAGGCGAACATGTCGAGCATGTAGAGCGCGTGGAGCAAACGGCACCACCTTTGTCAAGGGAGCAACAAGAGATGCAGGCGATGTTGAGGCAGATGGCAAACGCTATTGAAGGAGAAGTCTACACACAGTTTCAACAAAATATGCGCAAGAAGGTGGAGAGAATGGTGCGAGTTGTTGTTGGGAATGCCGCTTCGACGAGTTCGGCACCTGCACCCGTCGTATCACCAATTCATGTTAACCCAGTCGTGCAACCAGTTATTCCACACGCATCGGGAGTGTGTGCTCCTAAGCCTGACATTTATACTGGAGAGCGTGAATCGGCGCCTGTTCATCAATGGAGTTTTGGAGTGAAGAAGTTTGTGGAGTATTGTGCGCTCACGCCCGACAGGCAAATCGCCTTTGTCATAACTTTGTTGCAGAAGAGTGCTGGAGCTTGGTATGAACTAGGAGAGCAGCTGTCTGGAGTTCTTGCTACTGTTGATCAGCTATTTGAAGGCTTGAAGAGGCAATTTCAACCTATTGCACCCAAGGCAACCGCTCGAGATCTATTGGTGCTCCTTCGTCAACGAGGAAGCGTTCAAGAGTATGTTTCGTGCTTCAACGAGCTGGTGCTTCAATGTCCATCCTTGCACGAGTCGGAGATGATGGACAAGTTCAAGAGGGGACTCAAGCCAACTGTAGCCAAGGAAGTGGCGCTCAAGGACCCTACCAGTCTTGGAGAAATGATGGCATTGGCAACGAGGGTCGACGCTGTAGAGTATAGTCAGAGGCAGTGGGGCAGCCACAACTTTGGAGGATATCGACACTTTGGATCTCAAGCGCCAAGCACGAGTGGACAAGGTCCAATACCTATGGAGTTGGGACTTGTGCAGTACGGACGCAGGCAGCAGAATCTCAAGCCGAGAGGACCCTGCTATAATTGTGGCAAGCTTGGACATCTGGCTCGAGACTGTTATGTGAAGGCGAAGCAACCTCAACAGCTGGAAAAAGGAGGACGCCAGTATGTCGTTCCGGGGAGTCTACTGGCGTGAAGACGAGAACTCACAAGGAGGTTATCCCCAGGAGCCTGCCAAGAAGCGAAAAACGAGATGTTGACAAGCCTATCATCGTGGAAGGAGTAGTCGACGGCAACAAGGCGAAGTGTATGGTCGACACTGGCGCAAGTGCAAACTTTGTGCAGAAGAAGCTGGTGAAAGAGTGGCGAACCCCTGTGCATAAGCACTATTAGCCTAAGGAGGCAATTTTGCCGAACGGGCAGAGACTTAAGTGTGGTGCACCTATGGAAGCTATTCACGTGGAAGTAGCAGGGCACCAGAGTACTGAAGTTATGGAGCAGGCAGAGTTGGGTCACCATGAGGTGATATTGAGACGACCATGGCTAAGAAAAGCCAACCCTCAAGTGCACTGGAGCACAGGACAAGTGAAAGTCCAAGGGCTTGATGGTCGAATGGAGACAGCGAAACAGGTGGAGGTAGATACGACCACAAGTAACTGTCTTCTGTCGAGCCTGCAAGTTAAGAAGCTATGCAGGGCGAATCAGGTGAAGGAGATGTACCTTGTTTTGGTGGCCCTGGCCAGGTCATCAGATGGAGCAAGCGTGAATCCTGACAGCCTGGGCAAATGTTAATCGCCGAAGGAGCAAGTAGTGGTGTCTGATCCCCTTGCTCAGAAGAAGCAGAGCCCAACTGCTCAAGAGAAGAAGCCTGCTGAGATGCCTGCCCAAATTAAGGCGCTGTTGGAGGAGTTCAAGTGCATTTTTCTTGAGGAGCTACCTGCAGGATTACCTCCACAGAGAGCTATGGAGCAGAAGATTGAGTTGGAACCAGGGAGCATGCCACAAGTGAGACCCGCCTATGGTCAATTGTTTGCGGAGTTGGATGAGTTGAAGAAGCAGCTAACAGAGTTATTAGAGAAGGGATTCATCCGACCCATCGAGTCTCCATTTGCAGCGCAAGTCTTGTTTGTGACGAAGATGGATGGGACTATGACGATGTGTGTCGACTACCGGGCACTCAACAAGGTCACCATCAAGAACAGGTACCCACTTCCACGAGTGGACGAGTTGATTGACAGGCTCGTTGGAGCGGAGTACTTCTTGAAGATCGATTTGAGGAGTGGCTATCACCAGGTACGAATTGCGGAAGGAGACGTTCAAAAGATTGCTTTCAGTACTCGTTATGGGTTATTCGAGTTCACAATCATGCCTTTTGGGTTGACTAATGCACTTGCTACATTCATGGGTCTCATGAATAGTAACTTCTGACCCTACTTGGACCAGTTTGTGGTGGTATTCTTGGACAACATCTTAATCTATTATAAGACATTGGAAGAGCATGTGGAGCATCTGAGGAAAGTTTTGGAGGTCTTGAGAGGTCCAAAGTTATATGGGAAGATGAGCTAGTGCGACTTCTGTCTCAATGAAGTCGAATTTCTTGGATATATAGTGGGAGCTGAAGGAGTCAAGGTGGAGCAGAAGAAGGTGCAAGCAGTCACAGATTTGCCGGTACCTGCTGATTTCATCAACTCAGGAGTTTCCTCGGCATGGCGAATTATTATCGACGTTTCATTGAAGGATTTGCCAAGATGTGTGCACCGCTCACGCACATGTTGAAGAAGCAGGGGAAGTGGCCATGGGGTGACAAGGAGCAGCAAGCCTTTGAGAAGATTAAGGAGCTGTAGACACAGGCACCTGTGTTGGCAATTGCAAGTCCAAAGCTTCCTTTCACCATCATCACGGATGCATCATACTTTGCAGTGGGAGCCATTCTTCTCCAGGACCAGGGTAAAGGATTGTAGCCTGTGGCAAATGAGAGCAGGAAGTTGAGTCCTGCGAAGCAGAAGTATGCAGCACACGAGCGGGAGATGTTGGCTATTATCCAGGCTTTGAGGATTTGGCGATCGGAAGGTGTTCATCAAGACCGACCACAAGAGCTTGGAGAAGTTTATGACGCAGCCAACGTTGACACCAAGACAGGCAAGGTGGATGGAGTTTCTGCAACAGTTCGACCACAAGATTGAGTACTTACTTGGGAAGATCAACCCTGCAGACGCTTTATCCAGGAGGTGTGACCTTGCAGCTGTCTCAATCATCAAGGAGAATATGGACTCCAAAGAGAAGCTTCAAAGAGGTTATGAGGAGGATCCAGAATTTGCAGATGGTGGAGCAGCTGAGTCCAACGCGAGTATGCAGAAGAAGGACGACATATGGTATTATGGTGATTCCAATAGAGTGGTGGTACCTAACATCAAGGAGCTACAAGACTTACTACTTGCGGAGCATCATGATTGCTTATATGCTGGACACTTTGGAAGCGAGAAGACGGCAAGTGTGCTGAAGCGGGAGTACTATTGGAGAAATATGGACAAGGACATCGAGGAGTGGATTTGGAGTTGCGATGCGTGCCAGGATAAACAAGACACCAAATCGAAAGGAGGAAGGTACATTGCAGCCCCTGCCTATTCCAGAGTACCCTTGGGAGCAGATTGCTATGAACTTCATCACATCGTTACCAGTGAGTAGTCAAGGGCACGATGCAGTTTGGGTTGTATCTGATAGACCTTGCAAGATGGCTCACTTCATTTCCATGAAGGAGACTTGTACGGCAGCAGATGTGGCACGATTATTTCTTCGATCATATTTTCAGGCTACATAGGTTGCCGAAGGTGATTGTTTCAGATCGGGAACCAAGGTTTACTAGCAACTTTTGGCGGTCATTGTTTACTTTGGTGGGGACCAAGTTGAGTATGAGCACTTCCTATCACCCTCAGACAGACGGGCAGAGTGAGAGGCTCAACAGAACTCTGCAAGAGGTGCTCAGGAGTTTCACTAGGAAGAACCCTTCATAGTGGGACAAGAAGCTATCAGGGTTGGAGTTTGCCTACAACAACAGCATGCAGGGATCCACCAAGCAGTCACCATTTGCTATGATTTATGGGCGAGAAGTATATCATCCAGGGAACATGTTGTTCGAGAGGCCAAGGAGACTCAGGTTCGCATTACACAAGCTTTTATGGAGCACATGGCCAACACTTGGGATACGGCAAAGACGTGTATTCAGAAGGCAGAGGAAGAGCAGGTCAAGCATGCGAACAAGCACAGGAGGGAAGTGACATTCCATGTGGGTGACAAAGTACTCTTGTCAACAGAGAATCTACCTTTCACGGGCAAAAGGAAACTGCGGGCACGGTTCACAGGTCCCTTTGTGGTGCTCAAGCAAGTTAATCTAGTGACCTACAAGTTGCAGCTTCCTTCAGGCTGGCGTATCCATGATGTGTTCCATGTCAGTTGTTTGCGGCCATACGTTGACCCGAATGAAGGACATCTAGGACGACTACCTACACCGCCACCACCGGTCGAGATTGATGATGTAGTAGAGTATGAAGTGGAGACGATTGTCAGTGATCGACGAGTCAAGCGAGGTCAACGACTTGTTCAAGAGTATCTGGTTAAGTGGATGGGCTACCATGCGGATGACAACACTTGAAGCCAGAAGCCAAACTGACTCATTGTAAGAGTAAGTTGAGACGTTACCTGCATAATGCGTCGAGGACGTCGCATCTTGAGGACGGCGACAATATAAGGTCATAGGTTTATAAAGTGCATTTTTTTGTTATATAAAAGTATGTTTTGATTGTATAGAAGTGTAGAGTGCATTTTTGCAATCATTTTGATATAAAGATCATTGAATTTGGTCAAGTATTGAGAGAGTTACGGATTTCTGAAGCTTAATTAGTTTAAAGTCGATCGACGACTGTCCTTAATTTGCGGTGAGCGCGACCGTCGGATTGACCAACAGCGTCGAGCGATCTGGCCCGTTAAATGGAACTCGAACCTTCACGTAAGTTCGGCTGACGCGGAGTGCCGATTAGGTCGATTTACCTAGAAGTTTCGATTTAGCCTAACGCGTCTAAGATAGAATATTCTAGTAATGTCGATGCATGCATGTGGACGTCAATTCGGCCCGACACGTCGGATTAGACTGATCTGGCTCACTCACGAATATTTTGGAAGGGATGATTTGACGAACACTTGGAAAAGTCCGTAGCTTCCTTCTAGAGAGGAGCACTTAGGCAGAAAATTATACATACGCATAACTTCTTTGTTTCTCATCAGTTTTCACTTCTGTAAATTTCTACGGGTATGTAATGAAAAGGCCTCCCATCCTACATGATTTGTGAGCAGTTTCTTGCTACTCGAAATGTTGAGCAATTTTCCTAAGCTTTCTTAGTGATATGCCGCTGCACTCTTTAGTATGATTGCAACTAGTTCTTTTCCTCGTGAGTCACTACGCTTCCACTAGGGCACTCTGCCCCTTTCAACTGGGACCCATCCTCTGCTCACAATGATGTGCTTGTGAGCATCCTTCTCATCATGCACATTACATCTCCCTCTACACGTGGCGTGGCCGTCCCATGTGTGGAGGTTGACCCTTAGGTTCGCGCGCATAGAGAGTCAACGCGGGTACCCGGTGGGATCTCCTATTGTCCATAGCTAGCCTCTCATGTACCATAGGCAATTGAGAGGGATTTGCCCTTTGGATTGCCAGAAAAATGGGAGACAGTTTAAGACTGGTCCGGAGTTGAACGGCCAAAAACGCACTAGAATTGGATCTCCACCCATTTCCGCCCAAGGCGTAGACAGATTTTCTCCACTAGTCCAGGCAAAGGTGGAGGGAGATGGTAATTGTACCAATTTCTACGCTCAATGGCAAATATAGTATCTCTGAACAAATCTTTACCGCTGCCAAAATTGTCAAAAAAATGGCTAAGTATGGAAAGCCAATCCTTGTTGCCTGGTTGTTTTTGTTTGGGGAGTGGTCGAGAGTGTGCAAGAATGTGCGATTTTGCTCAGGCTCGCGTCAGAATAAAGAAGAGCCCAAGTCGTCAGGTGGCCGAGGTCATTTTGACGAGCCCGACCCCCTTGACTTCCCCTAGTCCCACCGCTTGTGTCTTATTGGTCGAAAAAAACATACAAAGTACACTCGAGGGCGCAGAGAACGACTTATAACGTTATGTTTTGGAAAGATCGTGTCATCTGCATCAGTCGAGACCGTGTCACCCGCGAAATAATACCTCCCAAATAAATTAAGAACTTTGGGGCACCGCAATACCAGTCTTGGACTCCCCCCATCCGTCAATCTTGCGCAGGCGGTTGGCGAGAATGTATCTCCGCTGTCGAGCGAGCCAAGGATAACCTTGGCCCAAGTCGGGTGGCGGGGGTGGCCCTCGCAGGGCCGTCTTTGTCCCTCGACCAATCAAAAAAATTTATTGAGCCTACGTAGTATTGCGAAGGCTTGCCCTCAGTGTCAACTAAGTTTACATTTACTTGCAAGCAGCTCAATTGCTTGACAAAGGATTGAGCGCCCATAATTATGGCCTTTCGGAATTTAAGCTTCAGAAGGCGTAACTCCAAGCAGGTTGGACACTTGGGGCCCTGGCCTTGCGAGAAAAACTCTGCAGGCAATCATGCCCAATGAAGTCTTAATAGTCCCTAATTTTACCCGCCCGGAAGTAAATTTGACCACCACCTCATGTGCAATTGGCGCACGGGCACGAGGTGGGCGACATGTGCCACCATGTCGGCAACATGTCGGCCAAATTTGGCCGCGGCTGGAGAGACCAAATACATAAGTCAAGCCGAATTCTGATTGTCACAGGATTGTGAGATCTCAGTTACAAGCGAGAACGTCTTTCCTTTTGACAGTCAATATCTTCTCGCTTTTGGAAATGGTTGCCGGCAAGCAACTTTGCAATGTAGTGCTTTAAGTGGTATGTTCTGATTGGTTCGGGTATTTGACGATTGCTTAAGGAGTGCATTTTGAATGGCTGGTGTTTTCATCATTTGCATGTAACTAAGCGGAGATGAGGCAGCGAGGTCAAGGAATGCCTTTCCAAGCCCCCAACTCTTCGACGCAGAAATGATCATCTCCGCCTTGAACGAACCTCTCCAAGATGCGGATATTTCCAGTATCAGAGTGGAGTAGGGATAAGAGAGGGTGTCACGTCACTTGGGTTGAGTTGTGCACAGTTGGTCAACTTTAGGTTCAACCTTGCTTACACTTCGAGCATATTTGGATTTGTGTGATTGATGACGAGAGAACGCGTCAATTGTAGTACTTAAAGTTTTGTTCGCTTGGCATTGGGCATAGGACTCAAGGCAATCCTACTTAGGTTGCAGGCTAACACTATCATGGGACTAACTTTGTATGTTTGTTTTCATGGGAGTGATGTATTTTTGTGCCTGTCGTGACTTAATGTAACGATTTGGACTTTTTAGGCGTTTTTGAAACATTCTCCTAAATTCCTTTTGAATCGTTATACTTTTTATTGGTAAATGGTTGCACATGTTGAATTGTCGACACATACGCGTCTTGACTGATTCCGGTCAAATGGCGCACGACGAAAAGGTGAAACGCAATTATTGTTAAAGGTACTTCGAACACTGTGCAAAATTATTACTTCAACAATCATATATGTTAACCTGATTCATTAAAACTGAATATGTGAATAAATCAACAATTGGTTATGTTCGTTTGACTTTCATTGTTTTGCACAAGGACTGTCATGGTTATGATTTAACGATATTCGTTATCTCGAAAGAGAAACCAAGCAAGGGCAGCCCAAGTATGCCGCCGGCCGGAATTTAACCCGCGACCTTTGGACCGGGTCGGCGCAATTCCGCAACAGTCGCAAATTAATTGAAAACAAATTACATAGTCAAGTTTGCATTCGTGGAGTTTTGAACATCTATCCTTCAATTGATTCGTTCACGCCTGACCGATTGGCCAAACGATTATTTCATAACCAATGGTTCATGTCAGATGAATATGTACGCAACCGCGCGAACAGTCGCGACTTGTCAAAAGTCGCGAGATCGCTAAAAAAGGCCCAACTGGCATGAAACAATTTTTCAAAAATCGTCGCGGAATCTCCAAACAGCCAAACTGCTCGTTTCAAGTATTCGGCCGAACGGATAACCTTCATTTGCCCGTTATTGTTGAGCATAAACCAGTATCCTAGCAGGTGACTCAAAGCACTCCAGTGCATCATGTTGTGCAAGTACATATACTTGCAAGCGTCATTTTGAGTGCAACTCCCACAGCACGCATTGTCTACAAAGGATTTCTTTCACCACGATATTTTCGCAAGTTGTCGGTATTTCCTCCTACCAAAATATGATTTTTTACTTGAATATCGAACAAAGGTTCTTGAGAAAAGCGAAAAGGTTACATTGGTATCGGAGCTGATCTTGGTTTCTCCAAGATATTTTTTTTTTCTTAGTATTCGAAAATATATATCGCAAAATAAATTTTGGGGGAAATTTTATTTTGGGGAGGTCACCCCCATCCCAGTACGGTCCTGATCTACGATTGCTTATCATTTTTTGACGTACATTTTTATTTCATAGTTCGTCATGTTCTCGGATTTCCATTGGATTCTGAAACTAGTGCCGCTCTTATAGCCGCCGCCGCCGCCGCCGCCGCCGACGCTGTTGGTATCGCCTCTGCTGCTGCACTCGACCACGCTCTTGCGCTCACTAAGAAAGGGGCTGAGGCCTTTTAGGGGCACATTCTCCCAATCCGCTACTCTTGCCTCAAGCATTTCATGAGTTTATTTTTGAGCGTATCAAAGCATTGACTACAAATGTTAAAACCATGAAAATGGCTCTTTCGACTTTGTCGCACACGATTGGCCCATTTCAAGATCGCATGTCTCTTGCTGAAGACAATCATACCCAAATGGCTACATTAGTCACTAGCTTTGTGGAGAACATGGGATCTCACCCACCCATTCCTTCCTACTTGCAGGCTGTCCAGAGGGGGGCGGGCTTATCAGGGGCCGCCAACGACGCAACGGCCCAGCCCATCCCACCCCCCCCAACAACAAGGGCAATTGTCGCCACCCTCGGGCAGGCCTCGGCCCCAACGCCAACATACAAGCCCTTGCCTCCAGATAAATTTGCAAATGGCCCAGGATCGGACGTTCAACGTTTCCTCAAAGAGCTTAACGTTTTTGTTTTTCTTCGAGGTTCTTTCCCCGGTATTCAAGAAAAAACGACACTTAGTGGAAAGAAAATAACGATATCTTTGGCATCTTCTAATACTTAGGAGTTGAGAGAGAAAAGACGCAAGTGCTTGTGAGAGATGCACTCGCAATGACTCGTGCAAGTATATATACCTGCACAAAATGAGGCATTCGAGTGCTTCGAGTCACCACCTAGGGCACTGGTTCATGTTCAACAAAAATAGGCAAAGGGGTATGATCCGTTGGGCTGAATGCTTGTAAAACGCTGTTTTGCCGTTTGGAGACTTTTCAACGATTTCCGAAAAACCGTTTCGCTCCAAAAGGGCGTTCTTGTGTTCACAAGACTTTTCAAAAATGTTGCGACTATTCGTGAGATGGCGTACATATGTTTTTGTCATGAATCAGTAGGTATGAAAACTACTTCGCCAATCGGTTAGGTGCAAACGTTTCAAACGAAAGGCCGCGGGTTCAAATTCACTGGCATGCAAAGCGACTTTGTTTGAATCTTATTACTGTTTAATTTAACAACTCATTGGTAAACCAAAATCAACAATAGTAGCATTATCCAAAAAAATGACAATCAAATAAGTTTGTCAATCTGTTATTAATGAAGTTATTTTTATGTAAATGATCAAAGTAAGTTTATGAGCAAGTATGTCTTACTAATGCGAAGTAGTTGAATTATTTTACGACGCTTTTTACATTAGCATCTTGGTTGATTCGCTAATCGACCAGGAATTATTTGGCAAACGCATGTGGCAAATAATTCATCAAGATGCAATCATTTATCAAATAATGTATCGATAAATAGCATAACGTATTTTAGGTCCTCAAAATTTTTTTCCCAAATTCTCCTAAAAAGCGCGGATCGTTACACTCCTCCCCCCTCAAAAGAACTTAACGTCCTCGTTAAGCATACGTCTTTTTAGGCATGTGGTGTCATTGCTGGCCACAGGTGAACGAATGGACTTTGCATCATCATAGGGACAAAAAAGAGCGATTAATTGGCCACGTCTCTTTTGCGTTTGTTCCTTGGCTTACGAATTGTACCGTGGCATAGAACTTTTGAACAATAGCCCATCGTAACCAATATTGTTGAACGAGGTCACTAGAATTATGTAGGATTTCGTCGTGAGGTTCATACAAGTTCCAACAGGATTCATAATCGAGCCATTTAATCAAAAGCTCCACTCGTGGAGGCTTATGACGGGTTTAGCGATGTTCTTGGACTTCCTCCACATCCCAGGCCATATCATCATTGGCGAGATCCAAGTCCGGTGCTTGTGGCTGATAGCGGCCGTCAGACCTGAACAGCTTGAGTTAATTGACGTGGAACACAAAATGCATTTGCCCCATGGATTTAGGCAAATCCAGTTGAAATGCAATAGGTCTAACCTTTGCATTAACAATGAAAGGGCCTACCCAGCAAGGCAAAAACTTGCGCTTTCCTGGGTGCTTGAGTTGCAACTTTTAAATATGCAAAAGTACTTTATTGCCAACCTCAAAACTCAACTCTTGCCTGTGCGTGTTAGCAAACTTTCTCTGCTTGTCTCGGGCGGCGGCTCAAGCCAATATTGCTTGTTTGTGCACCTCTTGAAGAGAATGGACAAATTGGCGTGCCCTTGCTACTCTCATGGTTGACACCCCCATGGCTCGGTTAACCACTTGAATGAAAGGCGTGTGCGGATCTCGACCATAGTTAAGGAGAAATGGAGTTTTCTTAACACTTTCTTGATGAGCATTCTTTTCGCCTGGCTCTGCAATTGAGAGGAGGGTATTCCAATTGACTTGGCAAGGATTCACATAATGCCTGAAGAATTGCTGAAGAACGCGGTTCATGCGTTTTGTCTGACCATTGATCCGAGGATGAAAGCTACTGGACATCTTAAGTTTTGTGCCAAAATACTTGCAAACTTCCTGCCAAAAGTTGCCTGTGAATTTACTATCAAGAGCACTTATGATCTCCTACGGCATCCCATGTATATTGAACACGTGATCAACAAAGAGACGAGCGGTCACCTTCCCATCACATGATGGTTTAGTGGCCACAAAGTGAACCATCTTGGTGAAGCACTTCACGATCGTTAACACCCCATTATGTCATTTAACGGTGGTAGACAATCCGATGACAAAGTTGAGACTTATGCTTTCCCAAGGAGCACACGTAAATTCCAATGGGTGCAACTTCTCAATCGGCAACGCATTGCTCGGCTTATTCCTCTGACAAGTTGCGCAACATCAACTCGGCAACATCAACTTTGAGAGACGGCCACGTGTATCCCCGACGCAAAGCGTGCATGGATTTGATAATTCCATGATGAACTGAGTTAGGAGAGTCAAACGCTTCTCGTAGTAGCACGTATCGTACTTGGCCTTTTGGGACCACAATGCGATTATTGTGCCACCAAAATTCGTCCTCAAACGTGTAGTTTGAGTGTTTTTTCCTTTTGTCCATACTGTGCATCGTCACTGCTACACCGTTCAAGCCAGTACCCAGGACATCTAGGAAAAATGGACCTTTGGTATAGCTATCTGTAATCAGCTGATGCAGGTCAACCGAGGAAGAATCAGCTATGCTACCCAAGAAGGGTTTGCTAGCGTCACCAGGCTGTTTGACGTTTGAGTGGAGGGGTACAGCAGAGTCAAAAGTGGCCACTCTCGAAGCCTGACCCCTCTGGTCCTGAACTCCAGCAACGGGCCCCAACAGTAAGAAGATGTGTTGGGTGATTCGGCTTAGCGGGTCGGCAACATTGTTGCGACCAGGGCGATACGCCCAAGTAAAGTGGAATCGTTGCAAGAACTCAGACCATCTCGTTTGTCGTCTTGATAGCGTTGGCTGAACTTGGAAGAAGGAATCGGGGAAGTGCTCCGTAAATATTGTGGAACCCTTGCCGCCTTCCAAATATCATAGCCAAAGTTTCAAAGCGTGTATAACCGCCCAAAGCTCCTGCTTTGTCGTTGAGTAAGTTTGTTGGGCAGGTGTCAGCTTTCAACTCTCAAAACATATAGGCCGGCCTGCCTGCAACAAGACAACCCCTATCCCAACATCGGACGCAGTAGCAACGACCTCGTAAGACAAGTTTGAATCGACCAATGAAAGAATTGGCGCATGAGTGAGGGCATACAAAATGTGCTCAAACGTAAACTGTGTACTCTAATTCCAAAGAAACAGCACATTTGTCATTGTTAGTGCACTGAGTGGCGCGAATATCACTGAATAACCTTGCATAAACTTGCAAAATTAATTAGCAAACCCAAGGAATGAACGTACAGTATGTACATCTTTTGGGACAGGCCAATCTGCGACACTCGCAATCTTGGGAGGTTTAGGGGTCACCCCTTTTGAACCCACTATATGTCGGAGGTACAACAGTTCATCCTTTAGGAAGAAATATTTCTTGAGCTTAGCATACAGCTGTTTCTCGCGAAGGATTTGCAACACCAACTCCAGGTGCTTGTAATGCTTGTCCTTTGTCTTTGAATAGACAAGGATATCGTGGAGGTAAACCTGGACAAACTTACCCAAGTACGGTCTAAACAAATTGTTCATTGAGCTTTGGAATGTTGCTGGTGCATTGGTAAGTCCAAAACGTAGAACTTTGTATTGTAAGTGCCCAATAGGCGTCCGAAACGCTGTCTTAAGGACATCCTGTGGTGTGATTCAAATTTGATGGTAGCCTTGGGCTAGATAGGTGAGGAGCACACGCATGCCCCCTGCTGTGCATCAGAAAAATCATCAACACGAGGCAACAAATAGCGGTTCTTGACCGTTATGTTGTTCAACGCACGATAACCAATGCACATTCTGAGCGTCTCATCTTTCTTTTGAACAAATAGGATGGGGGCCCCAAATGGAGAAGAGCTCGGCTCAATCCATCCTTTCTCGAGCAAATCAACAATTTGGCCCTTCATTTCTTCCAACTCCAGAGGACTTAGGCGGTAAATCGTCCGCCAAGTGGGTTGAACATAAGGAACAAGAGGAATAGTACGCCCAATATCCCGATCAGGTGGTAACCGGCAGGTATGTCATTTGGGCACACTGACTTGTTCTTTTGCTAAAGAGCAGACAATTCCTTTGTAAGTTTCAATATGACGAGGGAGTTCAAATTCCTGCTCTTCGCAAATTGAGAAGAAATCTCCGTGGGTGCTTGTTGCAGGATTCCATAGAAATCCTTTGGACCTCACTTAACCAACCGTCGTGCTTGCTTTATGGACAAGAAAAGAGTCGGCTTGGGACTGTCTAAGGCCACTTTAGGCTTAAGAGACTGAAGAGTTATCTTCCTGGTTTCCTTGCAAACAATACATGTATTATGACTGTAGTCAAGTAATGCTCTTGTTTGCGCAAGCCAATTGTTATCCAAAATTGCATCAACACCATGAGGCAAGTCCGTTACAACAATTTTTCTTTACCATGTTATGACTGCACCTCAAGCGGTGACCTAATTTTGCCCAAATTTTGCCCACAATACGAGCTAAAGAACCATTGCCAAGGCGTAGTTGTTCAACTTCTTGTACTGCGGGTAGTTTCATATTGCGCGCAAAACGTGCGCTAATGAAACCATCTGATACTCCTGAATCCATTACAATGAGACATGACCGGTTTGTGATATAAGTCTCAAACGTCATATTCAAAGCTAAGGAAGTTCGATGCACCATCAGCAGAATCCTTGCCTTGAGAGGAACATGGGAAACGTACAATCCCTTAGGCAACGTCCAATGTTGCAGTTTTGAACAAATGGAAAGGTGAAGTATACGTTCATAGTCCACGCGTTTGGGTGTGAATGCAGCAATGTAAATTGATTAAAGACACTGTTGCCGTTTGCGTAAGTGAAACAAGTGTTCGTAACATTGGTCAAGGTTATGATCGTGCGGTTGGAAGTGCAAGAACATGCAAGCATGGATGCACTTGAGCTCCGTAATCTCTTTAAAGCTTAACACTTGCATACTAAAATAGTCATAACAGAATTTACCTATATAGGGTATGTCAGAGAGAACAAGAATCTTTGGTGTATGCGAACAAACACCCAAAATTTCTTCCTCACTAAGTAGTGTTGTCAATAGCTCAGATAAAGGCGCACTGACTGGCTCCTGAGCTACTTTGTTGGGACCAGCCGTTGGGGAAGGTTGTAAAGAACTGATTCCTTTTAAAAAGGGTATGCCATTTCAGACCACCCTGACGAGATCGAGGAAAATTGGTACTAGGAGAACGTTGACGGCCAACAGGTTGACGACGAGGCTGTTAGGCGGGCTCCACCAGTGTGATTGGTTCTCGAGTTATTTGAAAGGGTTACGACGTCCAAAAGAACGTACATAATAGATAATTCGTCAATAGTCATCGACCCACAAGGCTGGCTATGCAAGAACCGCACAACGTCCCCCTTGAGAGGAGTGGAAGCCATCATGGCTTGGTCATTTGTGGCAACTTTTGATAAAACAAAGAATTTTCAAAGTTTCTTAATGAAACGACGCACATCGGACCCTGGGCCACCTTGAAATGTTGCAGGCGGGGAGAGCTTGTAGGAAGGCGTCGATGCCAAGGCATGCCCAAGGATTGCAGGTGGGAGGGGCTGGAGAGTAACGTTGCCAGCTGTCCCTGATGTGCCGGCAACCTCTTGGACAGCCTGCAAGTATGAAAGAATCGCGGTGTTAAAGACCATGTTGGAAATAAAGCGATGATGCGAAATGAACGCGGCGAACGGTGTTCACCGGCAAAATTTCGCCAGCGCCTAGTTGGCCTGGGGGACCATTCAGGTTGTCATCATTGCCAGCGGTAAGATCTGTAGCAGCGCGGTTGTACAAACAGCCGCTGCGCCGGCTCCAGCGTAACGCAGGATGATAGAGAAAGATTTTTCCGTCCAAAAATGATAAGCGACCTGCGCTCAGGGCAGAACTGGGATGGGTGACCACCCTGACAATCGGCGTTTAAAAGAATGATAAGCAACCGTCGGGACTGGGATGGGTGATCGCTCCCAAAATCTGCCCCAAAAACATCTGATAAGCAACCGTTTCTTAGGACAGAATCGGGATGGGTGACCGTCCCAATAAATTTTGCCCCTAAAATAAGTTTTTCCACATTCATGTTTTTCAACCACTAAAAAATATTTCCTTGGAGAACCCGAGATCGACTTTGATACCAACGTAACGTTGCTATTCTTCTTTAAGGTTCTTTACCCGGTATTCAAAAAAAAATGATTCTTTGCGGATAGGAAACAACAATATTTTGGACATCTTCAAATACTTAGGAATTGAGAGAGAAACCACGTAAGTCATAGTCTTTGTGCTTGTGAGAGTTGCACTCACAATGACTCTTGCAAGTATATATACTCAAAGGTTACGCCGTTTGCCGTACGCTTAGTCTTGATGTTCGTTTGCTCGCTTTAGTTCGTGTTGTTTTTAGAGTCTAGTTCGCTTAGTTCGTGTTGATTTTGATTAAAAGTCATATTTTATGGCACGGATTTGAAGTGTCGATGTATTGTTGTACATGTTTGTACTTTTTGGCACGTGCCGGGCGGAAAAATATTTTTTTGAAAATTTCTTACCTACACTTTACTTTTGAGATTTTTTCATCTTTTACTTTTGATTGTTTTTACTCCGCCTTCTTTAAGAATAGGTGCCAACAAAAATACAGGAGGTAATTGAACTCTTTATTATGGTGGCTATTTGCGTGCGTATCATTTTTGGAGCCTCCTATATGGAATTATATTTATATTGATTAAATTGTTACAAACATCAAAGTCCTACAAATTATTGTAAGTTTTGGAACCTCGATAATGTACCTTCAAAGCCACCTACAACTAATGCAGCAACTACATCCTTTCTAACTCCAATGTCTGGCTTGAATCCTAATGTCTAAAAGCTAATAACCTGACAACACAGTCGATGAAAAAAATACAACAGACTCAAAATGGTCAAAAATGGCGCTGGCGTTCTTTTCCCATTGTCAATTTGAAATGGCAAGGTCTTCTTACATTTTATCTGGGAAAAGTTCCATCTTGTGCCAGTTTGGGTGCACATTACAAGTGTGTTGCTCCATACATTTAGTGCCATTCACTAATTGTTTTGCCATTCACAGTGGAGCATGGTAACCTGATGGCACATGGAGTAAGTAAATTAGTGAAGTGCTTTTAAATAGTCACAACAATCCGTAATACAAAAAATACAAATGAATGTTGATTGTTGATAGCAATAGACTCTAGAATATACCAAGAACAAAAATAAATAATGCTAGTCGTTGGCAAGCCATAAACTTCAGACTGCATGTATCGAAGCAGTCCTTTCTCTAGACCACATATATCATTCTATGGTCCTGCTAAAAAACAGATTCATTTTTTCGTGCACTGAAATTGCAAGTGACGCAAGCTTCCGCAAAGTAGCCACATGCCCATCACGCCACCCCATGCCACGCCACGCCGTGTTGTATTACCCGACGCCATGCCTGCTGGTGCGGGGCGAGGCATCACACGGCAGAGCATGCATGGCCCAGCAATTGTGGCAGTTGTCTGTGGTCTTGCGGAAAGACAAGGAGCAGCAGCAGCAATAGCCTTGGCAGTCTGCGCGGGCAGGGAAGCAGGGAAGGCATCAGATGGGCGCTTTCACATGCACAGCCCAGCAGTAAGCAACAACTGCGCATGCACACCCACCAAGCACCCACCACCACCCAATAGCATCCACCACTATCTCTTCTCTTTTCCATAATTTCCTTTCTCTGAAGCGGTCTTGCTGCAGCAGAAGACTCCCTTTGCACAATGTTGTTGCCAGCGGGTTGCTCTTCCATCCTTGCGCTGCAACTGCAAATGGTCCCAAAGGAAAGATATAGCTCGCAATCGATGCCTGGTAGAGACCCACCGCTGCTCCTGTCGCAGCTCCTGGCGGCACCTCTTACCCCATGCCTGGTGCAGACGTGTAAAATCGTCACACCCTACACACCCTCACCCTCAAGCCTGTCTCAGCACTGCATTGCAGCAGCCCAACTCCGCCTGCAATAGACTGGGAGGCGGAAGAGACACCTATTCCTTAGCCAGACCTGTCCTCTCAGTGCGTCTAGCTTCAACATCCCTACCTTGCTTCTTGACAACCCTGATCTACACACACCGTAGAAAGCCCATGACTCAAGGCTTAAAGGAGTCAGAAACCCAATAGATAATGAGCCCAGACTGGAGGATGGGAGGGAGCAAGAGAGAGTGAGGAAGAGAGAGAGTGGGAAAGAGATGGAGGAAAGCATGCAGAGGGGCGAGGGTGAAAGCAAGCATGTTGTAGACAGTGACCGCGTATTCAAAACCCCCCCCCCCAGACCCATGCATCTCTCCAGCTCAATCACCTTAGCCTCCTTCTCACCCCTCAGAGAGGAAGGGAATGAAGAGAAGAGGGCACCTGCAATAACCATTCAAGCCGAAAGCCCGGGACACTTGCTGTCAAGAGCACCAAGCCCCCATTACTCACTTCCAATAATCAATGCGGGTGAAACCCTGCCTAGATCCCTGCACATTGTGTCATGTGCTCACTCTGGATACGTCATACTATTAACAAGGCAGTTGAAAAGTTCTCTATTAGGAATTAAAGCACGAACACGCCATATTCCGCGGTTGTTAGGTTACGGCGGGCTAGCTTCATCAAAGTTGGTCACTTGCATTCGTTCGTGCTAAAGGCTTTGGGTTGCGCCAAAAGAAACGAAAATTAGCGATGCGACGCATAAATTTTGGGTCCGACACGTCTGCGCGTTGTCCAGCTTGAAGTCTGAGGCGTTTGAACGTGCCGAGATAAAATAAAATAAAACATAATGTGTTAGTTCGTGGAGTACGCGCGAACTGACTTAGTTTGCTTAGATTAAGGAACTCAATACGGAAAAAACGCATACGACGTAACCCAATATACTTGCACAACATGAGGCACTGGAGTGCTTCAAGGCACCACCTAGGGCACTGGTTCATGTTCAACAAAAACAGGCGAAGGGATATAAACCGTTCGGTAAAATGCTCGTAGCGTGCTTAACAATGATTAATTGTGTCTTACTATTGCGAAGTAGTCGATTTACTTTACAACGCTTTTTGCAATACCATCTTGGTCGTTTTGTTAATCGACCAGGATTCAGTCGGCACATACATGTGGCAAATAATTCATCAAGATGCAATCATACATAAATGTATTGATAAATAGTATAACGTATTTTAGGTCATTAAGAAAAACATCCCAAATACGCCTAAAAAGCTCAAATCGTTACACTTAAGACGTTCTTTCTTAACGCTAAGATCGCTCCCGAAGATCAGGTCATGATGGCTTCCACTTTTCTTGAGGGGGACGCATCTCAGTTGTGGAATGGGCAAGATAGGGGGGCGCTTACTTTTGAGGAGATCTGTACGGAGTTACGGAGCTCATTTTGGCGTCATAACCCTTCGAAGACCGCTCTGGATAAGTTGTTGAAGCTCAAGCAGATTGGGTCCGTCGAGGCTTATGTCAATAAGTTTTGCATTTTAGTGGCTCAGTTCAAATAGTAAACGTTCTTCTTGATCCACGTATGCAGGTTCACTTGTTTTGCTTAGGTCTGCAGCCCCTTCATTCACGTCGCCTCAATGCAAGCCCCATCACAGGTGTTGAGTGGGCATCTATTGCGGATCTCTTTCGATATACGCAACGTTAGCACAGCAAGAGCCCAAGCTTAAACCTCGCAGTCAGCCTACGAGGCCGGTTTGTCCCCTACCTTCCGCTTCCTTTCGAGCTTGTCAAGGGGGACCTAAGCAAAGTGCTCCTTACGAAGGGGCCTCCCCAAGTAGGCGTACGGGGCCGTCGCCTAATACAAGCAAGCTTGACAATGCAGAGGCTAAGGCCGCATGATAGTTAAAGGCTTATGCTTTTCTTGGGGCAAGTCGGGCCACAACTTACATGAGTGTCCTTCTTGTAAGGACAAGAAGAGTGACCCTAAGGGCAAGGGCAAGAGTCCTTCAAAAGAGTAGCTCAGGAGCCAGTCGCAGAGCCTCCATCTGAGCTAGTACCAACATTACTAAGTGAGCAAGATATTGTTGATGCTTTCTTATGCACCTAAACTCCTTGTTCTCTTTGGCGTACTCAATATTAATGTACATTGTTATGATTATATTGGTATGCGCGTGTTGACCTTTGCTGGGGTTACGGAACTTGATTGCATCCAAGCTTGGATTTTCTTGCATTTTCAGTCGCATGACTCTAACCTTGAACAGTGTTACGCACACTTGTATTGTATACAAAAAATGCATAAATGTTTTGCACCCATATATATTGCTGCACATACACCGATTGTGATTTTAAGAAGCCATCGTGTATCGCGTCTTCCTAAAAAACACATGTTCAAAGTGGACATTTACCAAATGGTTTGTTCGTTTCAAACAGTCCTCTCGAGGCGATGACTTTGTTTGCTTTGCATCGCAACTCCTTATTTTTAAGTACATTTGAGACTTCCATCTTAACTAGGTCTGCAAAAGTGTTATAGATTCAGGTGCTTCCACCACCTTCATTAGTGCACAATTTGCACAAGCGTTGAAGCTCGTTCTCAACTCAAAAGTTGAACAACTACGCCTTGGCGATGGTTCTTGAACTAACACCATTGGGACAATCGAATTGCCAACTCGCATTCAATCTTACCATGGCCACGAGACGTTCTATGTAACGAACTTGCCTGATGGTAATGACGCGATTCTTGGTTACACACGGCTTACGCAAACGCTTGACCCTTAGACTACGGTCAAAATATATGCATCATTTGCAAGGGAGATTGTAAGATTACCCTTACGTCTCGCAAGCCAAGTTTGGAAATAGAATTTATGAAACCAAGTCTTGTAATGTCCATCAAGCAAGCTTGGCGCTTGGCAAAGCAAGGTCAACATGTTTTCTACGGAATACTGAGACACTGACCGTTGAGGACTCTAATTAAATTCCTTTTGAGATTGCAAACCATGTGGTCACATTCACGAAGCAAATGTCTACATTATTACAGAACTTCGAGTCAGCGTTTTCACCTGACATACCCTCAATTTTGCCACCCAATTGTGCTACTGGTCATACAATCCCTCTAGTTTGTGATGTTAAACCGACTTGGCGGCCAATTTACCGTCTAAGTCCACTTGAACTACAAGAAATGAAGTGTAGTGATTTGAGTTATAAAGTATTAGTTTGTATATATTTTAATGCTTTTGAATATATTTGCAGTAGTATTGTGTGGAGTCAAGTGTGAATAGATACTGTAGTCCCTTGGTTCAAATCCTTTGAACCTTCTAAGGTACTTTCAAAGTTAAAGGAAGGAATTAGAAGAACTCCATGTGGCAAATATCGAATGTGCCATGTTTAGGTCAAAAGGACATGTGTACATATTCTAGTAAGAAATGGCAAGTTTTGGAATGTGTTGGGTGCCAACACATCAACATACACCTTCCTAGAAATTACTTAAGTAGCAAGGATATAAACAAGAGCAAAAACATAGAAAGACATTCGAGAATCACTCTTGTACTTGCCAACTTCCACAAATATAATAACTATAAGAAGCCATCTCTGTTTCAAGTGGCTACCACTTGTGTTCAAAAGATCCTAATCTTGAATGAATCAAGTCTCATATTTCACTAAGTACTTTATCTATTTGTTTTACTACAGTGGTATAANAGTTTTACTACAGTGGTATAAGAGCTAGGCACTTTGGTAGCACAAGAAGATGGTCGATCCTCAAGACCAACAGCAAGCTTTCGAAGGAAGCCCTTCCTCTCCAAGAGACCCTCCTCCAGCGCTGTTGGGAGAGCCCACTCAAGAAAATCTGCAACAACAAGAAGCACCACAAGGAGGAGCACCGTCAAATCCCGTGGCAGCCGCTATAGCAAAGTTGACCCCACCATAAGGTGTTCTCGCAAATGAATGGGCAGCCTTCCTAATGACCGTCAACAACCAAGTGGGCTTGGCCACCTATGAAGCAACCGTGCAAGCGTCAAGAGAAGCTATGACTGCCATGGTTGCCCCTATTGCGAGCAACGCTCAAAATCCAGCCCCGGCTCAAGCGCCTCCACAAGAGTCTAAAAAAGCAAGAAAACTCATCAAGCTTAACGAACCCGACACTTTCAATCATGGGAGAGGAGCCAGAATGAATCTGTGGCTCTACCATTACCTCTCCTTCCTTGAAGTACCCGAGGAGGACTACGTCCCTTTTGCTGTTACCTTGCTCAGAGGAGCAGCAACATCATGGTGGCCTAAATATCAAGCGACTGTACATCAAGCTGTGGCGCATCCCGTACCCGGTCAAGAGCCCCCACCATCATATGCAAAATGTGTGGATCATCTCTCGGCCTACGTCCAAGATGTCATACACGGGGCTAGACGGAGTCAAAAAGCAAATCAAGGAGCTATTGGAGCATGGCTTCGTTCATCCTAGCAAGTCGCCATTTGGAAGCCGGGTGCTATTTGTCTTGAAGGAAGATGGTTCCTTGAGGATGTGTGTGGACTAACGCGCCCTCAACAAGATCACCTTCAAGAATCGATACCCGCTGCCGCGCAGGGATGAGCTCGTGGACCGGCTGGTTGGAGCCAAGTACGTCACAAAGATTGCCTTACAGAGCGGCTACCACCAGATTCGCATGGCAAAACTGGACATAGAGAAGACAGCATTCAAGCCAAGATATGGACATTTGTGTTCTGACAACAAAAATCCGATTTTCAATTTGTTATAATGTGCGGCTTTAGTCACGCCAACACGCTTGCACTGTCCGAAAAAATGAGTAAACACATGAGGATATGATTCACACGTATCTATTGAAGAGATAGGAGAATTCGTTGAATGGTGAGACTATGGGAGTGGGTTGATAGTGGACTTGCCTACAAAAGGCTATCTCAAGAACCCGCCCGCCTCAAAGGTATAACAACTGAGTAGCTTAACATTGTCAAGGGCTTGAGGAGTTTAACCCCGAAGGACTTAGCAACCAAGAGCAAAAGACAAAATTCTCTTGACACCCATTTGGAAGTCATTCCAAACAGGCCAAAGATGACCAACTTTATTATAGGTATAGAAGTCGTTTGATTACTCCGCGTTCTTCGTCGACGCGTTTTGGCCTTTTCAGCGTCTCGGTCGACGCCGTCTCGCCGGCGTTCTCTGTCGCGTCGTTTCGTTGACGCGTTTTGCCTTCTTGCCCGGGCAAGAGCGAGATTTATTCTACTTGGGACGGGGCTATCTCGGTCACCTGTGTCGCCCGGTGACACGCGCCTGGTGCCTGCTGACAGTAGTAATCGGACAGCGACAGCTGTCAGGGCCATCCCTGCGACCCGATTACTTTAGCCCTTTGCCTGCTAACTTGTAACGGGCAAAGGCAATAGGTCCCGTCAAGGCCACAATTGCCGCCCGGCGACTAAGGCCAAGGAACTCTGAAGTTCCTTGGGCCCCTTGCCCGCTTTTACTCAGGCCAACTCTGTCACCCGGTATCTTTGCAAATGAACTGAAGCTAATTTTTGCTTTTTTTTGTTTGGACTTTTGTGACCAAGTAGTCCATGATAACATTATGGGCAAACTCAAACTCAACACCAACCAATCAGGAGATAGCTTCTGTGACTATTTCAATCCTTGGTTTGGTTACGGTTGTCGTACTTAGCCCAAAATTGCATGGTGCATTTTGCATGAGGCAAAGAAGTTTCTCCATTTTCGAATTGAAGAAATTTTCCTTCGATCGCAGGCGAAAAAACGTTCTCGATCACAGTCTTTGCCTTTTGGCGTAGATATACTTTTTATGCCTGTTGTTTCAGAGATCACGTCTTCAATTTCCTCACGTGATGTAGAAAAATTCTTCTACGCCCTGGGCGTAGATGGGCGTAAAACCAATTCCTGGGGCGTTTTTTGAAGTTAGTTTTTATATTTGGCCAAACCGATTTCAGAGTGAACAGAGGCATGTATGTCACGCAAGCTTGCATCAATTTCATGAGTGCTTTCTCTCCTTCGTTGGCTCTGTTTGCATCGCTGATCCACCATCTTGCCCTCACCGAGTTGCACAAGCGTAGCGTATTTACCGTGTCCCTGTTGGCTGAGCATATAGAGATTGTTCAGGCAGCAACGCAAGTCAAGCGTTGGCCTGCTCAGGGTGCAGCAGTACAACACATGCACTGCAGTTCCCCTCCACGCCCTCTAACACCATAAGAGTGGGGCCCGCCATTGCACCTACGTGCGTCATCCCTGTCTCCAACCATTGCCGTCCGAAGAGTCACCTGGTGGAGATGTGTTTCTTCTTGCATCGGCACCCGACTTCTACTGGATGGATATTCAAACCCCTCAAGGTTACCACACCTTCCTCTCTTCTCTCTGCATCTCAAGCAGTCCAAGTACCTTCGTTCTATGCTTTTCCCCCCTTAGCTTTTGCCCATTTTGACACTGAAGCATATAGGTTTCCGTCCCTACGCAACAATTTTGCAGGATATTCTTTGCCATTTACGTCGTCCTTGGTTCCCTCCTTCTTGTCTCATGCTCCAAGTCCATTCTATTCTGCATACCAGGCTGCGCTCCCGGGTCCTCACCCTAACCTTATCCCTGACCCAAAACCTAAGCGTAATTCTCACTCTAACCTCACCCTCTAGGATTTTTTTCAAGCGCCAACAGTTGGTTGCCATACCCTAAGCCAGTATCAAAACATGCATCGCCGCGTCGGATTTCAACCTGATCCTAATCTTGCTCAATATGGTTATCTGCATCCACTTCCTACCTATGGTCCGATTCGAGCCTATCCGTACTGGTTTCTCGGCACCATGACGGTGCACATTGTGTGTGGGAGGACAAGGCCAGCAACCTGGTAGCGGGTATGCACACAGACCACAGTCGCCGGGTGGCAGCGCATGAGACTGCGGTAAGCTCTGTTGTCAAGCTCGACCATGCCCGTCGTTTCGAGCAATCCGCGCAGCTATCTTTGTCCTTTGATTTGCTTGAGCCTGATGATACCCAAGGACTACCTCACGCGCGGTTGCCGGTGCCAATGCGGGATGCACGTGCTAGTGGGGTGGCTGCAAGTACCCTGATTATTCTTCCAGGGGATGTCAGTGCGGCCCAACTGCAGGCCCAGCAAGTGTGCGACCACTTGCAAGTAGTGGCAGCATCAGTGGCACGAGACCTGGTGCCGCCTCCCTCCTACGAGCAAGTGGTGGACAACTTGCCCCGCGGCGTCCTTCCACACCAGCCCGTGCCGGCATCAACCCTCTTTCAACTGCATTGGCCGCCCTGTTTGCGCGACTTGCTGTGAAGCCACTTCCTTTGGAGCCGCTTGTACTGGCCAACTCCTCCTATGCTAACGTTCACGGAATTCGTGTCCTCCTGTGGAATTGTTGGAGTTTGTCTCTGTGTCTTTTCCGTAAAAGGTCACTCGTTGTATCGGTTAGGTGACCTTTGCTCGTTGATTTGAGGACGATTCCATTGCCTCGCCAACAAGAGCCTGTAGCCCCACTTGATCCGAGTCCTCCAAATTAATTACTTCCCCCACCCGTTGTTTTTGTTTTTCTTCAGACATCGTCCCCTTTTCTCCCTTGTCTTGCTTTGATCATTCCGCCGCTTGCTTCCAAGCTGCAAGGCGGCACGCTACTTCCTCCATTCGTGTTCACTGTTTCCTCCGCGGCTTTTGCGCAGGCACAACAAGACATCACGCGCAAGCTACCTTGCCGCTGACCGTCCCCTCAGCCGTCTTGCATACCCGCCAACCTACATGTTCCGTCGCGCACGTCCCCTCAGTCGCCTCCTGTACCTGTCGATGTAAACGTTTTAGCAAATTACTCGTCTCCCATGTGGGCGTTTGCAGCGCATTTTGCCAGCCGTTCTCGCGCGGCGCCGCTGTAGGCGTGCTTTCCCCTACGGTGATATCGCTTCTAACAGGTGGTTGCCCTTCGTCGCTCCTTCCTTCACTCTCGCTTCTTTGCAAAGTACGCCTACTTCGAGGTTAGTTCCTCCTTGTTCTTTTCTCACTTCTCTTAAGCGGCAGGGTACATTGCCTCCTAATGTGATGCTTGATAACCAGCATGCCTCTTTCCTCATCAATGGTCACGTGCATCGTGTGGTCATTCGCAATACCGGGGCGTAGCCGGTCCTTCTTGGGGCATTTATGTGTCACCACCTTTGTGTACTGCGTCCAATCTCAAGCCTTGTCCAAACTCTGTTTCTATTGCCATGTCTTCTCTAAACCACACTGCTTACCAAACCCATCGCCGTATTCCCATTACCCTTAATGCCTACACTCCGGCTGCCGCCACCCTTTATGCACAATGCATGGTCACCGAGTCTACAGCCTATGATGTCTTACTTCGTGAGGAGTTTAATTTGCTCTTAGGTCTGGCCAGGCATGTCTGAGCAAGTCAAGGAATATTGCACGAGTTGTGACACAGGCCAAAGAATCAAGTTATTGTCTTAAAAGGCGGGAGGACTCCTCCAAGCACGTCCAACAAAAATCCCCTACTGATTGTCCCCTCATAGTGTGTCTCGGCTGGCACCTCATAACTTGTTTTTAACAAAGTGTAGCTATAACAGTGGCTACCATCTCTCTCCATACGCATACTAATATTCTTCTCCGCACACACGTCTTGCACCCTGTCGTGAAAGGCGGGAGGATACCCCATCATTAAATGTGTTGTGTTGTACTCTGATCTACCACGTACTTGACTATGACTTTGTCTATTACAAGAAGATCGGTTTTTTGACCACCAAGTGGGGTGTGTAAAATTGATGTATACTGGCACAGTTCATTAGCTGGTTGGTCTCAACCTTCACGGACAAGTCCTATCGACTAGGTCGCATATTTTGTATTCTGAAGTGTGATAGGAGCCTAGTTAATTAGAACTTGCGTATAGGTCCATGAGCAGCACGTTATACAACGTATTTCCACGTGTTGGATTTTTTATGCCCTCATAGAGCTATTGTTGAAGTTTTGGATCATCCATTCATTGAGACCCAAGATATGCACACAAAACAAAATCTACAAAAGTAAGCGATAATTGGAAAATTGTTACATGTTGCACTTTTTATCACTTCCTACGGATGGCCATAACTTGTACTCCACTTTCTTGACTCCCCCCCGATTTTCAAGAGGCATTAAGGACCCTACTGGGTAGCCATGAAAGAAGAAAAAATTCAGTTTGCATCAAACTACACAAGCTGTGAGCCTCCAAAATGTGACATGTGGAGTTTCTCGCACATGTGACGCATGCCAATCCGTACAATGCAAAAACACTTGGAGTACGGATCTGAAAATGATCCTACTAGATTTTGAACCCCCCCATAGTGCTTCTGGTCAAGGTAAAGCCCATTCTAAGCACCACAGTCCAAGATAGGGCCCATAAGCTATATATGCAAAATTAGGCGATAAGTCGTCTACTTCTTTAAAAGTGACTCTCTTTAATGCATGTGTTCAGTGGCATATGTTAATAACCTGGCATTGTTTGATGCTATAACTTTGCATGACTGTTCTTCTATGTAAGGAAGTTGCATAACATTTTCAAATTTAAAATTTGAAGGTGTTTTCGAACTTGAACAGTTTTCTAAACTTTAATCAAAAGTAAACGTAAAAAAATTGCCATTTTAGTTTTCTCACCCTCATAAGTCCTGCTACATGTGCATCTCAATCTATGTCACATTTTTGGTGTGTAGACACGAGTGAACTTTACATGATTAAACAAAAATGTCTTCCACAAATGCAAATTATAAATCTCTGATTTAAAAAATCAAAAAATAAAACTGCCAAAAATCTGCTGAACCAACATTCTACCACTTACCTACCTACCAATCCGCCTGTAACGCCGTACACATTCATACAGAAGGTCTTTTCATCATGGATCCTGTAGAGTCTGTGTCCAAAGATGAAGTTGCAGCCTCTCCAAGAGCCAAAAAGAATCATGATCAACCCAATAGAGTAAAATTACCAAGAGTGCAGATTAACACAAACATGCCTAGAGGAACAGGTGGCAGATATCTGAAGAGGAAGAAAGCAGGTGTTGAGAAAGCATCTGTAGATAGTTCAAAGAGGCTAGAGAGTAAAGAAAAGAGATAACAGTCTGAAATGCTAATATATGCAGAAGAAAACAGAAGCCTGAAGAGGAAAGCAGCCGATAGGGAGGTACAGGTTGCTCGGCAATTCATGGGCATGAAGAAAGACTTGAGAGGAACTAGGAGAGAGATAAGGTACCTGAAGCAAAAGGTGTCAATGGCAGGCTCTCAAATTCCTCCAGCAAAGCGTTGTAGAGTACGTGGAGAATCTGCAAGAACATGGCCAAGAATGAGCAAGAACGTGAAGCTATTTATGGGGACAACTTTGGATGTGAGACAAACATGAGCAAGTCATTGACAGCCTTCTTGAACAAGCCAAAGAACAAAGACATGCTGGAAGCTATCACAACAAAATTGCACCTGAAGCCAATCATAGAGGAGGCCACAGTGAAGCAAACAGAGGAGCAGTGGGACGACAGGTTAGGGCTAGCTATCAAGTACAAGTTAAAGCTTTCTCAAGAGCAATACCAAATGCTTGTCAACATCATGTCAAAGACATACTCTCAAGCAACAGGACTATGGGAGCCCAAGTACCTCAAGAGGACCAAGATTACCCTCTCCAAGCTGCCTTGCAGGAGGAAAGTAGAGAACCTGGCAGCCAAGATCTACGCTCAAGTGGGACCTCAAGAGAGTGCAGATGGGCTGGCAGTGACCTTGCCTTTGCAAGAATTTTCAAGACAAAGCATAGTACAATTGTAGCTCCAACCAGGCAGAGTAGTAAGGGTGCAGATTATAGAAGACGCAGCAGCACTACACAGGGGAGTAGACCAGACTATAATACCTATCAAAAGTCATAACAAAGGACAGCTTGGGCGTGACAAACTCAGCAGCTAATACCTGCACCCTCGTATGCTTTGAAGGTCAGGATGACTACAATAGCATACAGAGAGTGTCTGGTGAAAGAAATAGGCCTGCATGTCGGAAAGAACCTATTCAGAGTCAAGTTTTATCAGGGTGGCAATCATAGATTTAGTAACAGCTTGTTTGGGCTGACTGGAGCAAGCTCAACATACCCGTGCTTATGGTGCTTCTGCACGTTGATGGACATCCACAACAGGTGTCACCGCGGTGCCCTTCGCATCATGGAGGGGATGAAGGCTGCAGCTTATGCTCCTGACTTGGGCAAGTTGCCGATGACGTGTCCTCACTTCTCAAAATATTTTAAGAGTATGTCAGACCTGGACAAGGACATCATGAAGACGACACGAGGCAAGCCAGAGAAGGAGAGCACTAAGGCTAGATTGGATTACCAACTCCAGCACCAGGAACAGAGACACAAGAAGCCACCATTGTTTGACATACCTTCTAATGACTGTGTTGTCAACGTACTGCACTTGAACTTGAGAAAGTCAGCTACACTTTATGAGAGAACTTTGTATGCATTCTTACCACCGGGGCAAGCCAAAGAGGGTGAATTCTGCAAGCTCTTGAAAGAGAAGGTGAAGGCATCAATACCTAAGGAGGCTATGAAGGCCTTGAAGAAAGGGGAGAAGAGAAATAGGACAGCCAAGCCAAGCTTCATTGGACGGGAGTGCCACCGCCTTCTCAAGCACTTTGTAGAGCTGGCAAATTGTGTCTTCTGATGCAGAATAGCGGAGTGTGCTTGGCTGCCCTTATGGAGCCAATATCTGCACTAGACACGGGCGACGAGAGAGAAGCTAAAGCTTCTCTTGTGGAGACCCTTGCTGAAGACTTTGAGGACAAGTTTGTAATAGCTAACGCAGCAGACCACATTACTGAGTACATGCACATATTGAAGTTCTACATAGGGGATATGATCAGGAGACATGGGGACGTAGATCAATTCAGTGGAGAAGGTATACAGGCATTGCATCAATGGAGAAAATCAGCCAAGTCTAACAAGAAAAAAGTGATGGTAGATGCTACAGGACGAGTGCATAGCAAAGGGAGGATAGCCTAGACAACACATCAAGAGAGTGAAAAGAGAGCTCTACCTACCATCATAGAACTACCAATGAGTAGAGTTGAAAGACAAAAGAGGAAGCAGATGGTGTTCAAGCGACGACAGCTGGCACCAGTTGTAACAAGATCTGATCCAACAGACATAGAAGAACCAGATGGAGAAATAGAGTAGCTAGAATACGTGCTTAGTGTTGGAAGGAATTAATAAATAAAATGTACAACTTGTATGTATGCAGCTCACCTGAATACTTGGAGTCTTTCTCAAATTGGCAGCTACCTCGCGCGCTCTCCTCATAAGCTCTTTTGATAACAAGTGCTTGCCTTCTCTTACCAAAGTTTGCATTGCTTGAGCATGCTCGTTCTCTTGTTGCGCAATCAACTTGTCTTCCTCTTCTCTGGGTTGAAGCACTTGCCTCACTTCATTTGCAACCTTAGCTTTTGCCTCTCTCATGACTTGTATAGCAACTTGTTTAGCTAGCTTAGAGGTTGTAGGAGGTTGAGGTGTAAAAGTAGCATCAAAATCTGCTTTTTCTTCAGAAAGGTGTGCGCATATCTTGTGACCTTTGCATTCTCAACTCACGACTTGCTAAATTAGCAGCTTCTTGCAACTCACAAGCTCTCTTATGGTTCTCTCCCTCTCTCTTGATCCTCTCTTTTTCCTTTTGTAGCAGGTTAGCTCTTGCAAGTTGTGCTGCTTCTATCATGGCATCCTTAACTTCAAGCCCATGTGCTTACATCCTAAGAGGGTAATCTGCAAGTCTATCCACCTCTCTTGATTTTGGAAGCCATTTGGCAGCCCCATAGCCTAAATCAAAATTGACAGATTGGAAGCATTGAAGAGTATCCAAATCCTCTACACTCCAACACACTCTTCGAATACTACGAGACAACAAGGGCTCGGTTTTAGTAATATAGTGGGAAACGTTTTTGCCTACATGTGCAAAGAGAGTCTCAAACAAATTTTTAGGCACATTCACATCGCTAACGCGGACACTTGCTTGAGAAGTAGAGTCTATCCTCCTATAGACACGTCTTCTATAGCTAACAAGCCAGCCCATAGGGTCCACTTCTATAGCCCGCGTGAAAGACTTGTTGCACTTTTGACAACACGAAAGTCCCACACCTCTTGCTGCACCACAGTTGCTGCTGTAGTTGGGAATGATGCCATGTTATAAAGAGCGGTCTTTTTGGCCTGGTTCTGAAAGTCCTAGCCCCACCCCAAAAGAAAAGAATTGGAGGTGAATAATGAGTAATGTAGTACTAATACTGGACTACTACTGCTCAGGTAAGTGTAAGAACTTGTTGTGTAAACAAATTACAAATATCCTCAAATCTGCCCCCAACCCAGAAATCTGCCCCCAATCTGCCCCCAACCTACCCCTAAGGCAAAAGTGAAGTAAAAACATTCTTTCTTCCCTTCTTATGCTGCTTATATTAACACTTACATTTCCTTGCGTTTCCAGGCCGCTCGTACCCCTCCTCGCAAAATCATCTCTAAATATGTCCAATATGTCCACAAATTCACGGGGTGGAAATGTCCCAAACTTATTTGCGATTCTTTCAAAGCAAATAACAAGCATCATGATTAACAGTACTGAAAGTTAATGGGGCGGAAGTTTTTCGAGCCTAGAAAACTGTCGTGTCCAACCGAGATCAAAGAACAACCAAGCCATCCCAAGCACAAGGTGGCAAAGAGGGTGGTGGAGGACACGGAGAGGGCTTTGACTTTGCTCCTGGCTGAAGTGGATGGTGCTTGGACAATCGAAGCAATTTCACGCCTAAAGAAATCACTTAGGGCTCGTATGTACACAGCCTACTATAAGCGGCTGCTACAAGTGTGGGCCAACGGTGTCAGCGGTAGGTTACTCTCTTGCTAGGTGTGTGAAAGCAATGCTTGTTCTACCACAGCTTGCAGTTACTCTCCTGTTGCGCTTGGTTGCCCACCTACGTTGATGATGAGCTGCTACTGGCCTTTCGTCCACTACACCGAAAGCATTTTATCTGCCTTACAAGTTTTTGTAGCAGCCATGCGCGTGTGTATTTTGCACGTGTGTTGTGCTTTGTTTCGCCTGTAGACATTATTTCCATGTTGGTGCAATGCTGACGAGAGTCGTTGGAGTGCTCTTGGGTATGCCAAAATTCCACAAGTTGGGTGGTAACATCGATCCTTAAGCATCTAGGCCTGAATGGTGGCCACGCAGTAAGGAACCCGTGTGCGCATCTGGCTTGACCTGGCGCAACAGCTTAGCCGCTCGCAGATGAAAAAGGAGTTTTTGCAAAAAAAGGGCAATGAAGTAGGATTTGAGGGACACGTTCAATCTACACCATTCCTTCATGCAAACCTATTGGGAACGGGTGACCGCACCCAGCAGACCTCGCAACATGGTCTTAGAAAAGGTGCACAAGGACCTACTTGATGTAGCGGGTTTGCTGAACGCGGAATTCGAGGCAGCTTGGGTCGACGATTTGAATGAAGGCATCAACGAAGAAGATATGGCAATGCAATAATGTGAACACCACTCGCGAGTTACTCATGTGTGGAACAGCACCTAAAGGTGCACAAGGTATGCTACTCAGCTGCTGGACGCGTGTGCATGCATATTGTTAGCTTGCTCTCTTCCATGTGCTTATTTCATGCCAGCTTCTGTGGTTACACCCGTCATATGCCGCCACTTGCTTACTACACCTTTGTCCAGTTTTATCCACTCTGATCATTGTGCAACTGCCTTGCTCTTGGTTATCCAGTGCTTCCTTTCTCCCGTGCCTCATCTGCGGTTATTCATTTGAAGTTGGTGCCTTGCTGACGATCCTGGTAAGATTGTTGATGGGTATGGCCAATGTTCAAGTTTGAAGAAGTGTCGGCCTAGGGTCCCGACCTTAGTAAGCACCACTCAATAACAAGAGCAACTAGTTGTAACTTGGGGCAGAATGCACTCGAGACTGAAGATAGATGCGTGTGATAAGACCTTTGAGCACTTGAAGTGAGATATGTGGTCTCCATTGAAGCTAGCTCTACTGCACCTTTCACCAAGCACCTTGTACAGTGAAAGTTACAATAAATGTCATGTAAGACTAGTAGACTTTTGACAGGAAGTGGTTTGTAAGGTGTGAATGATGATTGTGAACGGTGAAGTCAGCTGAGACACTTGCTCTGTTTGAGGCACCAGGTGCGATTAAGGACTTGGAGCCACTGCACATTTTAGTTGTGGGCTTAGGATTTGGTGTTCATGTCTGTGTTACAACACCTACTTCTGCCAATATGTGTCACGTATGTTATCATTTGTCTTCATTGTATGCATGTGGTTTGCTTCACTTTCAACATGAGGATCTACAACTTGTTTATTGGATTAGGAGCCTTCGAATCACCCTTTGTGGCACAAGGGCATGACCTTTTTCTCATGGTTGAATTAGACCCCGGTTGTCGCAAGATTCTTGCGGCAAAATATCCGGGTGTACGCTTGGTGGAAGATATCGCTGCTCTCAACAAATTTCCACCTGACACAAACTTAGTCCTAATAGGTTTTCCTTGTCAAGAAACACCTACTCGCTTGCTTACCATGAGCCAAGGTTACGCCATACGCGTATCAGCCCAAAAAATTAGGCGTATTTAGCGTATAGATAGCGTATAGCGTATTAAGCGTACTTGAATAAAATTGAAGTGTAAAAATGAAACTTTTTTGTTTGGAGGGGGGAGGTCAAGAGATTGTATTCAAAGCATGGTGTACCGTCCTAATAAGTGTCATATGCCTTCAAGTTTCTGAAAAACGTCGATTGGGTAATTTTGTACACATGCCGTAAAATAAGGCGTAAATTGTGATGCGTACTAAGCGTATCAAGCAATTTTTGCTGTAACGAATATAGCGAACTAGCGTATCTAGCGTATTAAGCGTATGAACGTACGGCGTAACCTTGCCATGAGCAACAACTCATAAATGTCACGAACTGGACTAGTTTCCCACCTGTGGAGACTTCACGAGTCTGAGTGAGTCCCAATAGTGATCCTGGAGAATGTCCCAGGACTTTTGAGCTCACACACCATCCAAGGGGTTCCGTATATCAATATGGTCACAGCAGCACTTCATGCTCTACGGTACAACTAGACATATCATTGTGTGCAATGCATCTCCTTTGAAAAGCCGCATTTGACGGAGAGGTTGCTCTTAGTGGCCATCTTTATGGGAGATACACGTGACGTGTTGTTCACGAAAACTGAGCGTTGATCCCGAGTTTGGTCATGTGAGTGTGCGTTTCACAAGTTCGAGAGCTGAGGCGCTTACGAGGGTGTACTGGCCTCAATGAGAATGCCCCTTTCAAGTCCTATGGCTTGACTCTGACAATCACAGCTACAAATAGCAGCTCCCTCTTAGTTGCAAGAGAAGATGGTCGTAGCTTGTGCCTACGAGTGTTGCTCGTGCTCGACGTGGAAGAACTACAAGGCTTTCCCAAAGGTTGGACTGCTCAAATGGATAATGCACGTCGTCAATTCCAAGCCTTGGGAATTGCTATACCATTAGGTCTCTCTACCTAGTTGGCAGATCGCGTTTGCGACATGTACAAACATAAATACTGCCCTACAAAGAAGGACCTCGGGCTGGACGCAGGCGCTCGGTGCCCAAAAAGTGCATGGCAGATGCAAAACTGTGGAGGCCAAGTAGATATTGTTGTGTGGTACAAGCTACAGCAGTGGATTTGAAATCTAAAATGCGCATGTTTCCCTCTGTTGAAGAATAGATGAGAGGCACGTCAGCCCTTATCACTTGGTTGAATCGTTTAGAGACAAATGACAAGTGGGCCGCCTCAATCACTACGGAAATGTATGCTGGCTTCTACCTGCACTCGTCTATGCCTAGTGGCTGAGCGTTTGTTGTCCTACATTGGAGCTGTGGAGGCGCTTAAAAGACATGAACCTCGGAACCCACTATCAGGCATGCAGTGAAGGGCATCAACACAATTGCAGAAAGGGCATAACATTCACTACAATGGTGCGAGTATGAAGCTTGCTTGGCGGCTACCTACTAACTCACGCTTTACTTAGACCTTAACTACTTGAGGTAACTATCTCTCAAAACATTGACATCTAAGTCAACACCACACAAATTAACACATGAGTGAATTGGGTTGACTTAAATCCAGTCGACTCGCACACTTGTACATCGACAAGGTACTACCTATCGACCAAAGTACTACTACTTAATTCAAGCTCATCTAAGCTTCATCAAAGTAGTATATATCATCTAAAGTAGTAAGCTGCATATATTCAACATAACAAAGCAAAATTAGGTGCAAGTTTTTGAAGCGGCGCTAAGGGTGTCGGTTGTAAACGCTTCCCCACGCTTGTAAACCGGTAAACAATTTAAACTATCGACACTCACGTATTTCGGCGAATTCCAACGTGCTGAATCTAACATTTAGTACGAGCTGGATGTTTGCTCACACGTCTGCGGCGTATACAAATTGCATAACTAGGATCATAACAAAGCATGTTTCGTACAGTTGATCATAGACATAGGGATTTGTACTATATCACAGTTCCCCATTCATCTCACCACCACTGTAGTTAGTATTTCTTCGAAACTATTGACAAGCTAAAGATGATTAAAACATCGTACGAGAAAAGGTTACCGGGCAAAATTGGGCTTGCATGATTGAGTCCGTGTCAAAGTTTGTCGCACTCAAAGTCGTGCTTATCGGAAAGGACTCAATGGGAATTACAGCGAGAAACACAAGAGTGAGGATAATTGGGGACTCAATGCTGTTACTAAGCTTAATCGTTACCTCATGCCTACACCCAAGGATATTTTGGCGTCCTCAAGAATGCTAGTGTTTTTAGTGTATTTGACCTGCGTCACGTGTTTTCCTTTATACTAATAAATTTTAAGGATAATCATAAGGTTGCACCTTGGGGAAATCGTCGTTTGTACCCGTGGAAGGTAATGCCTTTTAAATGAAAGAATGCCATTGCCCTTTTCTAGCGTATTATGGATCGAGTGCTTAGTGGACTACCTTTCGCTCATTATTACATCAATGATGTGCTCATTTTCAGCCCAAGTGTAGAGGACGTCTTAGAAGACGTTAAACAAGTTTTACAATACTTGGACGCTGCTGGCTTAGAGTATCATACGAGGAAATGTAAGGTTGCTACCCTAACTGGTCAAGACTTTGGACACCACATTGCTCCTTGTTGTAAATCCTCTTCATCCATCTCCTCTTCTTACCGCACTTTCTCGCAACTGGTCACGCATACAGCTTCTTCTCTCTTCAAGTCACACAAACTTAGCTGGTCACACAGACAGCTTCCTTTAGTCACACAGACAAGGCCACACAGACCTGTAGCAAATCAAGCACTTAGCATAGATCTTGCACACAGTCTTTCCTCGGAGACTTTTCTTCTTTCTTACACTCAAGAGTTCACCACACAATGTCTCCTACATCGCCTATATTCACTTTGCGATTGCTCACCTAACACTATCACATCGACAATACTGATCACACTCTATCACTAACAAGCCTACACATGTTACCACGTCGACGGAACCCTGTAGTTATCATATCGAGAGTCCACCCACTTTGATTATTCGCAGGTTGACTCAATGCATCATCTCACACACATGCAGGCACACCAAACCGACCTAAAGCAAATAGAGTCAGGAGTGCCTATTCAGAACAATCCTGAGGGGTTAACACCGCAACAAGGTAATGTCGATACTACTCAACAACTGACAATCTCAACTGATGTGTCTAGGTTACGAGCCTTCACAGATTATACTGAATATTACTGTCGTTTTTATCCTGATTTTAGTTCAATTGCGGCTTTCTTGAACAAACTCTTAGAAAGGATGTACCTTGGGAATGGACTAAGGAACGCCATGTAGCCTATGACAAATTAAATGATCTTCTCTCTTTTGCTTCTATCCAACGCAGACCAAACTACAATAAGCCTTTTTCCCTCGACACAAAACTGGAGTCACTTGGGGTTCGGGACCGTGCTTGCTCAAGAGGATGAGGAGGGTCATGAGTATGTTGTTGCTTATGATAGCCGTAGTAGCAACTCCGCCAAACGGGATTATGATTCATATGAAGGGGAGTACTTGGCTGCTGTTTGGGCCGTAGTACATTTTTGTCCTTAGGAATAAACAAACGAGTTCCCTTTTGCAAATCGAATTCTGGTGGGAGGGTTTGGTCACCCAAGTCAGCAAATGTGTTCGTTCATGCACGTATTGTGACCACGTTACAAACACCTTGAATGCACTCTTGTGTGTTCTTAACCCTCTTCCATTGCAATAATCCTTAGATCTAGCTGGACCCTTACCTCCCTCTATGTGCGGTATGCGTTACGTACTTGTCAAGATTCAGCACCTTACTAAGTGGATCAAGTTGGTCAGTATTCTTCAAGAGTCCAGTGCTTACATCGCTCGCGCGTGTCTTATGTTGCTACGGGGCGTGTGCTGAGGTTCTCACTGATCAAGGGTCGGAGGTTCAATGGGATCTTGCTAAGTGGCTTGATAAATCTATCATTATTTATCGCAGTATGTCTCCTGACCACCCTTAGGCAAATGGGCTTGCGGAGCGCTTAGTTCAGACCGTCAAGCGCAGTTAGCGCAAGTATGCCTTCACGTGTGATGTGTCTGAGTGGGATGTTTACAACCCATGGCTTGCCATGGGCTATATTTTCAGCAAGCGGGCGTCTTTGCGTGCTTATTCTTTGTCCTCTCTACCGTATGGTCGTGAGCCTCTTCTTCCTTCAGCCATTCATCGTCGTTACTGTGCCTATTTCATGACGTCATGCTAACTCACCTCAGCAAAGGAGCCTCTTTGTTCCTTAAGCACATGCATATTGCCATAGGTAACTTGCACACTGCGCACCGAGATATGCTCCGCTACGCCTCTGTGCGTAGTGGGGTGTACAAGTCTTGTATGGTCAAGTTTGAGGTCGCGGATATTGTCTACTTGCAGCATGAGATGCGGAATACCCTAGATGGCAATTATGGCTCTGTCACCTTGCGAGTGCGTACCGTCAATTTTTTTTGGAATTCTTACTCTTGAGGGCTCTGATGGTCATACCATTTGTGAGCCCCTGAAGGACTGCGCACCTTCTCACGTGCCTCACATTCATAAGTTTGACCCGCTGGAAGCCACCGTCCCAGCTAACCACCCCTGTCAAGGGTGTGGGTCTATTTGACGCCCCGCTTCTATGCTGTTGTAATGCTGGGTGGCACTTAACTTGCTTGTCCCCCTCTTTGTCTAAGATCCCTAAAGGTGGTGCCTCCCATTTTGCTGTACTGGTCTCTAAAAAAAGAACTCTCATGTAGGCTTCTCTACGGAGACTCTTGGTGAGCAAGTCAAATGCATGCGCATCTCTCTCCTTCCATGCAAGCCTTGTTGCGTCTCTCTTCACATACAAATCTTTGCTTTTTGCCTTCGCATTTGCAGCGAAAATTTGTATCTGAATACAGATAGCTTCATGTTTGAGCAAAATTTCCTTGAATCATGGCCAGCAAGTTGTGCACACGCTCTTCTTGACCACAACAGATTCTCGATTTTTTTCCCATTAAAGTGCGCGAGCCCAGAATTTGATCATGTTCCAATACCATGTTGAAAATCATCAGCAGCCATTGTACTCTTTTGACTCTTGGCAAGGCAACCACGTCACATTGCTGCTACTCTCAACTCCTTCACAATATAGCATCACATACACAACTCTAAGAGGAGCACTCTCTTTCTCAAGGCTCAACTCTTTGCTCCCACCCTCAAGAGTTCATTACACAACAGGTCAACCTCTCTATATTCACTCTAGCGGCAACACACCTACCTCAAACTTCTTGACAATCCTACTGACTCTCACGCTACGTAGCGATACACACTGAACAATGACTGATCTCGACCCACCAAGCACACACGGATTAACTTTCATTATACGAACACACGTGCCACACAAAGAGAGCAAGTACGGCCTAGTTTCTACATTGCGAGGCTAAGCTTTCCATATGTATGCATTGCATATGACAATGCAAAACGCGCACACATTAGGTGATCCATTGTGCACACTATTTGAGCACATTCAATGTCACATGTGGGGGCGACACAACTATATGCCAACACTACAAGATTGAACACCAGAGGATGCTAGCAAACACTCTTGAAGTGCTTAGACAAGTCCAAAACAATTGGAGCCATGGACAATGCGAAAAACAAAATCGCAAAAGTATGCAAGATATAGCGATTCTCAAACAAGAAATTAATTGGCACTTATCAAGTAAAATGCGACGCCAACCTTGACCAGAGTTGATTGAGCGTTATGATAAGCGGGGTGGTTTTCTTCTCGCTTTCAAGCTTAAATCTATGTCAAAAAGTTCGGTCACAAATTGACGAGATAAAACAGATACCCAAGCATCACGCCAAAATATGCATGAAGAAGAAAACGACTCAACAAACAAACTTTGAAGGACTAGAGTAAACAAAGCACAAAGTCAAAATACTATGTCAGTTTTGGTCAAATACGACCAAATATTGACGACAATGCGATCGAGTCCAGAAAATGCGCGCGATGGTCATTTCCCTTAGACTGATCAAAATTGCGACAATGTCTGGAAAAGACGTTCGGGCATAGAGTTCCTCAACGATGTCGGAACATGCGCGTCGCATCAAAGAACACTACATGGATGAAATAGGCGAAGAATTATGTTTTCCCCCTTTGACCCCTCTGACGGCAACACGACAAAAAGCACCGCACGGTGGCTATCATCGACTTAACATGTGCGCGTGACAGTAAAACACTCGTCGTCGGCCACGGAAGTCAACTAGAGGAAGTCCTCAGATTTTTGTGAGATCCAAACTTCCGTGCCTAGTCATGTACTTGATAAGAACCGTTTTGTGTACTACAAGACCGAAGTTCACATACAGTCGATAAAATTGACTTCACGTGGAAGAATGACCGACATGAACATTCACTTTTGGTCACAAAATCCACTAGGGCGGACTTGACTGCTTTTAGTATGACCCAATCCTCCTACCTTGGGATTCATTGTATCCAAAATCCCGTTTTTGTTTGCTAGCAAAAATGTTCCGAAGAATCTCATGCCAAGGCCAACACGGGCCTGAGGCGGACCTTTTTCTATCAAAGAAGAGATCAAAATGGGTAACAAGTAGAAACATGGGACTTGTCAACCCTGTCGGCAAGACCGCATGGTGGAGGGAGGCTAGCAGATAGATTCTAGCCTCTCCCACCAATTTAGAATTGCCAGGGCCCAAAATTGGCCCACGGTAGACCTTTTCTTATGGAGGGGGAAACAGCATGTTGTAAATCCTCTTCATCCATCTCTTCTTCTAACTGCTTTTTCTCTTAGCTGGTCACGCAGACAGCTTGTGCCCCTCAAAGGGAAAAACTATCTAGATGGTTTTTCTTTTTTTACCGCATAGGGCGAGAAAATGTCTATTTTGTCCCGAAGGGAATGTACATTTTTCTCTGCTCTCTATTTTTCCGAAGGACCTTCCGGGAAAAATAGAGATTTTTCTCTCCCTCCCTCTGGTCCGGGTGGGCAAAGAAATCTAGATTTTTTGCCCTTTGGAGGGCCCCCCGCAAAAAAATCTCTATTTTCCCGGACCCCTTCGGGATGTACATTTTTCCCCCCAAAAAATGTACATTCATCCCCCCCACAATAGCTCTTCAGAGGTGGGGGGGCCCTGCGGGACCTCCGGGCCCCCCGCACTTCTGCCCTATGCAAGTACCCCCCGACATGCCCTTTGGGCAGGGCCCCCCGAAGGGTAGGGCGGGGGAATGTCGGGGGGAGCCCAAAGGGCAAATATTTTGTTCTGTTCGGGGTCCCGATCCTATGATGTCTATTTTCTTTCTTGTGGGGAGGATGTCGGGGGAAATGTCTATCATCCCCCCCGCCCTATAACCCCGCATAGGGCCAAGGTGCCCCCCTTCGGGGGGCAAGCGAGTATGCACATGAATCTAATTAATAGACTTGCCAATACGACGGAAGTAAAATCTACAAGTGTAAATCAGCAAATGAATGTCTTAACTATGCATACAAAATGGCTTCCCCTCTCAGCTCTTCCCAAGGCAAATCTAGAGCCGGGCGAACTTTTCCCAATGCACACTTCTTCGGGAATCTTCCCTCCCAATGATGAGGATGGCAACCTCACACTGACATATGCTGTTGTCTTTACAGCCTCAGCCCCCAAACTCACGTGCATGTCTACAGGATACAGCATAGCCCTTGCTGACTCAATCAGCGTCATGTTCTTTCTCTCTGCCACCCCATTCTATAGGGGAGAGTAGGCTACCGTATGTTGGTGCCTGATCCTTCCTCCTTCAAGTTCAGTGAGAAGTACCCATTCACATACTCTCCTCCATTGTCTGTCCTCAGAGTCTTGATCTTCCTCTTACTCTGGTTCTTCACCACTGCCTTGTACTCCAAGAACTTCTCAAATGCCTGGTCCTTGTGCTTCATAAAGTACACCTCTGTCTAGCGGGAATAGTCATTAGTGAAGGTGAGGTACATCTTATTCCTCGTCTTCTTGGCTGCTGTGCTAGCACGCCCCCCCACGTTCGAATCGACCAACTTCAAGGGCTGTCTGGCCCTCTGCACTTCTTCTCCTTTTGGAAATGCTACTCTCGACTGCTTTCCCATCTGGCACCCTTTCCAAAACTCAATGTCTCGCTCACTGAAATCTTGTAGTCCTCCCTGCTTGTCCTTTGACATTTTTCTCAACTTCTGCTCACTGATATGTTCCAATCTCTGATGCCACTGGTTGATGTCGCCAATCATCTTCTCTTCAACCTTGGCCACTCCTGCTGAGTCAATCGCTTTGGCCTCCACGGCCTGCAGTCCACACACCACCTCAGCTTCACATTTCAGCTGAAATAGACTTTCCTTGATTGCTCCCTGATGTGCTTTCGAGACAATTTCTCCCTTTTCAGTAAGAACCGAGCAGGCAGAGCCTTCAAACACCACCTTGCTTCCCAATGTAGTGGTCTTGGATACAAAGAACAGATTTTTCACTAAGCCAAAAGTGTTGAAAACATCCTTCATTGTGAACTTCCACCGCTTCCTCCCAATCTCTGAATGCACAACTACCTTTCCTATGCCAATCCCTTCCAGCAAGTTTCCATCTCCCACTTTGATTGGAACAGGTTCACACGGCTTGTAGTCATACAGGAGATCTCTTGGAGATGTGCAGTGCCTGGATGCTCCTGAATCTATATACCACTTGTTCTTATCCTCCTCTCCAGCACATGTGTATGCTTCCTCAACACTGACAGCATGTGCATTCTCCTCATGGGCACGGGAGGAGATACCTTCACTCTTCCTTTGTGGGCAATTCTTGGCAATGTGGCCCTTCTCGTCACAGATATGACAGAAAAAGTTTATGCAGCTTGATGCCAGATGCCCAGGCTTTCCACAGTAATAGCAAGCCCTCACTCCTCCCCTGCCTCGTCCTCCTTGATGGCCACCTCTGCTGGATGACCCTCCTCCTCCTCGACTTGTGTTGGCCAAGTTCATCTCCTCCATTCAAGAGCCACATTTGCCACTACTGCCTTCTTCACTTTCACCATCTCCATCTCCTTCTCATTGTTCAGCAGTCTGGTCTCCACCACTCTAAGTGTCATGGCATTCACATCCATATTCAGCACCTCCTTTGTCATATTGAACTGTGGCCTCAGTCCCATGAACAGTTGGATCACTTGGTCTCCCTCTGCTACCTCAGCTTCAATAGCTTGGATATCTTGACTTAGCTTCAGCATGCGGGAGAAGTACCCCTGTATGCCTTCTTGTAGATCTGCTTGCTGGCTATGTTGACTGACTGATGAAATGTCTTCAATGCATCCCACACTTCTCTACTGGTTGTCAGTTTGCACATTCTTAGCAAAGGCTCTGTCCCCAAGCTCTTGATCAGAAGGGAAAAAGCATGTGCCTCTTTTCTCTTCCACTTTGCATGCTCCTTCCGTGTGGTCATCACATCTGCTGCGGATGCTCCTGCTGCCAACTCTTTTGGCAGCGTATCTATCCCAAGAATAATGTTCTTCAACTTGTACCGTGCTAACTGCGCCATGCATTTCATTGACCACACAAAGTACTCTGTACTCTTCCTATCAATATGCGACATCCTCGAATTGCCTGCTCCAATTCCATGTTGTAAATCCTCTTCATCCATCTCTTCTTCTTACCGCACTTTCTCTTAGATGGTCACACAAACAGCTTCTTCTCTCTTCAAGTCACACAGACTTAGCTGGTCACACAGACAGCTTCCTTTAGGCACACAGACAAGGCCACACAAACTTGTAGCAGATCAAGCACTCAGCATAGATCTTGCACACACACTTTTCTCGGAGACTCTTCTTCTTTCTTACACTCAGGAGTTCACCATACATCTTCTCTAACGGCGCCTATATTCACTTGGCGGCTACTCACCTACCTCACAATCATTGACACTTCAAACCTAATGTTCTACTACCCTATACTTCTACACAATCAACAAAATATTAACTCATCGACGGTCCACCCACGTTGACTATAACACTAGTCTACTTTATGCATCGACACACACACACATGCGAGGCCACCGAATCGACACAAGCAATTAGAGTGAGAATTGCCTATTTATAACAGAGCATGCCAATGGGTCCGCCGACCCCTGTGTCGAGATGGGACGGAGAAGGGAAGCTTCAACAAACAATACTTTTCAAACTTAGTGCGAATAGTAATGTATCTGCTGATGTAAACAAGCGCCACCAGCAACCACAAGGGCCAGGGCAAACATGCCCGACCGTTAATGGTTAATCATTGTGCTAATGCAACGCTATGTCAACAAAACATACTTGGACAAGAAAATCATGGCAAATAGGCCAAAGAAAAGTTTGATTGATGATTGTTAGCGGAATTACTCTACCTTGACCTTCAGGTCTCGAAGTCGATTCAGATGGGTGGCTTTCACAACCCTATTTTAGATTTTACTTTTGGGTTAATGAACGTTATTAACCAAAAACAATGACAGTCATAATTATATATATTGAAAATTTTAATTTTATATTGGTCATTGATTCGTTTGAGTTATCATTTTTTAACACTAGATGGCCTACTGGAACTCACACTTTTGGGTGCGTTTTATGCACATGTTTGGGAAATTCTGTAGCTCACAATACTACTTCGATGGGCCTATGAGTCAAGTTTAATAGGTACACAACATAAGGTTTCTGATTTTGTAATTTTTGTATTTGATAAATAATATCACTAAACTTTTCAATGGCATTTAAATAAGCGCGAGATATTTCTTCAACTTTGAGGCACGATATCTCATAATTGCCAATACTTGAGGGTCTTGGATTTAGGACAGGGCAGCCCTGTCATATTATGAGTGAGCATCTTTAACTTTGGACTGTTACAGGAAGTCTTGAAGAAGATATAAATTTCCAAGGACATGCACCCATATAGGAGCGCCTTTCTTTCTCGGGTGCATTTTAATCTCAAATAGTGTCAAGTACATATACTCTTTGTAAGCGGTTCATCATGTTTCTGGTCATGATAATTTATACACAACTCTAATACACTCTTGTCTTTCCACTGCTAATTGTTTTTATTTTTCATTAAAATTATGAATTATTAATTTCGGATTTAACACTTTTCTCTCTTGTAATAGATGAAATAATGCTTTTAAGTCATGGGAATGAACATTTTAAATTCAGTCGTCAATAAAAACATCCATTAACACTCATATACACATGGCATATACTACATACTGCATACAGCACCAATTATGAAGAATAGGAAATGTACGCGAATTTTACAAAATCGTGGAAATCTCTACTTTTGCTCAGCTTCCTTCCTAGGTCCTACATCTAGGTGCTCTTTAGCTCTATTAATGTGGTATAGTTGAAAGCAAGGTGTTGCACACAGGGAAACGTCAAAGTAAACACCCTTGTGCTTCGTCTTCGTCGGCCTGTTCTTTGAGCTACGTTGGCCGTGATGACCAGCAGCACACACCTTACAATTCTTATACTTCTCATGAGGAATCCTGGAGGGAAAGCGCCTATGGGTAAACCTACCTTCATGAGTAGTAGTAATTCTTGTTACCGCTGCAGGAGGGCCAGCCTCATTAGGATACTGGAATGAACACATCTCATCTATGATATCTAAGTATGTCTTATATCTATCAGCTGCATCATTGTCCATCTTTAGCATGATGAAAACATTTGCTAGCAAGACATCCCAAATACTCCAATATGCACGATGCCACCACTTTCTTTTCACCAACACTCTTTCCGCACTGTAGTTCCTCTTGAGACACAAACCTTCATACTGGTCAACAGCATTTTTGTGTAAATTATAATGCTCAACGAATTGAGGAGCAGGGATAACAAGCTTATCTTTACCACTACGCCTAGTCTGTATAGTTGGAGCTAATCCTGCAGCTGTAGAAAGAAAAGCACAAGGTTTCTAGTCCTGCCACGTACATGGTTTTACAGGAATGTTCTCATTTATGACAACCTTACAATGACCCTTAGAATGACTATTAGGCTTCATCCACTCATCATTAGCCAATTAGTTATTTCTATTAGTGATTACTGTCCCTGTAGCACCATGATCAAGTCTAGCTAATTGCTAAAAGCAAGTTAGGAGAGGTGAATCCTCTATCCACAATAAGAGTGAACAATCTACCAACAGGCAGCATTGCTACAAGGTCTAGAACCACATCACTCTTCAAGACATCTCTCTCCACTCTGTCATATATAATAAATGCATAACAAAAATATGTGATAGCATCACATACAGTAAAGACTTCAATACCATACTTGTAAGGCTTGCTCGAATTGTATACTCTACTAGGACACTGCCTATCCCTAATTGGAATGGTTTTCTCATCACTAGTCAAAGTCTCTCCTGGACTATAATATTTTCTGAATGTACTCAAGATAAGGTTAGTGAAAGGTTTCAATTGCCATAGCTTGTACTCTCTAGTGTTAGGATGCAAACACTTTCTATATTGATTATCCTTCACATGAAAGTACCTTCTAATTTCTTTGAACCTGCTTCTAGACATGAAGAGGCCAAAGTTAGGAAGAGTAATTGGCCCTTTCACTAAGCACTTCCAATAACACTTGACATTAGAAAGGGCATGCAAGCCCATGGCTATGCACAAGCCATGGAACATGAAAATCTCGGTGGTAGTGCAAGGTATTCAACCTTTAGCCTGGTGCAATGCAGCAAAAGCGATTGTCTCCTTTGGTAACTGCTTAAAGAACCATACAGGCATGAGAAGACAAAGAACACCACATAGAAAGAGACCTCTAAAGTTCCTTTAGCAATACCCTGCGGACTATGATGATGGTCTCTTGTGGGCTTCAGCAACGTGCCATTGTAGCTCACACCAAGGACAGGTGGCTTCCAGTTCCACTCCTCCGGGCTCCCGTCTTCCTCCAAGTCTTCATGCATGCACAGGGGCAGGTTGTGGTGCTCCTCCTCCTCGGAATTCAAGCTGCTGCACTCACTGGCTGCTTCACTGTCAGAGTCTAAGACCTTGCATTTTCCTTTCTCTTTCCGACCTGTTGCAATCTGTTGTGCTCTAAAGTTGCTCCTCTCAGCAGGAGCTGCTATGTTGTTACTTTGACAGGCCTTTCTCTCTTTCTCTTCTTGGTTTGAGAAGGGGGCTCTCCACTCTCGCCTAGAGAAGAATCAACAGCAACAAACTGGGGAGTAGTCGGCACTATAGACTCGTTTACAATTGTGTTTGTGGGCTGGCTGTCAGGCTCTACTTCGCGTTTCTGTTTGAACACACCGAGAAGTGTAGTCTCCTCATAAAAATCAAATGGTCTAAGATGTGACTCTACAAACTCAGTAGTGAACGCAACCTTCTTCCCATCATACAAAAATCTCACAGAGTATGGCTCATTACCATTCTTAGCCACAGATTCCTTCACGACCTCTCCTTTGAATAAAAACTCCTCACCATTGACTTTGAGACGCTCATACGCCCATCTACGACCAAAAAAAGTTGTGCAAACATAGACAAACAAACCTAAGAAGGACCTCTGCGAAGTTTCACCGTTAGCCATGGCGGAGTGAGGAAGAAAAGTCACGAAGAAGAAGAGGCTCTTCTACTTTATTCGCGCGGATGTTAGCAGTTTTGATGTTTCCAGTTTTTCATTAGATGAGTTTGGAGGCTCTACGTTCCCATTGGTAACTTTTTGAAAACTCGCCAGATTTGTTCGCCAATTTAATCGCGTGTACTCGGCGACACGAGCAATAGTTTAAGACTAATTTCATAGAAAACGGATAGATTCTCTGTAAATGGGAGCCAGAGGGGTCTCTAAATGCACCCAAATATGTGATTTGCACCCTACAGAGTGCACGGGACCATCTAGTGTTAATTTATCAAGTTAACGTTTTGATTAATTATGCGTTGTTTTTGCAAAGTGATTAGGATAAGTTTTTGATTCTTTTTGCAATAGGATTATGGAAGAGCAAAATTACGTCGTACGACGTATACAGCGACTCTCGTAAGCGTGCTGAGTTGATACGCATGTACTAAGTGTACAAACTTTTGTCACTCGTGCGCGTCGTCCAACAACGCGTTGACGCCTTCACTTCGGGGACTGTATGCTTAAGAGCACGTGTGAGTTTCAGTATAGCGTTGATTGACGGGATAATGAGATGAAAGTACGATAATGTCAGGTTGCTGCAGCAATGGCGGAAACTCAATTTTTTGCACAATTTTACCAAAATGTGTTCACCAATATTTCAAAAATGCACCCTTGCTCATGGATCTTCCTTGCTAGCTGCAAAGCACACTGCCACAACCCTTTTGAGGCCAAGCCTCAGGGTTATCTACATTACAGGTTACTTGCCCATTTCAGTTCATTGAGCAGCACCATTCAGCTCGTAAGTTGCAATTCTTGCCTTTTGGTTACCTCCATCACTTTGTTGCCGTATGCACTTGCTTGCAGTAGCACGTGACGACATGTTGTCTTCACTTTGTGATTCTAACGTGCGTGCTATCTATGTATAAGGTACATTTTCAACAGAGATGGCCTAAATGACCTGCTCTATCTTACTTCTTGTAGTCTGTATGCTGCTCAGTATTTCGGATTTGTATTGTGGTGGTTGCTCGTATAGGTTCTCAAATCCCACTCAAGTTCGTCTTGGCTTGTTTACTCTTTACTTACATTCTGGTCAATAATTTTTCGTAATCTACTTTCAGAGAAGTTGACACAAGAAAGTGGCCGGACATTCATGTTGCCAATTTGCAGATATGCCAACATCAGATGTGCTCCCCCTCTTTGCTTTCACATTTGTCCTTCCTGTTTGATAATCTCTTAGGTTTTTTTTGTGTAATGGCCTCATTGTTGAATGTTTACCATTTTAATCGTTACCATGTAAGGATGTATTTGTAGACCAAATTGGCATGGTCCAATTGCTCTCATATGTAAAGAATCTTTTGTGCCCTTCACCAAAAGACAACACACTAGCTGTGGACAAAACCCGTGCGTCAAATAGAAGTAGATTAGCATCAATTATGCAATTAGCAAACTCACACATAAGCAAGGCTAGGAGACAGTGCATAGCAATGGCTTCTTGCCTTGGGTTCAAATCTCTCTCAATAAGCAGTACAAGAGAGTTGGCCTCGTTTTCAAATGCCGAACTCGAGAGCAATACCTAGCATATGTACATGGAATGAGGTTACTGTTCAACGGCCAGTGCGATGGCACCGCCTACCTGGGAGTTAATCGCGTTAGTAGGACCTCAGTTAACCAAATCCACCGCCATCTCCCATCATCCCGAATCGCCATCCATCCTAAGGATGTCATCTGACCATTCATCTAGCACACCACATATAGATACATATCTAGGCAATTCGCTGCTACCGAGTACGGAAGTCAGCTGGCTGTCAAAGAACGTGTCAGCAAGCTGACCTAAGTTGACTTCAGCCTGCTGCTCCCGGCTGAGTCATTAAACTGATTAATTTATAAAGTCCAGCAGACTCAATATTTAACTAAAGTTCAGCAGGCTGAACTTATTACACTATTACATTTGCATGAATGTTATGTCTACCTCAAAGTTTTGCATACAAAGTGGATGAGTTGACTCTCCTCTAAAGACTTTTGCTGCAAATGATACGGGTCAATTGAAGAAGCTCAAGGATTTAGAAGCTCAAATGCTAATAGCACAACAGGCAGGAGCAAGCACATCAAGAAGCAGGCAGGATGATGATGTTCAGCAGCAGCAAGAGGTGGAGGAGGAGGAGGAGGAGGAGGAGGGGGAAGAGTTTGATGAGGAGGAGGATGTTGAAGACTTTGAAAGGGAGGAGCAGGAGGAGGAGGAGGTGCTGAGCAAAAGAGGTAGGCCCTCTAAGCAGAGGGAAACACACATGAGTGCCCAAGAGTTTAGGGAGGACAAGAAAGTCAGAAAAACAAAGCAGAGGTTAGAAGCAAGAAAGGGAGCCAGGAAGTCTTACCCGAAGAAGGTAGCGGTGAACTTCGATGCATCAAAACATGAGAATGTGACTTGGAGCTGGACAATAATCCTGTGGATGAAGCTGATGAGCTTCAGAGTGTGCTGCATGACTTGGATGACTACACCATCCGACATGTGCGCCTTGGTGAGCATACTGATTGGCTGAAGAAGCCAATACCTCCACCATCTACTAGTTTGCAGAACATGAGTGGCAGAGCTTTCAAACAACTCTCTCCTTTTGCTGTTGTTACTATGTTTGTTACCATGGATTGGTTCCATAAGGTTGTTGATGAAACAAATGCGTATCCACATGCAAACAAGGCCAAGGAGTGGAAGCCAGTCATTGTCTTTGACATTGTTACGTGGCATGGCCTTGTTGAAAATCTTCATCTGTCATTGCTTACTCGTTCTATAGCAAGACAAATGCTTTACTTGAAGCTTATACACAACACATATAAGCATGCACACGACACCAAGAGGAGCACTCTCTTTTTTCGGGAGCTCAACTCTTTCTTACTCAAGTGTGTCCCTTACAAGTTTCTCTGCCGTTCTATATTCACATTTGTGGCTGCTAACCTACCTCGAACAAATCGACAGTCCTGGTCATCAGAAGCCCTACACATCCACACTCTCAACCAACATTAGCTGGACTCGACCGACCACACACTTCAGTCAACCTCCACACATGTGAACGCACATACTAAGCAATTAGAGTTAGGACTGCTTATTTTCTACACTCACTCTCAGTTCTAATCTATTTGCTCACTATCTCTTTCAGTCCTAGCATCTCAGCACACCATTGGTGCTTTACTCTAGGAACAGCCTTTGTCAAGGCATCAGCCACCATCTTATCAGTACTAACAAACTTGAACTCTACACTACCATCAAGCACACTCTCCCTGCACTTATAATATTGAATATTTAACTGATTACTCCTAGCATGCTCAACTGGGTTCTTTCCTAATGCAATGCAGCTCTGACTATCACTTAAAATAATAGTGGGTCTTCTCTGCTCATAGCCCAGGTCCTCCAGAAGTCTTCTCAGCCACAGTGCCTCTCTCACTGCGTGTGAGGCTGCCATATACTCTGCCTCCATGGACGACAAGGCCACCACCTTTTATCTCTTGCTCTTCGAGGTCACAGCACCCTTAGCCAGAGAGAATGCATAGCCTGTTGTAGACTTCCGAGTGTCTATTTTTTCTCCTCCCCATTCAGCATCACTGCACCCTTCTAGCCTCACACTGTTACTTCCTCCAAGGTGGAACCACTGGTTTGGTGTCCCCTTGAGACATCTCAGGATCCTCTTCATAGCCTCCCAGTGTGCAGGGCCTGGATTCTAGATGAACTGACTCACTATCCCGACTGCGTTAGCAATATCAGGCTGTGTGCACACCATCAGATACATGATACTACCTGCAACCTTCCTCATGGGCACCTGAGACATCATCTCCCACTCATGCTTATCCTTAGCACACATACTCGAGCTCAGCTTGTGCTTAGGATCAAGGGGCACACTGACAGGCTTACAACCCATCCTATCAAACCTCTCCAGCATTGTCTGCAAGTAGGCTGGCTGACCCAGCATTACAATCCACTTGGCCCTGTCTCTCTTCACTTGAATGCCAAGCAGGAACTGTACCTCTCCCAAGTCCTTCATATCGAAGGCACGACTCAGGGCATCCTTCACCTTCTGCACCTCCACGATCTTCTTGCCAACGAGCAGCAGGTCATCAACATATAGTACCAGCATCACCCTATCATCACCTGCTCCCTTCATATACAAACTGCTGTCAGCATTGGACTTCAAAAATCCCTCACCATGAAGAAAGGAGTCTATCTTCTGGTTCTACATTCTTGGAGACTGCTTCAGTCCATACACGGACTTCTTCAGCTTGCACACCTTCTTCGGGAACTTCTCATCAATGAATCCCTCTGGCTGCTCCATGTAGACCTCCTCCTCCAGCTCCCCATACAGAAATGCAGTCTTCACGTCCATCTGATGCATCTCCATATCCTCCACTGCGGCAATCTGCGCCACGACTCTCACTGTGGCAATCTTGGCAACTGGTGCAAAAGTCTCATGATAGTCTTCTCCCTCTGTCTGGGAGTAGCCCTTTGCCACAAACTGCGCCTTGTATCTGTCCACTGATTCATCGGCCTTCCTCTTCTTCCTGTAGATCCACCACAACCTTCTTACCAGGTGGCAGCTCTGCCAGGTCCCATGTCTCATTCTTTGCCAGTGACTCCATCTCTTCCTCAGAAGCCTTTCTCCACTTAGCTGCTTCCTCTGTTTGCATAGCAGCCTCAAAGGTCTTGGGCTCTGAGTCAGCTACCATGTAGACCACCTCACTCTCTACAGCATCCTCCTCAGCCATTGAATCAGCCACACTTACATACTCTTCAAAGCCAAATCTAGCAGGTGGAACACTCTCTCTTCTTGAGTGTCTAGATGAGCCATGGCTCTCTCCACTAGTGGACGCTTCTCCTTTTGCAGGTGATCTGGAGCTCCTCTCAGCTCCCTCTGTTGCTTCTGGCTCCCTGCCTGCCAATCTCCTTGATCTTCTCTCCTACGGTGCTGTCGCTCCCTGAGGTCGTGGACTTGTTCTCTCCTCTCCTGTGCTGCTCCCTCTGAGAGTCTAGGTCCTATTCTCTCCCCAATGAACTTGACCTCGTCCTCAGCATCAGAGGCTGCTCCCTCTTGCTCATCACTCCTTGATTCAGGCTCCTCCAGAGCTTCAATGCCTGGTTGCGGCATCTCTGGCAGTGCCTGAGCTCCAGCAGCAGGATCAGCTCTTGCAGCAGCTTGAAGCCGAGTCTCAACTCTGCTCTGCTCTTCTCCCTTTGGTACAAATTCTTCATAGAATCTAGAGCTCCCAGGGTCCAGCACCTTCTCGTTGAAGATCACATCTCTGCTCACGATCACTTCTCCTGTTCTCACTTTCACCAGCCTGTACCCTTTGCTGTTGGTGTCGTAGCCCACAAGTACACACCTCTCACATTTGGGTTGCAGCTTGTGCCTCTTGTCCAAGGGAATATGGGACCACACCTCTGTCCCGAAGACTCTCAACTCTTGCACAGAGAGTTTCTTCCCACTCCAGACCTCCTCAGGAATCCTTCCACCAATAGCAGCCGATGGCAGCCTGTTACTTACATAAGCAGCAGTGCTTACAGCTTCTGCCCACAAGCTCACGTTCTGACCAGACGCAAAGATCATCGCTCTTGCAGCCTCCACAAGAGTCCTGTTCTTCCTCTCAGCAACTCCATTCTGCTGAGAAGAGTAAGTAATAGTCAGCTCATGCTTGATTCATTCGTGCCTCAGAAACTTGTCAAAGTAGCCGTTAACATACTCAGACCCATTATCAGTCCTCACGGTCCTGATACTCTTTCCCAACTGCTTCTCCACGGATGCCTTGTACTTCAAGAACTTTTCATACGCCTGATCCATACCCCTCAGTCTTCTTGGAGTAGTCATCTACAAAGGTGATGTAATACAAGTTTCTTGCTGATCTGGCTGTTACACTAGCAGGTCCCCACACATCTGAGTGCACCAACTCCAGCAACTCACTAGCCCTTGAAGCTTCTCCCTTTGGGAATGCCTTCCTGGCCTGCTTCCCCATCTCACATCCCCTGCAGAATTCTAACCTCTGCCCTGCAAAGTCTGGCAGCCCTCTCTCCTTGTCTTGTGCCATCTGCTTCAATCTCTGCTCACTCACATGTCCCAGCCTCTGGTGCCACAGGTTGATGTCACTCTCTAGCTTAGCACCTCCCTGTGCACCAAGTACAAACTCAACCTGAAGAATCTGGTCCATTACAGATAGAGCAATCTCAGTTTGGCACTGGATTTTGAACAAGCTGCCTTGAACACTTGACTTCACAGCCTTCGTTACCACATCACCGTTCGAGTCCATGACTTGACAATCACTTCCTTCAAACACCACTGTGTTTCCAAGGGCTGTGGTCTTTGGCACCGACAACAGATTCTTCACTAGTCCCAGACAGTGAAGCACATCCTGCATCGTTAAGTTGTGCCTCCTCTTGCCTAGGTGTGTCATGACTAACACCTTTCCAGTTCCAATCCCTTGCAGCAGCATGCCATCACCAACTCTGACTGGCACTGGACTACAGGACTTGTAGTCGAGCATGATCTCTCTCTTTGGAGTCGCATGTCTTGAAGCTCCTGAGTCAAAAAACCAGGCATCCTCATCCTGCTCGCTGCACACCAGTGACTCCTCTATAGTAACAGCATTGGCATTTTCTTCAGCATCATGAAGGGAAGTACCTTCTCTCTTCTGGCTGCAATCCCTGGCCAGATGTCCCTTCTTGTTGCACATGAAGCACACTGCATCCTCGCAGCTTGGTGCAGAATGTTCTGTCTTCCCACAAATGAAGCATCTCCCTTTCTTGCTTCCACCTTCTCTGCCTTGATAGCCTCCTCTAAGAGAACTTGACCTCCTTTCTTCCCATCCTTCTCCTTGCCGACTGGAATTGGCCACGCTAAACTCTTCCATCTGCTCCACTAGCTGATTGCCCACCAGACGAAACTTCCTGTCTCCAAACATGAGTAGAGCCTGTTCAGTGGATGAGCTTGCCTTTTCTTTGGTCTCCAACTGAACCTCCTTAATGAGCAACTTGGATTCAATGTTCTCCATGGTGAGTTCAGCAGTTGTCAGCACTGACAGGGAGTCTCTGAAGGTCTCAAACTTTAAATCCAATCCATTCAGAGCTTGAATCACCTGATCTTCTTGATTCACCTCGGCATCCAAGGCTTTTAATTCCTCACACACTTCGCTGATGCGGGAGAAGTAGGACTGCACGCTCTCTCCCTCTTCTTGCTTGAACAGAGCAAACTTCTTCTTGAAGGTGCCTCTGTTAGCAACACTATACTGCTGGTGCAGGTTCTTTAACGACTCCCACGTCGCTGTGCTGGTCTCTACATTCAGCACTCTCATGTAGGTCTCCTGACCCAAGCTCTTTGTAAGCAGATCAAATGCATGTGCCTCCCTCTTTTGCCATGCAACTCTAGCTGCTCCATTCGCAACATACGCTTCTCTAGTTGCTGCATCAGCATTTGCAGCGGGCACTTGGAGTGGATCTGGGATCTTTTCATTTCCAAGCACTATCTCTTTGAGATCATGTCTGGCTAACTGTGCACACACTCTTCGCGACCACACAAGATACTCAGTGCCCTTCCCATCGAAGTGCGGGAGCCGAGAGTTAGAACCTGCTCCGATACCATGTTGAAAATCTTCATCTGTCATTGCTTACTCGTTCTATAGTAAGACAAATGCTTCACTTGCAGCTCATACACAACACATATAAGCATGCACACGACACCAAGAGGAGCACTCTCTTTCTCGGGAGCTCAACTCTTTCTTACTCAAGTGTGTCCCTTACAAGTTTCTCTGCCCTTCTATATTCACATTTGTGGCTGCTAACCTACCTCGAACTAATCAACAGTCCTAGTCATCAGAAGCCCTACACATTGACACTCTGAACTAACATTAGCTGGACTCGACCGACCACACACTTCAATCAATCTCCACACATGTGAACGCACATACTAAGCAATTGGAGCTAGGACTGCTTATTTTCTACAGGCCTGTGTCTGCTATGGCCTTGTGGCCTCTGCGTAGGATCCCTCAGCATTGGGGAAATAAGACAGCTGGTCATGTTCAGCCTCCTGCATTTGATCATCTTGTATCGAGAAACAGGGGCAGGTAATAGAGAGAAACTGTCACTCAAGAGACAATAGTGGCAGGGATATACATGCTAGAAATACAAGTCAGTTCAAGCTTTGGCAGTGTTTCTCTTTCGGTGATCTTTTGAAAAAGAAGTTTCATTACTGGTACAATCCCCAAGTTAACCTCACAGTAAACGCAAGGTCTATTCCAAGAAGGAACAAGCACTCTCTCGTCAAAGTTGATAGTGCAAGCAAGCTTTATAAGTTTAGAATGGAGGTCTACACTGTTTGGGACAACACCTCCTTGTACTGCTTTGACTTCAATGTGTATGACAAAGTCAAACAGGTAGGTCTGCATACCACTTGTGTTCTGAAGTTGTTAAAGAACCTACCTGAAGGTGTGAGCTACAGCTTCTTTTTGAACAAAGGCTTCAGTTCTCTAATATTTAAGAAGAAGTTTTAGAGCTGAGCCATGGGGGTAGAGGAATTTGTCAACAAGGCGGAATGAACTTTCCTAAGAAGCTGCAAAAACTCAAACTAGAGCCTGGAGAGAAAGACATAAAGGTACTTTCATTGCAACAATTTGTGAGGAGTCCCATCAGCTTGCAATTAATTGGCAGGATAAGAAGGTTGTGCACTTCATGTCTACTGCTGTAAAGGTGGCTCAAACTCTAGCGGGAGGTTAATAAGAGACAGAAGGATGGCCCTATTACCTCAGTGAAGTGCCCCAAGATAATTTGCACTACAACCAGCACAAGGACGGTGTGGACCAATTTGATAAGTTGTCTTTGCGCGCCAACTATTCTGTTGAGAGAGAGCATGTCACCTTCAAGTGGTTGCACAGGTTATACTGGGGGCTGTTTAATGGGGCTCTTGCAAATGCACTCATACTGTAAAACATGGCACATCCAAACGCCAACAGGTACAACTTTATGACAAACATTGAGTTTACGAGGAATAGGCAGCATCAGTCACGCCATGAAGGGAGAGGAGAGGAGCAAAGGTGGATAGCAAGGCACTTTCCTAACTGGGTGCCAAATGGGACAAGGCCTCTCTGTGTGGTGTGCAAGTTCAGGAAGTGGCCTGAATTCGCTGCTGGTCGCAAGGTCAGGCCCTCTTACTTCTGCTCGGAATGCAGCGTAGCTATAACAATTCTATCTTTCATAAGAATAGTGCGGATCTTTTTTAAGCTCTTTTCAAAAGGAGTCGCGCAAAAATTGGACAAAAATGCAATGACAAGAAGAGGTGCTTTTGAAGTTGCACTGAGATTGACTCTGCAAGTATCTGTACTTGCCAACGCGAGCCATCTGAGTGCGCTTGGCAATCCTGCGACATCTGTGTTTGGGGGTTGTAATAGGACAATTGTACCTGTTGAACGTGCCAACCCAAAAAGTCTACCTCTTCACGTGACATGTGAAGGAGACAAACCTCTTCTTGGAGTGCTTCGTCATGACTCTTGGCTTATAGTAAAATACCGCGCTATGTACTTTTGTTTTATTCTTGATCATACAATGTATGTAGCGACGTTATAGTTGGTGACTCCCTTATGCCACTTCAAAGGTGTTTTCTTTTGGTTGAACGATTGTCGTTGACCGAAAACAATGACAATCATTATTCGAAACAATGGAAGTCGACAAAAGAATTAATCATTATTTCATCAAGTTATTCCTTTATAAAGTATCACGCTAACGTTATGATTGATTGCATCGTACTATTGCAAAGTAATCAAGTTACTTCACGATGTTTTTGCAATAGCATCTTGGTCGTTTCGCCAATCGACCAGGAATTAGTCGGCACACGTTTGTGTTGATTTATTCATCAAGATGCAGTCATTTATCAATTAATGTATTGATACATAGTATAACGTTTTTTTGGTAGCCAAGGAACGTCTCGAATACGCCTAAAAAGCCCAGATTGTTACAATAGCGCTCTGTGCGCGACCCTGTCGAGTTGGACAGCCCATACGTGCGCAAAATGTCGCGCGAGCCGAATCATTATGAAATGAATAAATACGAATAGAGCGGCCTGTAGATAACCAAATCAATCTCTTTACTTACCAATTGTCTGTATAATACGTATTTTTGCAATACGCCGCGTTTTACGTCGGCGGTCGACTGATACGTGCGTATCCCATAACTAGGTGCGACAGGTACGTCGACATGGCCAGGCGTGAAGAAGTTAGTACTGCATTATGGCTTCGGGGTACAAGGGCAGGTCCACGATAAGGTCCGTGGAGATATCCGTCTATTGCCTTGCCGGGATTAGTTATAATTGGAGGAGTTCTACTGCCTTTTGTGATGGCTTGATTCTTTGGTACGTATCACAAATCTTGCAAAACTCCTTGACTTGCTTTGACATGCCTGACCAGCAATAAGTCCTTGCTAGCACGCGTGTGGTTTTTAATATGCCAATGTGTCCTCCAAGAGGATTGTCGATCGTGTGCTTCTTGTAGAAGCAAGAGCCAAAAGTCTATGTCATTAGGAACACATCTTTGGCCCGTGTCTTGCCTCACCCAATAATTGCCTTCTCGCTTCTTGTATGGTTCAAGGCTGCTTGTCCATTCTTGTGATAGGGGTCCTCTTCATAGGCGGCTGAAAATTGTGCCTCCAGATCCATATGCAAGGTTGTGGCAACCGCTTACCTGTAGTCTTGAAAGGGGGTCGGCTGGGTTTGTCTTACCGGGTTGGTATTGAATCTCGATGTTGTATTGTTGGAGGTCTCCCCTCCAATTTGCTTGTCCTCTTGTGAGATACGGCTGCGTCTGGAGGTGCTTCAACGCCTCGTGGTTTGTAGTGACCAGCACCTTGCGTCCTTCCACGTAGCAAGGCCTAACTTTCAAGGCGTGTATAATTACCAACGCCTCTCGCTCCTTGGTTGGTTGATTTTGCTCCGCATGATTTAGCTTCCTTGACTCGTAGGCCATGGGCTGCAGTCCCTCGCCTTGGTCTTAAAGCAGGATTGCTTTTATTGCGTAGATAATGCATTGGTGATGACGTGGAAGGGCCGATCTGGATGTGGACTTGGGAGTGTGAGCATCGAGAATATCGTCAATCAATTGTTAAAATGCTTCCTCCTCTTTCTTGGTCCAAACGTATGACTTTTGAATTCTCCTTCTAAGTCAGTGAGGGGGACTGCTATATTGGAGCAGCTTTGGGTGAATCTCCTGTACCAATTGGAAAATCCCAAGAATGACTAAACTTCTCTCTTGGTCGTGGGGGTTGGCCATTCCTCCACCACCGTGGTCTTCTTGAAGTCCATTTTAATGCCACCAGCGATCACATCGAGACCTTGGAATTCCACTTCTTGTTTAGCATATTTGTACTTTGACTCCTTTGCAATTAGCTTGTTTTACTTCAAGGCTTTAAGGAATTTTTCCAAGTGCCTTGCGAGCTCTTACAGGGTCTTGCTGTAGGTAAGAATGTAGTGAATGAATACCACCACAAACCTATCCAACATAAGCTGAAATATGGTGTTTATAAAAGTCAAGAAAGTTGCTGGCCGTTGGTGATTCTGACGGCACGACCATGAACTCAAAATCTCCATTTCTTGTCCTGAACGCCGTCTTCTCTATGTCAGGTCCAGCGATGCGAGTATAGTGGTAGCCACTTCTAAACAGGGTTAAGCCGTTTGCAAGTACGCTTAGTTTTACTGTTTGCTTGTTTGCTATAGTGTGTGCTGTATTGAAATCCTTCTTTGCTTAGTTTGTGTTTATCTATAATACTAATACAATGTTTGATGAAGAAAAGGCACGGACTTCATGTGTCCACGTTAGGTCGCACATGTCGTACATCTTCGTTCTTTTTGGATCATGCTGAGCAGAAAAACTTGTCTTAATGTTTTCTTAAACTTCAAATAATTTCTAAATTCAATTGTCAGTTTTTCTTTCCCCTCCAAGTAATATTCTCCCAAGCATGTTATACCTTGAATCCTCCTCTTCTATGGTGGCCTCGCGCATAAGAGTTACTCCGTACTGCTGGCAACGTCTGCTGCTCTTCAAGCGTTTCTTCGCCCCTGGATGATGGTCCTCTCTTTAGCATAGGCGACTCCTCCCTTAGCCACGGCGGTGTAGCCTGTCGGCGAGATGGTTCTTCTGTTGTTGGCGGCTCAACCTCAATGACGTCCTTCCAAAGCTAGGAGGGCGTGGGTCTCGTGTTTGTCATGGGAGTATGTCCTCTTTTCTGAGGTGCTGTCAGCGCAGCTGTCGTGTTATCCATTTGATATATTATTTCAATTAATTGTGCAAGTTCATGTATTCCGGCCTCTCTGAGAGAGATGTTCGTGCCCTTGGGTTCTCTTGCTGCATTTTTGCGCATCGGAGTTACCTCTTGACATTGGCGTACGATTCTGTCGGGTCCCTGATTGGACATTGGCACCACAAATTCTCCAATTGTCACCTTTGGTGGTCTTGGCATAGGCGCGTTGGGAAAGGTCATCTGTTGCCAGGTCATGATAGTATCCAGCAAGCAAGTCATAGTATGCTGACCAATCATGCATGTTGCCAAAGATCTTGGCTGCTTATGGTTGTCAAACTGCACTAATGTGCTGAACTATTCTGTGTGGTATTTTTAAGCAGTCCTTTTTCCATGGCACAAGGTTCTTCCCGCAGAGCATCCCTGACATTTGCGTCTTTGACCATTCCTGCTCCTCCTCTTGTGAAAGCTCAGGACTTGGGGTATGCTGTAAAGGTAGGCAAGGCCCCAGTTGGCTGTCCTGGCTCGTTGACGCAGTACTCAGGGTAAGTATCCCTTCTTGTCACTGGCCTGGTATTGACTCGTAGCGCGTCCTACCCTGATCGAGCGTCAAGAGATCGTCGTGAGATCATCTTCATAGCTCTCAAGATTTCGATTGGAATTCCGTTGGTCCAGAATATCCTTGCTCGATGAGACAACCCTCCATGCCTTGCATCGTTTAGTGGTGCGTGATGTTCCAGCATAGAGTTCAAAGTTAGCCATGGAGTTCCACGCTTCATCTCTTTGTAGTCTAGTCTTGGGTGTACGTTTTCTATCACATACACAAGTGGGAATTGATGCTGGCATTCCCGTAGCAAGTGGATGATTTTCACCATCTTTCCCCAGTGTTGTGCTCAAGGATCTTGTAATCCCCTCCTTGTTCCAGCTTAAGAAAATGGATGGCAAGGAAATTCCGCAAAGACCTAATCAATCTTGTATGGGTGCAGGCTTTCCAATCTTACATTCATAATGTCTCCATTGACCATGCACTCAACATAATTTTTGGGAGAGAAGTACATCATCCGGGGAACATCTTGCTGGAGAAGGCTAAAGAGACTCATGGTTCTACTACACAAGCATTTATAAAGCAGGTGGCCAAGACATGGGACATGGCGAAGACGTGCATTCCGAAGGCACAGGACGAGCAGGTCAAGGACACACTGAAATCGATTTGGCCAAAAGATTAAAATTAACTGCGAAATATGCCCCAGGAACTAGATCTACGCCCATCCACGCCAAGGGCGTTGACAAATTTTTCTACGCTATGTCAGGCAAAGTGGAGAATAGCAAGCAAAAGTGGTATATCTACGCCAAATGGCAAAGATTACGTGCGGGAACGTTTCATTGCCTCGGAACGGAGACAACTTCTTCGCCTCATGCAAAGTGCACCATGCAATTTTGGACTAAGTATGACAACCATAGCCGAATTACGGATGGAAATGGTCACGGACACTGTCTTCTGAACGCCTGTTCGCGCGCCTTCAAGTATTTGTCGAGCGTACATTTTTGTTGTATTTTTTTGTTTTTTTGCTACTCGGCTTGCTTTTAAAAGGTACAATTGTACTTCCACACGTGCTACATTTCTTCAATTATTGTTGACGTCGGAACTTAATGTTGTGATGTCAACATTAATACGTACTAAGCGTGCAAAGGGTGCGTACTAGTGTGCATAGCGTACATAGTGTACTACCGTATGGCGTAGCCTTGGCACACCTTCCCACTAACTATACTAATTTGCTGATGCGTTGCCTGCAGCGGTGCCCACACCTACCTACAAATATGCACTCAATAGTGGCTTTGTCCCCAGGCTCTTACTAGAAACCCACTTTCTTGTACCACTTAGCTCGCTTTACAATACTCGTTTCAATAGCAGTAGTTGATGCTGTTGAATTCTGGCCACTGGCAATACTTATGTTCCTTTGAAAATTTGCTTCAACTCGTAGCAAGATAGCTATGCCATGGCCCTGACTATGTTCTAAACTAGCATAATATTTTGTTCCCTTTTTGTCACGATATCCTCAACTCGCTTGCGAGGATACCACTTTCAAGAATAGAGGCCATGCTGAGAGAGGGAAGGTTGCAATTTTCAAGCCTACCTAGTGCTCAGAAACACCCTGGATAGATGAAATTGTCACCTCTACGTCAAATTCAGTCACTCTTTGCTGTTAAAGAACTCTAAGAGGAAAGTGCTAGAGGTATCTCTTGGAGCCTTTAATATACGCTATGACTGCGGATTTCGAGTTGGTGAATTGCACATAACCACATGCGAAATTACTCACACACATAGAATTAAGTCAGAGGTGTAAGCGTCCAAATAGGCTACCAAATCCTCAAGCTAATCACAAGTTAAATGCAAACTTATGCTAAATATTATGGCCGGCGCAACCTTCCCCTTACAAATGCATGCTAGATATAGCGTCAAACATAGTATCGTAGCAAGAATTCTCGTTCAATCTCATCTGACGTGTCGAGTCGAATTGATGTCCACATACATGCATCTACATTACTAGAATATTTTATCTTAAGAGTGCTAGGCTAAATCGAAACTTCTAGGTAAATCGACCTTGTTGGCACTCCGCGTCAGCCGAACTTACGTAAAGGTTCGAGTTCACTCTAACGGGCCAGATCGCTCGACGCAATCGATCAATCCGACGGTTACGTTCATCGCAAATCAAGGACAGTAGTCAACCGACCTCAGAACTAACTAACTTCACAAACCCGTAACTCGCTCAATACTTAACCAATTTGATAAACTTTATATCAAATGTCAAAAAAAAGAGCATTCTACGCTACTATGCAATTAAAATATACTTTCATGGAACTCAAAAATGTACTTTATAAACCTATGTCCTTACATCATCCCCCTCCTCAAGATGCGACGTCCTCGACGCATTCTGCAGCTAACGCCTCAACTTACTCTTACAATGAGACAACTTGGCCTCTGGCTCCCAAGTGTTGTTGTCCGCATGGTAGCCTTTCCACTTGACTAGATACTCTTGAATATGTTGTGAAACCTCGCTTGACTCGTTGATTGCCGACACTCGCCTCCACTTCATACTCCAGTACAACATCGTTCTCAACCGGTGGTGGCGGTGTAGGTAGTCGTCCTGGATGTCCTCCATTCGTGTCAACGTATGGCCGCAAACAAATGACATGGAAGACATCATGGATACGCCAGCCTCAAGGAAGTTCAAACTTGTAGGGTACTGGATTAACCTCCTTGAGCACCACAAAGGGACCTGTAAACCGTGCCCGCAGTTTCCTCTTGCCCGTGAAAGGTCAATTCTCTGTTGACAAGAGTACTTTGTCACCCACATGGAATGTCACTTCCCTCCTGTGCTTGTTAGCATGCTTGACTTGCTCTTCCTGTGCCTTCCGAATACACGTCTTCGCCATATTTTAAGTGTTGGCCATCAGCTCCATAAAAGCTTGCGGAGTAGGAACTTGAGTCTTCTTGGCCTTCTCCAACAACATGATCCCTGGAGGATATACTTCTCGCCTATAAATCATAGCGAATGGTGACTGCTTGGTGGATCCCTGCATGCTATTGTTGTAGGCAAACTCCAACCCTGGTAGCTTCTTATCCCACTCTGAAGGGTCCTTCATAGTAGAAATCCTAAGCACCTCTTGCAGAGTTTTGTTGAGCCTCTCACTCTGCCCGTCTGTCTGAGGATGATAGAAAGTGCTCATACTCAACTTGGTCCCCATGGAAGTAAACAATGACCGCCAAAAGTTACTAGTAAACCTCGGATCTCGATCTCGATCTTGGTCAGTAGACTAGTCCATGTCTACCACGGAGGAGGACGACCTAGTGGGACGAGACTACACCTCTCTCAGAGGAGGAGGATGAGGAGGAGGAAGGAGAAGAACACGGCAGAGAAGAAGCATCAGGAGCTGGTACTCAGGAGACCCAGGGGCAGGCAGGTGCACTTCCTAAGGAACCAAGATCAGGTATATGGAACGTGATCCCGGTCATGGAGGCAATTGGACCCCGCATTCGCTCCCCCAGCCCACCTGCCCAAGCAGGGGAAGAAGCTGATCTGACTGTACTTGGCAGCAGACACAGGCAGAAATCCCCAGAGGACAGGAGTGCCAGAAGAGGGCCACGCGGGTGGGCCAGAGGTATGCCGGCCTCCTCCTTCGCTCAGGGACATGTACCTCTTGCCAATGTATTTCAGCATCCTACTGGAATGCCTGTCTATGTGGGGATGAACACCCAAGTGGTTGAAGAGCAGGCTACCATCCTTCGTTCTCTTCGAGGTCCAACTTTAGAACAAACGCGGTTCTTTAGAAGGCCAGCTGACAGACCTATAGGGCTATCCAGATCTGGGTCCAGATCTCCGTCTCCTGATCCGGGAGCCGGGGCTCAACCCCCGAGGTGACAGGCTGAAGAGGCAGTCAGTGGGGGAGGTTGGGCAGGTTCAGTTCCCTAATATAAGACTCTGCAATTTAATGTTGTCGAGGCGACAACAAGTTAAGTTGGAGGGATTGTAATGAATCGGTATAATGGTAGATATAATATTCATTTAAATGCAATAGTTAGTTAAGTCCAGACTACTGAACTCTACTTGATAATCGGTCTGCTGGAGTTAATATTTATTATCAGATTAATGACTCAGCCGGAAGCAGCAGGCTGAAGTTTACTTAAGTCAGCTTGCTGACACATTCTTTAACAGCCAGCTGACTTCCGTACTCGGTAGCAGCGAACTGCCTCGACATGCATCTATGTATGATATGCTAGATGACTGGCCAGATGACATCCCGATGATGGATGGCTATTCGGTATGATGGAAATGGCGGTGGATTTGGTTAACCGAGGTTCTACCAACGTGGTTAATTCCTGGGTAGGCGGTGCCATCGCACTGGCCGTTGAACAGTAAACTCATTTTATGTACATATGCTAGGCATTGCTCTCGAGTTCGGCAGTTGAAAACGTGGCCAACTCTCTTGTACAGCTTAATGAGAGAGATCTGAATCCAAGGCGACAAGCCATTGATACGCACTGTCTTCTAACCTTGCTTATGTATGCGTTTTACTGATTGCATTATTGATGCTAGTTTACTCGCATTTGACTTATGAGTGTTGTTCACTGCTAGTGTGTTGTCCTTTTGCTGTTTAATCAGTTAACGGAAAATCCATAAAGATTACTTGCTGATATAAAGATCTTTCTTAATTGTTAATCGCCTATTTGGTAAGTCGATTTATTTCAGTGGTATCCGAGCAGTTATCACAGTCTTCTTTGTATGGTAAGGACAAGGTCTCAAACAAGCAATTCCCGAGACATGGAGAACCAAGATAAGGAGAATATCAAAAACCAGGCGGGAAGCCATGTAGCGGGAACCCGTACCTATTTTGACGCAGTGGCAGATATTGCAGCTAGAGAGGCTGCAGATGACGCAGCAGCTATTGCTGCAGTCGCAGCATAGCAAGCTGAGGAGGAGAGAGCTAGATTAGCAGAACAATTAGGCTGCTGAGGATGCGGAAAGGAGGGAAGGACAGCCCGCTGACGAGCGTACGGTTGAAGAACTTATGGCATCCAGGGCTAATGGCTGGAGAACTACCCAGAACTGCAAGATTACGAGAAGGTTAGGCACACCGGTGCGCTACTAAAAGGCAGTGCCGCAGACTGGTGGCTTTACTGGAAAGGGGAGCGTAAGGCTCAGCAACTCGGTGACCCTACGTGGGTAGAGTTTGTCGAGAAGTTGCATGAGAAGTTTGATGTCATCAACCAGCAGGAGAAAGCTATCTACGTGATGATCTCCCTGACACTGAAGCAGACCACTTCAGTTGCTGAGTTTGCTCAAAAGTTCCAGGAGAACATGATGAAGCAGCCAGACTTGCCAGAACGGTATAGGATAGCATACTTCAGGTATGGCTTGAAATTTGAAGTCTCTGGTCATTTTGCTGAAAAGAAGTATGAGAAACTGGCTGATTTGATCCAGGATGCTGATGCCTGGGATCAGCAGCAGTTCAATCACAAGCGCCAGAGTAATGCTTCGGTGTCTAAGGTTGTCAAAAAGCCCCACGGTTCCTACAATGCAATTGAAGAAAACCAGGCTGAGGATGATCAAGGTGATGAATATGAGTATGAGTATAATGCTATACAGTCTAGAGGGAGAGGTGGTTTCTCTCGAGGCGGCTATGGAAGAGGTGGTGGTAGGACTAAACCGAGTCCAGCCTCAGCAAAATCGATTTGCTTCCATTGCCAGGTGCCAGGTCACTTCAGAGAGCAGTGTCGAGACAAGCACCTTCCAAAGGTCAAGAGAAAAGACCAGCCTTTATAAGACAGCAACAGTCAGTAATCCAGTCTACTGACTGTGAGGATGCTAGAGATAGTGAGTCGTCACTAGCTGCCCTCGTAGCAGGTAATATGGATCCTGGATTCACTATGCATGCCTGACAACCAGATAAAGGAGACCATCAGCAATATAGACATCCAGAGAGTGCACACTCTAGATGCTCTTGTTCCACCTGATGTCCAACATATCTTTGCTAAGTCAGGAGAACAATGCGAAAGTTAGGACAGGACAGTCCCCCCTATCCTACTGCTTTGCATGATTGCAGGTAGGAAGGTTAGGGCATTTGTTGACGAAGGGGCGTCACATACTTTAATCCATAAGGACTTAGTTAAGCGGCTAAGGCTACCTACTGTCACCCAAGGANGCCTACTGTCACCCAAGGAAATAGAAAAATATTCCTTCGAGATGCCTCAAGTATCCCGGGAGGAGTTATAACCAAGCCTATTGAGGTCCAGTTAGGTTCTAGCATTGCAGTTCTAACTGAAACGCTTACATTTGAGGTACTCAACACTGGCTTTTATGATCTTGTGCTAGGCAGGTCCTGGCTTAATAGACATCAAGCTGAAGTGTGTTTGAGCAGAGGTACAGTTAAAGTGAGAGAAGCCAGTAATGGGCAGACTAACGTGGCACCCACCAGTGCTCTTCCTCTTGTCTTGTGTGGATGGCAACTGAAGGAAAAGAAGAGGCGTCCATAAGGATGCAAGTTGCTGAATGCAATGGAGTTTGTCAAAAGCTGGAACCAGAAGGAAGACAGAATGTTCCTTCTGCTGCTAAGAGAGGTACCTCCTCAACTTGAAGAAGTGGTGGAGAAAAAGGTAAGCCCTCCGGAGCACCCTACTGCTGCAAAAATTGTTGCTCAGTTTACGGATGCATTTAATATGCCTCCAGGACTACCCCCTAAGAGGGAAGTAGATCATAGAATTGATTTATGACTCAGGAGTCAGCCATTGTGGCAACGCACTTATGGCTTGTCTTATGTGGAGAGCGAGGAGTTGAAAACACAGAATGCAGAGCTTGAGGAAAATGGTTATATATCCCTCAGTAAATCACCTTGCGGCGCACCCACTCTATTTGTTATAAAAAAGGTCGGCACTACGCGGATGTGTGTGGATTATAGAGCCTAGAACAGAATTACGATAAAGAACAAGTATGCTTTACCCAGAATCGAGGACTAGCTTGATACCCAGTCTGGTGCTCAGGTGTTCCGTAAGATAGATCTCAAGAGCGGTTATCATCAAATCAGAATTGCTGAGGGGGATGAACACAAGACTGCCTTCTGCCCACGATATGGACACTATGAGTTCAACGTGATGCCATTTGGACTGACTAATGCTCCTGCGACCTTCATGGGTGATATGAATGACATTTTCTGGCCTTATTTGGATAAATAGTGCAAGTTTTCTTAGATGATAATTTAATTTTCTCTAAAGATCAAGCTCAGCAAGCTGAACACTTAAAGACAATCATGGACATTTTGAGAAGAAGTCAGTTATATGCTAAAATGAGCAAGTGTGATTTCTTTAAGGAAAGCATTTAATTCTTAGGCCACGTTGTCAGTAAAGAGAGCATGAGTGTGGATGCTAAGAAAGTCCACACCATAAGGGACTGGCCAGTACCACAGTCAATCTCTGAAGTTAGATCCTTCCTCGGGTTGGCTAAACTACTATAGGAGATTTATTGAGAATTATTCTACCAAGGCTAGTAAACTGACTGACCTTACTAAGAAAGATATAGGGTATGTGTGGGGGGAAGAGCAGCACGCTGCCTTCTAGACCTTTTAAGATGCCCTTTGTTTTGCTCCAGTGCTAGCCGTGTATGACCCCAGCAAACCCGTGCAGGTATTCACTGATGCCTCTGACTTTGCTAATTTGTTGCAGCCTGTTGACAAGACCACAATGGATGGTAAGGTACGGCAAGAGTGGCACCCTGTGTTGTACGAGTCAATGAAATTTAATCCAACCGAGATTAATTACTCAGTGCATGATGAAGAGCTGCTAGCTATCATTCATGTGCTCAAATAGTGGAGAGCATACTTACATGGTAAAGCTTTTAAGGTGATTACAGATCATCTAGCTCTGACTCACTTTCAGAAGAAGTCCAAGCTGTCAAGGAGGGAGAACCGCAGGAGCAATTCCAAGTCCAGATCGACTACAAACCAGGGAAGTTGAATCCCGCTGATGCACTCTCTAGAAGACCTGACTTCCAAGAAAGGAACTTTAGTCAGCATGCTGTAGATAAAGTCCTGTGTGCACTCACTTTTCTAAAGGTGAAAAAGTCCTTCCTTGAACAACTTAGGAAAGCCTACCTTTCTGACCCAACATTTGAGCCTAGCCCCACAACTGGTGTGTGTTGTGCTACTGCACTCGGGTACCGGCTTAAAGCAGGGGTCTAGGTGACTGAAACTACTTCAGGAAGGCTGAAGTTGGTCATTCCTAATAACTTGGAAATAAGGTCTCTCTTACTGAGTCAAGCGCATGACGAATTACTGGATGGGCATTTGGGGCAGGCCAAAATTGTTGGCAAACTGGCAAAACATTATCATTGGGAGGGGTTGCCCTGGGAGGTCTTGAAATATTGACTATCCACAACTAAGTGGGCTTGGCCACCTATGAAGCAAACGTACAAGCATTAAGAGAAGCTATGGCTGCGATGGCTGCCCCCATTGCAAGCAACGCTCCAAATCCAGCCGCGGCTCAAGTGCCTCCACAAGAGCCTACAAGAGCAAGAAAACTCAGCAAGCCCGGCAAATCCGACACTTTCAACCCCGAGAAAGGAGCCAACCTGACCTTATGGCTCTACTAAGTGGAGACGTACCTCATATTCCTTGAAGCACCCAAAGTGGACTATATTCCCTTTGCCGTTACCTTACTTGGAGGAGCAGCAATATCATGGTGGCGTAACTATCAAGCGGTTGTAGTTTAAGCTACGGCGCACTTCGTGCCCGGCCAAGAGCCCCCACCATCATATGCAAGATGAGCAGATTTTTGTGAGGCCTTCAAGAAGCAATTTATGCCCATCAATGCGGAGAACATTGCCGGAGGAAAGCTTCACCTCCTCAAGCAAACGACGTTGGTTCAAGAATATACATCCAGATTTCACGACCTCACTCTTGAATTGCCCAACATGTCTCTTGAGGAGAAGATTGATTGCTACATCTTCGGCCTCGAGCTCAAGGTGGCAAAGGAAGTGAAATTACGCAGCTTGACGGACTTCTCAAACATTATTGAAGTGGCACAAAACGTGGATACCTTGGATTTCAAGCATTCATTGCCTTCATCTTCACGGGAACCAAGGACGCGGGTGTGCGCAGCCCCTTCCACATCCGAATCTAGACCCATACCCATGTAAATTGGACTCATTAGAAAAGACCCCGCGGCTGCTTGGAAGAGTGGACGACCCTCCAATGACACTTATGATGCAAGAAACCAGCAATGAGTGAAAGCAAGTGAAATGAATCAACTTACCAGATAGGCGAATAACAATTAATAAAGATATTTATATCAGCGAGTAATCTTTGGTGTGTTATTTGTGAACAGATTAAACAGCAAAAAGGCAACACTCTAGAAGTGGACAATACTCGCAAGTCAAATGCAAGTAAACTAACATCAACAATGCAATCAGTAAACTCATACATAAGCAAGACTAGAAGACTGTGCGTATTAATGGCTTCTCGCCTTGGATTCAGATATCTCTCAGTACAAATTACAAGACAGTTGGCCTCGTTTCCAAATGCCTAACTCGAGAGCAATACCTAGCATATGTACATGGAATGAGTTTACTGTTCAACGACAAGTGCGATGGCACCACCTACCCGAGAGTTAACTACTTTTGTAGGACCTTGGTTAACCAGATTCACCGCAATCTCTCATCTTCTGAATCGCCATCCATCCTAAGGACGTCATCTGGCCATTCATCTAGCATATCACACTTGAACGCATATCTAGGCAGTTTGCTGCTATCGAGTACAGAAGTCAGCTGGCTGTCAAAGAATGTGTCAGGAAGCTGACCTAAATTGACTTCAGCGTGTTGCTCTTGGATAAGTCATTCAACTAAGAATCATATAAATTTCAGCAGACTGAATATTAAGTAAAGTTCAGCAGGCTGAACTTATTCAACTATTATGTGTGACTGGATATTATATCTACCAATATACTGATTCATGACAATCCCTCCAACTTAAATTGTCGTCGTCTTGACAATCTTCAACTGTAGAATTATCAGGTCAAAAGACTAACAGGACTAATCCTCCACCGTCTGTCTCTAGCTTGCTTCAACACTGTTTCCTAGCTGTGGGGATCATTGATGACAGCGAACTGTCACCTCCACCCTCAGTCCACTTCCATTGTGGGGTGCAAATAGAGAGACCTCCAGCAAGGCTTGACTGGAGGATGGTTTGATGTCTAAGAGGGTTAGCCCTCGAGGTCCAGGAACAGGAGATTGAGATTAGGACCTAAATCTGGACAGCCCAAGGTTACGCCATACGCATATCAGCCCAAAAATTAGGCGTATTCAGCGTATAAATAGCGTATAGCATATTAAGCGTATTTGGATAAAATTGAAGTGTAAAAATGAAACTTTTTTGTTTGGAGGGGGGAGGTCAAGAGATTGTATTCAAAGCATGGTGTACCGTCCTAACAAGTGTCATATGCCTTCAAGTTTCTCAAAAAAGTCGATTGGAGTAATTTTGTACACATGCCGTAAAGTAAGGTGTAAATTGTGATGTGTACTAAGCGTATCAAGCAATTTTTGCTGTAACGAGTTTAGCGAACTAGCGTATCTAGCGTATTAAGCGTATGAACGTACGGGGTAATCTTTGGACAGGCCTCTAGATCAGTCAGCTGGCCTTCTAAAGAACCCTGTTTGTTCTAAACTCTTACCTCGAGGAGAACGAAGAATTGTAGCCTGCGCTTCAATCACCTGGGTGTTGATCCCCACATGCATCCCAATAGGATGCAGAAATATATTCGCAAGCTGTACATGTCCCTTACTGAAGGGGGTGGCCAGTATACCTCTGGCTACTCCGCGTGTCCCTCTCCTGGTAGCCCTGTCCTTCGGGAAAATTTGCCGTTCTCTGCTGCCAAGTACTATCAGATCAGCTTCTTCCCCTGCTTGGGCAGGTGGACTTGGAGAACAACTGCAAGGTCTTGTTGCCCCCGCAATAGTGATCACATTCCATACTCTTGATCTTGGCGCCCCGAGAGTCCGTGCTTTTGCCCGCTCTTGGATCTCCCGAGCACCAGTCCTGACGCTTCTTGTTTGCCCTGTTCTTCCTCCTCATCCTCCTCATCTTCCTCCTCTGATGGGGTAGGGGTCTCGTCCACTAGGTCATCGTGCTCCCTGGTAGACATGGAAAAATTAACTGACCTCCATTTCTTAGGATGAGCTGAAGGTTGCTTGGTCTTCAGCCTGCTAATACCTATCCGGCCTGCATTCTTTGCCCATTTGACAAAGGCATGTTTCCCATTCAGAAATAGTCCCTTTCCCTCCTCTTGTGCTCCTTGATCTCTGCATTCATATTACTCAAGCATCCACTAAGCCTGGGGTCCTAAGAGGCAATGTGAGGTGGTAGGATGAGGTAGCCGTCCAGTCCATAGTGGAAGTCATCTAGGTGGGCCCGATCACATTCCTGCTTTTTGTTAGTGATGGTCATCCACCTCCAATCTGTGGGCTGCTGGTAATACAGTGGCTTATGCTCAGCCTTTTCCAGGTTACAAGGAAACCAGTGGGGGGAGAACATCTGCTGCCCTGTTTCCCTGGCCAAGTACTCCCAGCTCCTCCTCTCAACTTCATTGTAGGCTGGCAGTAGTGTCAGGTAAAATACCGCATCCTTAAAGCTATCGGGCTGCATGCTGACCATCTCGATGAGTCTCCAATTCGCCACTATGTTAGGCACTGGTACTGGCTTATCTTCCAAGTCATCTGCAAGAAACCGTGCCTGCTCTGCTGTATACCCCACTATTTTGGCACAATCTTCGAGGGACCACACCAGTGTATGTCTCAATGTACTTATCTAGAGCTTCAAATCCTTGTCTCTGTAGCATTGTTTTGTGTTCGACCTTGTTGATCTTCTGGGCTGCCAGTAATGCTTGCTTCAGGTTATCAAAGGCTTGGCCACCCACCAAAGTATATCTCTAAAGGGCCAAGCTCTTTTGTTTCACAGCTTCAGCCTTCTTCCTTCTCTTCTCCTCTGCTACCGCCACTTCCTCTTGTTGTTTCTTCTGTCTCTCCTCCTCAGCTTTCCTGAGATTTTCTACCTCCAACTCCTTCTTCCTCTATGCTTTTTCTGCCTCCTCTTGTTGTTTGCGGACCCTTTCTTGTTCTTGCCTGGTGAGGAACGTCGCCGCCAGCTTTTTTCGATATTGCTCCATTGTCCTCCTGGCTTCTTGTTCCTTGCGCTTTCTGTCTTCCTTTTGTATGGTGGGAGCCATCCTGCACCTGTAACCAGGGCACAACTTAGTAGGATCTCAATCTTTGTCAAAGAACATGCAGGAAGAGAAGTAAGTTGGTATTATAATGGTAGGTTTTTCCATTTCACATTGCAGGGTGGTTACTAACAGTCAATGGGGGCTACAGTGCGATGAGAAAAAACGAATGAATGTGTGTCTAGGGTGAGTAAAGTGATTTGTTGATGTGCTGGTCCCATTCTTCGCTTCGAGTGGGCACTCTCCGACTTAGCTCAATGTGACTTGGCTCTCATAATGTTACTACGCTGACACTTTATTGTCAATAACTGTCCCTTTCTCGCATTCTAACTGTCATCTACTGGCACATTTCCCCTCCAACTTGAATGGAGACAGGTCCTCTTGTCACCTTCCCATGTCAACTGAGATGACAATTAGGGATGTGCCCCAGCCGCCCGAAGTTGGAACCGTTTCAACACCCCTTTGGCATTGGTCAAATGGTCACAATTATTCTTGGAGGCATCACAACCCTTCCATCTGACCAGGTATATCATGACATATTTAGATAATCGACGGACAGAGCGAGCGTCTAAAATCTCATATTCGTCAGGGTCACCATCCCTGAGAGCGGGGACCGGTCCCGGTTGGACAGGTTACCGACCTGTGAACAGTGTGTCACACTTGATGTAGGTTTCCAGGAGGGAGGCATTAAAGACGGGGTGATTCTTGTATTCTGCTGACATGTTTAGTTTGTAAGCATTCTCAACGACACGGCGCACCACCGAATATGGACCAACGTAGATCGGGCCAAAGGTTTTCTTGACCACACCAGGCAGGTTCAGGTGTTGAGAATTAGTTTGATCAAATCGTTTTTTGAAAATGTGAGTTCACAACGGTGTTGATTAGCGTGTTTTTGTTGATTTTCCTTTGCGTTGTGCAGATTGTGTTGGACTTTTGTCAGGGCGTCAACAAAGTCCTGAGTAAACTAGAAAGACACCAGATTGTCAATGCCCTCAGGGCGAGTTAATGACTCTCATAGCACATTGAAAGGAGACTTAGGGACTCTACCCAGACTGAGTTCATAAAGGAGTCTTTCCCGCTGACGTGTGCAACGCACTGTTCACCGCAAATTGAATTTGAGGCAACAGGTCATTCCATTTTTATTTTTTTGGTTAGTATATGCTCTCAGCACCTCTTGCAGAACTCAGTTGGTTCTTTCAGTGTGCCCATCAATCTGAGGGTGGTTTGCTATGCTGAGCAGCTGTTTGACTCCCATTAACCCCATTGAAGCTCTGCAGAACATGGAGGTAAATTTTGAGTCTCTTGTGAGGTGATATTAGAGGGTAGCCCACGTTGGCTACTACATGGTTATAGAACTGCCTCGCAATTTGGAGTGCTGTTACTTTGACACTGGTGGGTATGAAAATAACCATTTTGTAAACTTATCCACTACTACCAGTATTGAATCATGCCCATTGGCAATTTTTGGAAGTGACACCCTCTATTCCATGGATATTGTTTTCCAGCGTCCAGCTGGGATTGACGAGAGTTGTAATAGCCCCCCGAGTGGTGTGTGTTTAGATTTGTTTTTCTGACACTGATCACATGACTTAACATATTTCAAAACCTCCCGAGGCAACCCATTCCAATGATACTGTTTTGCCAGTTTACCAACAATTGTGGCCTGCCCCGAAAGTCCACCCAGTAAACTGTCATGTGCTTGACTCAGTAAGGGGGACCATATTTCCAAGTTTAAAGGGGCTCAAATGTTGGTTCAGAAAGGTAGGCTTTCCTAAGTTGTTCCAGGGTGGACTTCTTCACTTTTAGTGAAGTAAGTGCACCAAGAACTTTCTCTACAGCATGCTGACTAAAGTTCCTTTCTTGCAAGACAGGTCTTCCTGAGAGTGCATCAGTAGGATTCAACTTCTCTGGTTTGTAGTTAATTTGGACTTGGAACTGCTCCAGCATCTGGCTCCAGCGGTTCTCCCTCCTGGTTTTTTTTGAAAGTGAGTCAGAGCTAGATGACCTGTAATCACCTTGAAAGATTTACCATGTAAGTCTGCTCTCCACTGTTTGAGCACATGAATGATAGCAAGCAGCTCATTATTATGCACAAAACAACTAATTTCAGCTAGGTTGAATTTCTTAGACTCATCCCACACGGAGTGCCACTCCTGCTTAACCTTACCATCCTTTTTGGTTTTGTCAGCAGGCGGCAACAAAATAGCACCCATGGCAAAGTCCGAAGTTTCAGTGTTCACCTGCACAAGTTTGCTGGGGTCATACACAGCTAAGACTAGGGCAAAACAGAGAGCGTCTTTAAGGGTTTGGAAGGTAGCTTGCTGCTCTTCCCCCCACACATACCCTATGTTCTTCTTAGTAAGGGCAGTCAATTTATTGGCCTTGTAAAATAATTCTCAATGAAGCTTGTATAATAGCCAGCCAACCCAAGGATGAATCTAACTTCCGAGACAGTCAGTGGTACTGGCCAATGCCTTGTGGTTTGGACTTTCTTAGGATTCACACGTGTTCTATGGATTCAATACTCTCGTTAAAGAAATCACACTTGCTTATTTTAGAATATAATTGATTCTTTCTACGAGTGTCCATGACTGTTTTTAAGTATTTAGTATGCTTAGCTTCGTTTTTTGGGAAAATTAAAATATCATCCAAGAAGACTTGTTCAAACTCATCCAAGTAAGGTCTGAATATGTCATTCATAGCTCCCATGAAGGTTGCAAGAGCATTAATCAGTCCAACTGGCATCACATCAAATTCAGAGAGTCCATAACGTGTGCAGAAGGCAATCTTCTGTTGATCTCCCTCAGCAATTCTGATTTGATGATAATCACTCTTGAGATCTATCTTACTAAACACTTTAGCACCAGACAAGGTATCAAGCAAGTCTTCAATTCTAACTTAAACATGCTTGTTCTTTGATGTAATCCTGATAAGAGCTCTGTAATTCCCACATATCCGCATACTACCATCCTTTTTCTCACCAGTACACAGCCCACGATAACTCACACTTTTTGATGCATCTACTACCTTTAGTCCTGAATGTTTTGTGATTACATTGTAGTCCAATTATACAATGAAGCAGAGATTTGGAAAGTTTACATCACAATCTTACTGACCACATCTTTTTTTTCTTCGAGGTGAAGGTTTTGAGAGTTAGAAAACCCAAAAGGATGACACCAGAAAATTTAGCGCCAAAATTGCAAAATTTGGGTCTTCATATCTCTACAAACCTTGGATTCTCGTGCAAGAGAACTTAGCCAGGGGTATGTATATGGGAAAATAAAACATGGGCCCACTGGAGACGTAATCTGCTCAATGGAACTCTTTGCAAATATGCACCAAATATGATGCGCAAAAAAAGCGTGATACAAAAAGCGTTTCAATTGACAGCTTCATATAGCATGACTTTGTGAAGTCCACACATGTCACATAGATCTCCAACTGAACATATCAGTTATTTGTTTTCTTGGCTTGCTGATTTTATTTTTCAATTCTAAATACACACAAAATGATTTAATTATTACAAGCGATCATTATGTAGGGGCAAAATGAACAATTAATTTTGTTTTTATTTCAAAAAATTCAAAATCAAATACAAGATGATGAATTTATTGATGATGAACTTATCCACATTTCACTAAGTCTCACTACATTTTCTACCAGATTAGCTCAGTTTTGTTGATTTTCGCTTATTTGTGTCTCCTCAGACCTCTTCTCCATGAAAGGTTCTTCATTTAGATAGAGAATAACCCTAGTGGTGTGGTATACATGAAAGTAGGGAGCGGTACACAGGTACACATTACAAGCGATACACTTGTAATCACCAAAGTTAGCTCTTTCTTTGTTGGCACGTTGACCAAACGTTCCCGCAACACACACGACACAATACTTCCTCTTCTCAACTTCTGTAGGAAAGTGTCTTCCAGTGAACTTGCCTTCTGTTGTAGTTTGTGCTACAACTACCTTGGTTGCCACTCGAATAGGTACTGCTCTAACAAGGTGCTAGAAAGAGCACATGTCATCCATGATGTCCATGTGTGTGTCGAACCCGTCTGCCTTCAACTGCACCATCTTGTATATGGTGAAGACATTGGCAAGAACACCATTCCAATGCCCCAATATGCCCTGTGCCACCACTTCTTGTTAACCAAGATTCTCTCAGCTTCGTAACATCTTCTCAAACAATAGGCATCAATATCTTTGTACATATTGTAATGCTTTACTAGTTCAGGGGCCGTAATTCTAAGTTTTACTTACTCGTTGCGTCTACTCTATACAGTGGGGGCCAGCCGTTTGGCTATTGACAAAAAAACACATAAAGCATTATCATTCCATGCAGTAGCTACCATAGAGGGCTGCTCATTGTAAGCCGCATGAAATGAATTAACTTACCAAATAGGCGATTAGTAAAAAATGAAGATCTTTATATCAGCGAATAATCTTTATGGTATTTTTGTTGATTGATTAAACAGCAAAAGACAACACACAAGCAATGGACAATACTCGTAAGTCAAATGCAAGTATACTAGCATGAATAATACAATCAGTAACTCATACATAGGCAAGGCTAGAAGACAGTGCATATCAATGGCTTCTCGCCTTCGATTCAGATCTCTCTCAGTAAGCTATACAAAAGAGTTGGCCTCGTTTCCGCATGCCGAACTCGAGAGCAATAACTAGCATATGTACATGGAATAAATTTACTGTTCAACGGCAAGTGCGATGGCACCACCTACCCGGGAGTTAACAACGCTGGCAGGACCTCAATTTACCAAATCCACCGCCATCTCCCATCATCCCCAATCGCTATCCATCCTGGGGATGTCATCTGGCCATTCATTTAGCATACCACACTTGAATGCATATCTAGGCAATTCGCTGCTACCGAGTACGGAAGTGAACTGGCTGTCAAAGAATGTGTGAGCAAGCTGACTTAATTTGACTTCAGCCTGCTGCTTCCGGCTGAGTCATTAAATTGATAATTATATCAAGCTCAGCAAGCTGAATGTTGACTAAAGTTCAGCAGGCTGAACTTCATTAACTTATATTTAAATGCATATTATCTTCCAACATACTGATTCTTTACAGATGACAACTTTGACATAATCGCTTACTGAGATAACTCAGTCCTTTGGTCGGAGAGTCAACGCTGACCTTCGTACCTGGGCGACCGTAACTTGCGCTGCACGTGCAGCACTGTCAAGTGGATAGCAGTCGTGACATTAATCGTAGGCAATATGTTATGTTATTGCAAGTAGTTTAGCAGATAAGTATGGATGTGCTACGTGCCGTATATTTGAATGCTTGAAGAGGCAATTTCAACCTATTGCACCCGAGGCTACTACTCGAGATCTATTGGTGCGCCTTCGTCAACGAGGAAGCGTTCAAGAATATGTATCACGCTTCAACGAGCTGGTGCTTCAATGTCCATCCATGCACGAGTCGGACATGATGGACAAGTTCAAGAGGGGACTCAAGCCAACTGTGGCCAAGGAAGTGGCGCTCAAGGACCCTACCAGTCTTAAAGAAATGATGGCATTGTCAACAAAGGTCGACGCTGTGGAGTATAGTCAGAGGCAGTGGGGCAGCCACAACTTTGGAGGATATCGACACTTTGGATCTTAAGCGCCAAGCACGAGTGTTGAAGGTCCAGTACCTATAGAGTTGGGACTTGTTCAATACTAGCGCAGGCAGCAAAATCTCAAGCAAAGAGGACCCTGCTATAATTGTGGCAAGCTTGGGCATCTGGCTCGAGATTGTCATGTGAAAGCGAAGCAACCTCAACAGCAGGAAAAACAAGGACGCCAGTAAGTCGTTCCGGGGTGTCTACCGGCATGAAGATGAGAACTCACAAGGAGGTTATTCCCTGGAGCCTGCCGAGAAGCAAAGGACCAGACATTGACAAGCCTATCATCGTGGAAGGAGTAGTCAACGGCAGCAAGGCAAAGTGTATGGTCAACTGTGGCGCAAGTGCAAATTTGTGCACAAGAAGCTCGTGAAGACAAACACACGAGCAGCCCGGTGGAGGTGGCAGCCTGCCTTGGCAAAATGGCTGGCATGGTAGTTTCAGATGAAGCTGAGCCTCTACTCGTGTTGTAGCAGGTTTGCTAAACCCTTGACGGAACTCTTGAAAAAGGACGTCCCTTTTGTGTGGACAAACTCTCACGAGAAGGCCATGAACGTGCTAAAGGAGAGGGAGGTGACAGCCCCTATCTTGCTCAATGCCGTTCACCTTGCACACAGACTGGAGTCGTCTAGGGATTTGTGCAGTACTCATGCACGTCGGGAGTCCTAAGGAAGAGTGCGTAATTGCTTACGCCTCTTGCTCCAACAACCGAGCAGAGAGCAACTACTTGCCCTATAAAGGAAAGCTGTTGGCGAAGATTTGGGATGTCACACATTTCAGAGAGTATGTTTGGGAAAGAACGTTCACGCTGATGATCGATTTCTCGCCATTAATTTCTCTGATGAAGAATGGAGACCTTACCGATAAGCTAGCTCGTTGGGCCCTCAAGCTGCAAGAGTAGCAGATGACGATAGTGCACCGGGCGGGCATACTCACCAACGACGCAAAAGGACTTTGTAAGGTTATGAAAGTATAGTTTGTATTCTTTTAGCATATTTAATGCATAGAGTGTGATTTTAGAGCTTTGGCCTTTGTTTCAAATCATTTGGACAACTATTGAGAAAGTTATGAGTTTTGAGAGTTTTTAGTGAGCTTTTAGTGTCACGGATTCAATTTAGTGACAAGTACTGGTCCAGTGACGAACATTTCGATTGGACTCCAGAAAGTTGGATATTGAATCATGAGGGTTCTAGAAACTACGTGCAATTACGAAGAGTGCCAAAGTGATTGTGGAATTTCTAGAAACTCCGTGAGAGTTAGTGGATTGTGTATTAGAATAATCTAGAGTGTAGTTATGTGCGTGTGAGTGTGCTTGCTTGTCCAACTAGGTAAGGTCACCTAAATGGAAGGAGCCATAGTAGAAGGTTATGGAGGTACTTTGCTAGAGAGGACACTTAGAGTCGAAGTATAGAAGAGGGAGTGTAGTCTAGCCTAGTGAGTCTTGTCGAACCTTCTTATCTTGTACACGACTTTTCCTAATAAAGTGAGTTTTTTTCTACTCCTCTCATGTAGCCCTCTAACTCTTGCAAGGGTGGTATACCACCACGCCACTCTACCTTGTGTATGCAACTAGAAAAAAGGTCCTCGTGCATGCTTCCACTTGCGGGTCAGTGTACGTGAGTGTGTATGGGCGCACTTCCCGCACCCTTCCTCCTTTCAGACTTAGCAGAAATGTTGGTTCAACCTCTAACAACGGAACAGGAGTTCGTGAAGACAAACACACGTGCAGCCCAGTGGAGGTGGCAGCCTGCCTTGCCAAAATGGCTGGCATAGTAGTTTCAGATGAAGCTGAGCCTCTACTCCTATTCAATTCAGAGATCTGGAAAGATCAAGCCGCTATGTACTGGCTGACAGCGGGAGTTTACCTAGAGGGATTAGCTCCTAAGGAGAGGGACCAGGTAAGCCATCGTGCCAAAATGCTTTGTTGAAAACGCAAAAACTTTTCCAAGATTGAAGAAACAATGCAAAAAAAGTTAGTGCTAGAACTTACCAAGAGGTGAGCTCTTTTGCAAGAAATGCACAAAGGCACCAGACACTACAGTGTCAAAAAAGACTTACTGTCTTTCGGAGCTGTCTTTCTAGTGAAGGGGCATGAAGCAACAGTGTGAGGACGTGGTCAAGGCCTGCAAAAGCTGTGACCGCGTCAAGGCTGGTAACACACAACAACACCCACACTTGCAACCTCTGCCAATCATGGGTTTAGGCTATCACAGGAGCTGCGCTCTCGCAAGTGAGCTACCGTCGTCCAAACGAGGTAATAAATGTATCATGGTCATGATTGAGTACTTCTTTAAGTGGACAAAGGTTGTTCCCCCATTTGCAAAGGAGAGATTGGAGACAGCGGAAGCGCTCCTCAACAATGTAATTGTGCGTTTAGGAGCTCCAGCAAATGTGCTAAAGAACCCAGGGTCTGAGTTCCAAAAGTCACTTCAAGAATTCTTCGATAAATGCTTCGTTGATCACCGCACTACGTCTAAGGACCATCCACATGAAGATAATGTAGCAAAGCAAATGGGGAAAATCCAAAGTCAGCTTTACAAAATTAGTGCTTAGAACACGTCGAGCGAAGTTAGGATCTGCCCCTGCCATGGCGGGTAACGGGTTACAGGTTCAGCAAGCAAGCTGCATTGACGAATTACTCCCCATACGAGATATTGTTTGGAAGGAGTCCACTTGTGCCCAGCAACATCAAGCAGTAGATTGACTTTAAACAATCAGCATAAAAGTCAAAGTCCAAGCCACATGAAAGAGTGGCTCCGGCAGGTCAAATTGACACTCAACAATGGGTGAGGATTGACAGACAAGTCAACTGGAAAGCTTATTACGTTGGGACCAGCAAATGGTCTATGTCAGCAAATACCAATAGGGCAAGACTGTTTGCACAGCCAACCTGGCAATGCCAAGCGATTAGAACTGTGTGAGTGGGCGTCCACTTTGAGTGTTGCAAGCTTGCACGCCATGCAGGCATGAGTGCTGACTGAAAAGCCAAGCACTCGCACGCGACAGTCACGAGGCGTGCATGCATGGTGAGTGACAGTTACTAAGTCAGATTGGTGTGAGGAACGAAGCAATGACAACACGCAAGTCAAGCGCTGTGGCTAAGTATTTGAGTTCTGAAGAGAAGATGGCATGTGTGGTGCCTGAGAATGGCACGAGCCTTGCACGTACTTGCCTTATTCTTGCCCTCACATTTTGCCAAGAAGCAGAAGGGAAAAGAAGCGAAAGGAGAGGAGAAGGAGCGCGAAGGAGAAGGAGTTCCCAAGGCCACACAAGAGCTAAGAAGCCATGCTGCTCCCGACGCTTGAAGATTCTCACTCTTGTTGTGGAAGCGTGTATAATCAGGGAGCAATCTATGCCCTTCAATTGAACTCCGTGTACTCATCTATACCCCTTGACTCACTTACTATAGTGTGCAATAATTGCGAAGAGATCAACAAAGGCAATGAAATGTGTTTAGTGATCAGAGAAGCTGGGACTTCCCTGGTACTTGTGCCATAGGTGTAAAACCATGGAATTTGTCCGCTATGTGACCCCGAGATGTCAGAAGGCATAACTATGTCAATAATTATCCAAATTGAGCAAACTCAACGGCAACAAACGCATCTTGATGAAACCGTGAAGTCCTAGTTTGTTCTATTCGAAGCACAGACAAACAAGCCATGTCAATTTTTGTGAAAGCTGGTCCTAATAACAAACCAGGGTTACGCCGTACGCTTGTACGCTTAGTTCGACTGATACGCTAGTTCGCTTAGATCGGTGTTCAAAAAAATGGACTAGTTCGCTTAATACGCTTAGTACGCCAACGTCACAACGGCGTCGATGTGCAGTAGCGACGACGTTGACATTTCATGTCGGTCGCACGTGTACAAAAAGCACGTCATGTCAGATTGTTTATTTCGTTCAAAATGACCGGTAACTTTTTTCGGGCAATTTCGGATCTGCTCTCTGCCCGGATTGCGGCGACAATTTCGAAAACTACTTTGAACTTCTTCTATTTAGGGATGTAAGCAAGCGGATTTGAACACCCACCGCCGGGTGCAGGGATAAGACACTACCCAACCAGCCATGCACGTTTCTTATTACTCCGCGATCGGTAATTACGTATTTATTAGGGCGAAAACGCTTCGCGAATAGGAAATCACGGATTTCCACAAAATGGATGGCCTCGGGCGCCAGCCGTCGGGCTGGAACCCCCGCCACCAGTTGGCGGAAGCGTCGATTTACCAACTATTGACTATAAGTAGCTTACGACAACCCGCATTCTTGTTCTTATATGATATGTCTTGTAACCGCTTTGTTTATGTACCATCTATACGACATTCAATCATGTCAAAGCTGGGAGGGCCGCTTAGCAAAGTTCTTTTTTGTACTTCCTAATTTATTTATTTGTTGACTTAGAACATTGAGCAGTATCATTACTTCTTAGTCGAGTACAACAAGCTTCAATGAAGAGGTATAAATATAATTCAACATCCTAGCAAGCATGTCTAACAACTAAGAAGTTCTTATAAATGCCACATTCAAGAGTGATTGAAGATAGATTAAGGATTATTTTCGTACTCTCTTTTTCTCACTAACACTGGGAGGGCCACTTAGCAGAGCATTCTCTGTTGTACATTTTAACTAGCTAATTGATTCAATAAGAACACTTAGGAGTATCATTACTTCTTAAACGAGTAAAATGAGCTTTAATGTAGAAGTTTAAACATGATTCATACTCTTTGCAAGCATGCATAAGAAGTTAGAGGTAATCCATATCATGTAAGTTATTCACAAAGTACCACATTCCATGAAGACATAGGGCACAAAAAATTGATTTCAAATATATTCATTTTCTCAACCTCCTTTTTTTCTTTAATATGTACATGCTACCTTTAGTACATACAAGTTAACTGACTAACACATCTAGTAACCATCGCTCTTGGCCTTCTTCTTAGTGGAGCGGAAACACTAGGTCGCTCCTCCACCTCCTCTTCCTCCACCTCCATCCCCTCACTCAACGAGGCATGCACGGCAAGATTGAGATCCTCCTCTTCAGATGTCTCCAAGAACTCCGCTTCTTCAACCCATGGAGTCGCGCCGACACTTGGTCCAAAGAAGTCCAAACTCTTCTCCTGAAGTCTCAACATAGAATGCACGTACACTAACTTCTTTGCTCTAGTAGGGAGCAGCCTATTGCGAAGAGACCGATAAACAAACACGTACTCAGACCAATTTCTCTCACATGCAGCTGATGAACCGGGTTGCGACAATATTTTCATAGCAAGAAGCTGAAGGACAATGACTTCCATATGTTTCCCACCACTTGTGAGCAGGCATCATGGTCTTATTAGCCTTGCAAACATCATCGCCAAAAATGTCACCGCTCTGCCGGTAGAGCGCCAACTCTTGATCCACCAATGCTCGGTCAAGCACACTTCCTCCAACAAGGGTATTCCGCACGTCGGACCAATCGGTTAGGAGACACTTCTTAATTGCCCAAGACTCATGGTCTTGGAACTCGGGGTCCAAATAGTAGCCTGTAGTTGAACAAAGTCAAGAAGTAAACTTAGTATATGACAACACAATGCACTTCACAAAAGAGAGGGCAATAACAATAGCAAGCACAAAAACAAAACAATGACCAGCACACGATAACAAGCATGCAAGAGAACGCCAGCCGCCAAGCAAAAAAGTGAGCAACATCAAAATAGAGTTTTACCTGCAGAATGCAGGGGGCTGTGAAGCTGCTCCCAGCGAGCCTTCACGTCCTTCTTAACTTGGGTTATTTGTGCTGGTTTGAGTCCTACAATCTCATGCACATGCTCTTTAATGGCACTCATGCGAGCCCAAATCTTCCCAAGAGAAGGTTGTGGAGAGTCGACTAGTCGAAGGAGAACTACAATCGGCTCACACACGGCTACCCATACCTTCACTCGCTCCCAAAGTTCATCGTCGCGAACTAGGTCTCTAATCTCCGTAGCCTCACCTACACAACCGTTCTTTGCCGCCCACTCGAGCCATCTTCTGTCAGACACCATAGCTTGTAAGGTATCCCTCACAACAATGAGTCGTTGCAAGCAAAGGAAGTTACTAGCAAACCTCGTGGGTCCTGGCTTCAACAACTCTAGTTTATTCTCAAGCCTTGCCCCATGCTCACGGTAAAGAGCGTGAGGCATGTGGTGGTTTGCAACAAACTGGACCAAGTGCTTGAAGCTATCGATTATGCCCTCTAGCTCTTTTACTTTTCCTATGTCTTTCAACAGCAGGTCCAAAATGTGAGCAGCACAAGGCGTCCAATGTATATGCGGGTGCTTCTCACGAACCACATTACAACCAGCTACAATGTTAGCTGCAGAGTCTGTGCAAAGTTGTACGACATGATCGGCCCCTATTTTCTCCACGGCCGCAAGCAGGTGGCTACCAATGTACTCACCCGTTTTCCTTTCACCCTCAGTGTTGATAGCATCCATGAACATTTCAGTGCCTCCCACAACCATAAGCACGTTAAGAAGAGGGTGCCCACATGGATCGGTCCACCCATCTGCTACAATGCTACAACCCATCTGTGGTAGTCCCTTTTTTTGTTTCTTCTCCCAAGCCTCTATCTTCGACACCTCTTTATCTAGTAGGGTACTTCCGAGAGGCTTATCCTTCATCGGGACATACACTAGACCCGTTTCTAAGGTGTACTTACTGACAGCAACCAACATGTCCCTAAAGAAGTCACTGCGAGCAACATTGAATGAGCAACCAGTGCCATAGAAGAAACGGGCGACAGTCTCATGAACAGCATCAGCATTCATCTTCTGCAACATGTCACTTATATAGGTTTGCCCTGACTCCCTGCCTAAGGAGGGGGACTCTCCAGCACTTGCACAACCCCATTCATGCACGCGCTTTCGTGCAGCTTGTATGACACTCTTCCTACGTCGCGTTCTTAATAAAGAATTAGCCATACCGTTGCTACGGCTAATCATGAGATCCAGAACTTCATCGGGAACATCCTCACACTGACTAACATCCTCACAGCCTCCTGTGAAATGGCCACGAATCCGCGTGACTCCTCCGGTAAACTCCTTGGGGCAGTAGTTGCACTTCACCTTCGGATATGAATTCTTGGAGTTGGCTTCCACAACGATGGTCACATGGCCCCACTCTGGACTAGACCTTGCAGCAACTGCCCTAGGGGGAAGACGAGCGGTTAAAGCTGCAGTGGACGCCCTCATTCCACCAAGCGTTGCTCCAGACGAAGTGCATGGTTGAGACATGATGCGCGTGAAACCTGCAATAATGAAGTACAGGAACAACTTGTAAGAGACATAACAAGATGCCATTCAAATGCCATATAAACAAGCAAAAACACAACAATAGGCAAACAAGAGAGCAGGCAATCCCAACAAAAGCACGGGCTGGCCGCCAGCCCCAACAGCAGCAAGCAAGGGGCTGGCAGCCAGCCCCGACAAGAGCACGCATGAGGTTGGCCGCCAACCCCGACACAAGCAAGCAGGACAACAGCCAGCCCCAACTAAGACCCTAAAACAGCAAGCAAGCCCGCCCTAACTAAACCCTAAAATAACAATCACGGGCTGGCCGCCAGCCCCAACAGCAGCAAGCAAGGGGTTGGCAGCCAACCCCGAGAAGATCACGCACGGGGTTGGCTGCCAGCCCCCACACGAGCAAGCACGACAACACCCAGCCTCAACTAAGACCCTAAAACAGCAAGCAAGCCCGCCCCGACTAAACCCTAAACAGCAAGCACGCGCAAGCCTCCAGCCCCAACAGCAGCAAGCAAGGGGCTGGCAGCCAGCCCCAACAAGAGCAAGCACGGGGCTGGCAGCCAGCCCCGACAAGACCACGCATGAGGTTGGCCGCCAGCCCCGACACGAGCAAGCACGACAACACCCAACCTCAACTAAGACCCTAAAACAGCAAGCAAGCCCGCCTCGACTAAACCCTAAAATAGCAACCCAGCCCGCCCCGACTAAAACCCTAAGAGAGCAAGCAAGGGGCTGACAACCAGCCTCGACAAAACTCAAAAGCAAGTCCGGGGCTAACAGCCAGCCCCGACAAAACTAAGCAAGGTGCTGGCAGCCCGCCCCCACTAAAATCCTAAACAGCAAGCAAAGGCAAACCAGCCCGCCCTGACTGTAACCCTAAGACAACAGGCAAGGGACTGGCAGCCAGCCCTGACAAAAGCAAGCAAGGGGCTGACAACCAGCCCCGACAAGACTCAACAGCAAGCTCGGGGCTAACAGCCAGCCCCACAAAACCAAGCAAGGGGCTAGCAGCTCGCCCTGACAAGAGCATGCAAGGGGCTGCTGCAGCAAAGCAGCAGCCAGCCCGCCCTGACCAGAGCATGCAAGGGGCGGCTGCAGCACAAAAGACAGACTGCCCCGACCAAAGCAAGAGAAAAATACGCAAGGGAGGGAGACGCAGGGGAAGGGGGGGGGACCTGAAACACTTGTTGGAGATTGGCTGCGTGTGGATTGGCGCAAGGCCTGCCGACTCGCTCGTTTTGAACTTGGGCTGCTTCACACATAAGAGAAGGGACAATGTACACACATGTAAGATAGACAACAGCACACCAGCAAGAGCACGGTGCTGCAGCCAGACAGCCCCAACCAAAACAAGCAAGGGGCAACTGTAGCACAGCAGCAACCAGACAGGATGCCAGACAGCCCCACTCAAAAAAGCAAGGGGCGCGCAGACGCCACTACCAGTAAGAACAGGGCAAAGAGGGAGAAAGGAGATAGGGAAGGGCATGGCACCTGATGCGCGTGTCGGAAGACGTGTGTGCACCAATGAGGGGTGAGTCTGGTAGCTTCTTTTTCACGCCTTCCTCACTGATACAAGACACACAAAAGGGCATAGGGTCGTCAAAACAGCAGCAGCAATCCCAATCAAGCAAGCAAGGGGCGAGCTGCTGCAGCACCACAGCAGCCAGACAGCATGCACCAGACAGCATGCAAAGGGCGGCTGCTGCAGCCAGACAGCAGGGCGGCAGCCAGCCCCACCAACAGCAAATAAGGGGCTGGCAGCCAGTC
>WELA01005691.1:100127-210701 GCA_009602735.1 Mesotaenium endlicherianum | reverse complement strand
GGAAGGGGGGGGGACCTGAAACACTTGTTGGAGATTGGCTGCGTGTGGATTGGCGCAAGGCCTGCCGACTCGCTCGTTTTGAACTTGGGCTGCTTCACACATGAGAGAAGGGACAATGTACACACATGTAAGATAGACAACAGCACACCAGCAAGAGCACGGTGCTGCAGCCAGACAGCCCCAACCAAAACAAGCAAGGGGCAACTGTAGCACAGCAGCAGCCAGACAGCATGCCAGACAGCCCCACTCAAAAAAGCAAGGGGCGCGCAGACGCCACTACCAGTAAGAACAGGGCAAAGAGGGAGAAAGGAGATAGGGAAGGGCATGGCACCTGATGCGCGTGACGGAAGACGTGTGTGCACCAATGAGGGGTGAGTCTGGTAGCTTCTTTTTCACGCCTTCCTCACTGATACAAGACACACAAAAAGGCATAGGGTCGTCAAAACAGCAGCAGCAATCCCAATCAAGCAAGCAAGGGGCGAGCTGCTGCAGCACCACAGCAGCCAGACAGCATGCACCAGACAGCATGCAAAGGGCGGCAGCCAGCCCCACCAACAGCAAATAAGGGGCTGGCAGCCAGTCCCAACACAAGCAAGCAAGGGGCAGGCAGCCAGCCCCCACAGAAGAAAGCAAGGGGCTGGCAGCAAGCCCCGACCACAGCAAACAAGGGGCAAGAGAGAGAACGGGAAAGAGGAAGGAGGATTAAGGCACCTGTCCACGTGTCAATGTCGCTCACGCATCAATGGGCACACGTGGGGTAGGCACAAGGGGGGTCTACTCGCTCCTTATTGTCTTGCCCTGCTTCACAAAAGACAAAAAAGAAGACAAAGCTGTAAAAAGATGCAACAGACAGCTAGCCCTAATCTACAGGACACAAACATGCAAGCACGAGGAAGACAATTCACAATGAGCAGAACAACAAATGTGCAATGGGTGCACAAAAATAGCAGCCGAGTTAGAAAAGGAAGGAAGCAAGAATGAACAACACAGGCACACATTGCAAGCGAGGGGCTGGCAGCCAACCTCGACAAAAGCAAGTAAGGGGCACAACAATAGCCAGCCCCGACCAAAACCCTAAACCAACAAGAGGGGCTGGCAACCAGCCCCAACACAAGCAAGCAAGGGGCTGGCAGCTAGCACCCCAAAAAGCAAGCAAGGGGCTGGGAGCCAGCCCCGACACAAGGAAGCAAGGGGCTGGTTGCCAGCCCCGACAAAAGCACACAAGGGGCTGGCAGCCAGCCCCCCTAAGAGCAAGCAAGGGGCTGGTTGCCAGCCCCCCAAAAAGCATGCAAGGGGCTGGCAGCCAGTCCCGACACAAGCAATGAAGGGGCTAGTTGGCAGCCCCAACACAATGAAGCAAGGGGCTAGCAGCCAGCCCCGACACAGGCAAGCAAGGGGCTGGCTGCCAGCCCCAACACAAAAAAGCAAGGGGCTGGTTGCCAGCCCCCCAAAAAGCAAACAAGGGGCTGGCAGCCAGCCCCGACACAAGCAAGCAAGAGGCTGGTTGCCAGCCCCGACAAAAGCACGCAAGGGGCTGGCTGCCAGCCCCCCTAAGAGCAAGCAAGGGGCTGGTTGCCAGCCCCCCAAAAGCAAGCAAGGGGCTGGTAGCCAACCCCAATACAAGCAATGAATGGGCTGGTTGCCGGCCCCGATACAATGAAGCAAGGGGCTGGCAGCCAGCCCCGACACAGGCAAACAAGGGGCTGGTTGCCAGCCCCGACACAAGCAAGCAAGGGGCTGGTTGCCAGCCCCAATACAAGCAAGGAAGGTGCTGGCAGCCAGCCCCGACACAGGCAAACGAGGGACTGGTTGCCGACCCCAACACAAGCAAGCAAGGGGCTGGTTGCCAGCCCCCCAAAAAGCAAGCAAGGGGTTGGCAGCCAGCCCCGACACAAGCAAGCAAGGGGCTGGTTGTCAGCCCCGACAAAAGCACTGAGGGGCTGGCAGCTAGCCCCCCTAAGAGCAAGCAAGGGGCTGGCAGCCAGCCCTAACAATAGCAAGCAAGGGGCTGGTCGCAAAGAGGGCAAGAGGGGATGGACGCACCTGAGAGATGTTGGTGGTGAGGCGCGTGAGCGTGAAGACGGCGCCACCTTGTAGTACAGAACGGGCTTGAATCATGCCGTCCACTCCAGCTTCGGCCCGTCTGCTGCTGGCCTGGATGTGTTACAGCCTGAGGGGAGGGAGCAGCCGACAACAAAAGGGCAGCTTAGATCAACCTGTGAAAAAAGCAAATGTAGCCCGTGGAGGCAAGGAGCAGCTACCGCTTGCAGACGAGCTGTGCCTATGCCTATGCCCTCCAGCCCCCCCCCCCCCCCCAGCTTCACATGTGCAAGGCAGCAAGGTCCTAAATGCGGAAGTAAGAAAACTTACGATGAATAGCAGGTGCGAAATGCAAAGAAAGGCGCTAGAAGTTTCTTAAGTAGGCATCGCGAAATTGGCCAAAAGGTTTGTAGCTTGTAAGATGGGCAGCAACTCAAGCAGATGCACGTTGGAGGCGAAAATTGAAATGGCTGGTGGCCAGAATATTGGTGAAAAGGCTAGTGATCTTTTTTTAGTTCCCGCCGTTGCTCCACGAACCTGTCAAGATGCACTTGGTAGTTTGAATCCCGTCGATCGACGATGTATGCAAAGTCACGAGTGAAACAGAGCGTGCGGTGGCGGACGTGAAGGTGTCAAAACGTTGCTGGGCGGCACGCACGAATAAAAAGTTAATCGTACGCTTAGTACGAGCGTACCGACGCAGTACGCTTATTTAAGCGTACGAAGGTTGGCCAATACGGCGTACAGCATAACCCTGTAACAAACCCAAAAGTGCACACATGACTTGCAAGTAGAAATCCGACTCCAAAGCCTACTATCCAGGAATGAAGAACCACAACATCCCAGCCTGCAATGAACCTAGTGACCACCTGGTTGACCACGGCGTTATTAAATATATGCAGCTTTCTACTTTAATTTGTATACATAGTAATTTGAATGGTAGCTGTACACTCAATAGAAAATATCATATGGACATATAAGTGTGAGAGTTGACTGAGTTATAGGGCAACTCAAATGACTTGTGTGTTGACTTGTGTGTGGTTGACTTAGCAGTCATGTGTTGAGAGATAGATACCTCAAGTAGTTGAGATTTTGGTGAAGCGTGAATGAGGAGGCAACCGCAAAGCAAGCCGGTTAAGTAGGTGAAACAATGTGTAAGCAAGTGCACTCTTGAAAGTAAGAAAGAAGGATTGTTGGAGACGTGAGTACTGGAGGCCGGTGTGTATGTGAGTGGCCTTGTGTACTAATGTGTTAGTGTACGTGTGTAAGCGTGTAATAGTGTGATAGTGATTCAACTTAGTGGGTATAGAGCTGCAAGTAATGTAGCGCAAGTGTGTGAGAGGAGCCGAGCATAGAGTGCCGCTCAAGTGGAGTCTTTAAGCTAATGAAGCTTAACGAGGTGGCGTGCTCAAAGCGCGTGAGGAGGGAGTCTTAGTGACTTCGTGCGGTAGTCATGGTGACTAGTGAAGGCCTGTGTGGCAAGCCTGTGTGGCAGCGTCTGTGTGACGTAGTGGATAGTCTTTGTGACTATGAGGGCCTCAATGGCGAGACATGCTCTAAGTGAGTTTGTGGAGGAGAGGAGACGAGAAGAGAAGAAGAGAAGAGAAGTATGTCATGGGCCTTAATTACAACATGGTATTAGAGCAAGTTAAGATCCTTCGACATCGTGAAGTTGGGTGAATTTGGTGAACCTAGAGCGACTAGTGCGTGAGTCTTGGTGACTCTTAGTACTCGTTAAAGAGTGAGAGATCAAGCTCTGTGTCATAACAACTTAGTAATCTCTCATGGGAAAAAAGTCATTGTGGCCTCCTGAGTGTGTGACTGGTCGGTTTGACCAGTAAGTGGAGATCGTCAATGTGACCATTAGCCGGGAGCGGGCAAAGGCTTAATAGAGGAAAGCAAACTGTGAGCGGAGCAGGCAAGAAGTAGCCTGTGAAAGTAGGAAGCATTTGCAACGTTCAGCTAAGGCGTAGTGAGCGGGATGAAATTCAGGAGTGAGTTGAGAGCCTGTGAGACTCGTGGGCGGGCTGACGGAATTAGCAGGCAGTGAGAAAACACGTGCTGCAGTGAGCAGAGTGAGCAATAGCGTGCAGCTACCAAATTGCGAGTGATTGCAATAGGGAGCACACAAGGTGGGAGCGGACTGGAGTGGGAGGCAGTCAAAAAGATCCAATTTCGACAGAAAGTGAATGTGTTGAGAATCTCTGATCAAGAGCAAGCACTGAGTTAGTATTTAGTAAGAGAAGCCAATTGTGAAGATAGTGAGAAAACAGTGAGTGCGTTGAAAGAGCAAGAAGAGGAGACGAGGAAAGCTGACTGTGTGAAACAATCGTAAGGGCCTACTAGGCTAAGTAAGGAGCAGACAACCGGCATAAAAGAGCCGGTTGAGAAGAAGGAGTGTGAGTTAATATGAGGCGGAGAGTGTGCAAGCTACAAAGAGCTAGGAGAGTGCACAGTGAGTGAAGCCGCTCCGAAAGTGTGCGGATCAGTAGGCCAATGTCTGCTAGCGGACAAAGATGAGTATTTTTGTTAGTGGTAAAACTAGCAAGTTGTGAGAGTGCGGAATAATGTGTTTGAAGAAGCAGGCAATTGTGAAGTTGTCATGATTTGTTGAGTCGAGGTTGTCGTATAAAAACCAAGCTCCACATGTGCGGAACATGAACCTAGGAAAGCTGACTTTGCATTGACTTTACGCATCCGTATGTTGACCTTTTCTAGATTTTCAAGTCATCAACGTGTAGCGCGTCAAAGCATCTTCCGAATGACACCAATTTCGCGTCATTTGGTCAAGTATCGAGCAAGATAGGTGCGATCTAGTCCGCGCCACCTACCAGTCCCTAACGGAACTTTCCCAAGGCCTAATTTGTGACTCAATGTCCCCAAAAGTGACATTGTGGGCTTTTCGTGACCCCAGACTTTGTGCGCACAAATCCGCGAGCCCCTTAGCCTACATAAGCTTTGCAATTCCATAGTATATGTGCATCATTGAGGCTATAACTTGGTGATTGCATCACCTACTCCTAGAGGAAGCTTCCTCAATTTCCAGATCCACTTTTGAGGCGCTATCTAGGTAGAATCACCCAAGGTAAGCTCGGCCAATGAGGACCACGTAGCATATCCTACACACCTTGCTTTGATTGGTTTCAGTTATGCTTAGCCTATAGGATTGCTAGTACATGCCTTGTACACATTAGTGGACATAGGAGAGCCTCCTAGAGTGACTATATGCATTGGATCCGCCGCATACCCCGCCGGATTTCCAGGAGTATAAGTACTAGAGATGTCCCTAGAAGAAACATCTTTTAGAAGTCCATTATGCCAAGTGTAAGTAACGGAGATTATCAGTAAAGCTTACACTTTTATCTCTTGTGTTTTCAGGACCACTTAGTTGCTCTCTTTTGAAGAGCAAGCCCTCCAGGCTTCTAGTCACTTCAAGAACTTCACAAGTGGTGAGCAAAGTCACAGCTTAAACCCTTGCCATCGGACTACTCTGAAGATCATGATGTGCTTCAAGTGATCTTTTGGGCCATACTTCATTAGTTGTTTTCCTACCAGATTACAGTCTTGAGGTGCTTACTCTGGAGAGATACTTCCCTTAATTAGTACATTCTCAACTTGACTCCCTTTTTGGCTATAACGCCTTAGGTATTATAGACTCCATTGCAGCAAAGCCTGCTTGCCTATGATGTGTTGCTTATGCCTATGGTGCGCACTCGACCTCGTAACGCACGACAAAGTTGAGAAGAGTAAGTAGATGATATATATGAGCTCTTTGACTGTGGGCAAGATAGAGGGTTAGCAAAGACTGTGCAGACAGAAGCTAACGGACTAGCAAGCGTTGAGCAAATCTAATCCTTGGTTGTCTGAGAGATACGTGTGTACTTGTCCATGGCACAAGTGAGTGTGTTGAGATGGTTTAGTGGGAGAAGTTGTGAGCAAGAAAAGAAGTACACGCTGTAAGTTAGCAGACCTGTGTGAAGAAGCAGACACCTAGCTTTGAGGTCGTGAGAGGGAGCATACAGTGACAGTGTGTTGATAATGAGTGTAAGAAGAGGCGGCAAGGAGTGCTAGCTCAAAGAGCTAGAAGAGTGAGTCAGTTTCGAGAGAGATTTGAGTCGTGAACAAGTTGCGAGAGAATAAATTTGAGCAATAGTAGGTCAACAGTGGGCAGACATTCAGAGACTTAGTAGAGGGAGACCAAGGTGAAAGTTGCCAGAGAGGGAGAATCAAGTGAGAGTGTGCGCACATTGAGATAAGGTGTGAGGAGATAGTATAGAGATAGCAGAACAGAGAAGGCACTTGCTGGACCAAGAAGAGGAAGAGTCATCCTGGAGAGGAAGAGAAGAGGTGAAGAGCAAGGGAAGAGGCAAAAGTACAGCACGAGCTGCTACTTGTGCATATGAGGGAGCACTATGAAGGCCAAGCGTCATGAGGAAGGAGGTACCACCAATGTATTAAGATGCTATATGCATTGTGATGGTGGATTAGTGGTGTAAGTTAGAGAAGCTTACTATGTGTGGTTGCTTTAGTGGCACAGGCTAGATGCAGATAATTGTGTGCTGCGTGAGTGTTATTAGAGAGAGGTTGTAGATGCTTAACTGTATTGAAGTGCATTGATTAGACCTGTTGAGATAATGGAGAGTGCTCCAGGATTTTAGGAAGTGGTTGAGCACAAAATTATAAAATTGCTGGAGGTTGAGCTGAGGAGAGAGAGCGAGCGCAATGGGGATGCCTGAGACGTTTATTATTAAGAAGTGCTAGAGCTGACAGGAGCTAAGAAGTGCCTACCTTAAAAGGGGCAGCGGGGGTACGCGGCACATTATGGCTTGCAGATTGAGAGAGTGCCTAGGCATCTGAGAGATGTCTGTGTAGAAGATTGACAGCAGTGGAGTGAGGAGAAGTCATTAAGGGCTTGTTAGTCAGAGTGTGCAGGTGTATGTCAGATCTATATGATGTGGAGTACATTGCTGGTGATCTTTGCAGCAGAACAAAGAGATGTGTGAGAGATGTCAGAGCTGCAGCAGAGAAGTGCCGACCTCCGGCACAGGTTTGTCCATATCTATGAGAGATAGTGAGTGTGTCTGAGGTGTGTGTGAAGAATTTGAATGTGTATGGGAGAAGAGATGATGAGAAGCTGGATTTTAGAGGTAAGTGCAAAGTGCAGCTAAGAGTAGCTGGAGTTGAGGGTTTATGAGTAAGTAAGAATGGGGCAAGAGGGAGCTGCTGAGGGATAGCAAACGTAGCAAGGGAGCAATGGGATGCAAGAGAGTATATAGCAAGAGGGAGAAAAGATTGGTGAAGAGGAGAGGATGTCAAGAGAGACGGAGCAGGTACTCTTAAATTTAACTATAATGAGGCCAGAGGAAGTAGAGAAAGACTATTATTTCTAGAGCTGAGATGTGTAAGTACAGAGAGATGAGTAATGGAGAGGGAAGTGTGTAGTAAGATGGAGCTATCATGGGTGTAAGGGTGATACATATTAAGGCGAAGATAGTGTGTGGAAGCAGTGAGTGCTGGCAATATGGTGCAGATGAAGACTGTCATAGGCAGGAGTAGAGAGGTGAAGGTTGAAGATGGAGGGTGGCTGCCTGTAGCTGCCTGGAGTATCTATTGGAGCCTAGTGTGAAGAGGTGTGAAGAGCAAGTGTTCAAAAAATGAGAAGAGATGCATTGGCTGAAGCGGAGCAGAGTAGAGTAGGCGTAGAGGATAAGAGAGCTTAATCTTTAATGAGCATTATAAATTGAGTGAGAGGAGATGAAAGAGAAGATGTTATTAAAAAGCGCTATGTATGTGGTGAAAACTGGAAGTGAGAGAGTGTGTTGTGATAAGAATTAGAGTGATTTTGAGTGTGATGGTGTGCTCTAACTAAGAGTTGTTGAGAGTAAAAGAAAGTAGGAGCTGAGAGGGAGTGTTGAATATATTCAGCTTGCTATATTAATTTGTTTACATATTAGTCTGATGGAGTCAACACGTGCCTGAGTTGAGTGGTAGCTGTTTGGTCCATAGACAATGTCTTGTGGTCATGTAAGTGTGAGAGTCGATTGAGTTATAGGTCAACTCAGTTGACTCATGTGTTGACTTAGCAGTCATGTGTTGAGTGATAGGTACCTCAAGTAGTTGAGGTTTGGGTGAAGCGTGACTTAAAAGGCTGCCGCAAAGCAAGCGGGTTAAATAGGCGAAACAATGTGTGAGCAAGTCAAGTGCACTCTTGGAAGTAAGACAAAAGGGTTGTCGGAGATATGAGTAATGGAGGCCGATGTGTATGTGCGTAGCCTTGTGCACTAATGTGTCAGTGTACGTGTGTAAGGGTGTATTACTGTGATAGTGATGCAACTTAGTGTGTGTAGAGCTGCAAGTGGTGCAGCTCGAGTGCGTGAGAGGAGCTGAGCATATAGTGCCGCTCAAGTGGAGTCCTTTAGCTAATGAAGTTTAACGAGGTGGCGTGCTTTAAGCACGTCAGGAGGGAGTCTTAGTGACTTCGTGTGCTAGTCTTCGTGACTAGAGAGGTTTACCGAATCTAGAGAGGGTTTACCGAATCTCAGTCAACCTCCCGACTTTCAGTGTACTACGGTGACATGTGCCAATTTACACATGATAATCTAAACGAATATCTCTATCCTCAACGTAGTGAGTCCAAGTATATTGACTATAATTATGCAAGCTTGCTATTTACCAACCTACTGATATTATGTCCTATAAATTTACAGAAAATCCTAACACACTATATTCTAATACAACTTGTCTTCCTGTTGACCTTTTCGACAAAGTAAGTAAACTCGCATTATATTGATACCTAATCATTTTGGTGAACTTGCACATGTGAGTAGTTCCCATGTTACTTATTTGATCATATATGTATATATGCAATTAAAAAATACATAAGTAATAGATTCATGACAAGTAGGCAGCCGCCACCAAGGTGGTTAAGTAGGCAAAATTGTATGTAACCAAGTGCACTCTTGGAAGTAAGAAAGAAGGGTTGCTGGAGATGTGAGTATGGAGGCCAATATGATTGCGAGTGGCGGAGTGCGCTAATATGTTAGTGTACAAATGTAGGCAGTGTTACAGTGATAGTGATACAGTCGAGTGTGTGGAGTTGAGTTGTGTAATGAGTACTCCTCCTTGGGTTCAAGTGATGTGAGAACCCCAAGTGAAGTTTAGCGTTTGAGAAGTGCCATGAGCACAACTTGAACGAGTGAAGCTCAGTGCACAAGAAGTGTCATGTGCACGAGAGTGAGACAAGGACTACAACACAAGAGCTCCACAAAGATGACCTTACGCACGCGTAAGAGAAGCACAGTCAAGTCAATTGTGAGAGTATTCACGAGAAAGAGCCTTGGTGGCTCTTGGTGACTGCTCCGTGTAAAGTCTAAAGAGTTGCAAATCTAAGTGACTTGCGTTGATGTGAGGAGCCATGTGTTGCCTCAAAAAGACCAAAGGAAATAGAGGGTGAGCTCTAGAGATGTGAGAGGCGACAAATAAGATACTAGTTTTAACACAGCGCTTATGGTATGAAGAATCTTGGAGCGATGCAATTTTTGCATTGCATACAGGTGAAGAGGTGTCACATCCGTCCCTGTCGAGTCCTCTTTGGTGTCTAGTGGTGCTCCAGAGGGTGGACGGTCAATGACAGGTTCTAGTCATTAGTTGGATAAGGGTGGTAGGTGAGGATGGTCTACTCTATGTGCAGTGGTGGTGAACACTGGGACCCATCATCTGCTCACGAGTTACTCTGTTGAGCAGCTCTCAGGCTCCCTCCCAAATCACGCTTTCTTTCTCTACCTTTTCACATGGTGTTGCCGCCCACATGTGTGGAGGTTGACCCTGAGGTTCGCTTGCCTGAAGGGTCGGCGCGGGTACCCAGTAGGATATCGCATTGTCCATGGCAAGATCTTCACTATATCATAGGCAATCTCCATGGGCAGGCCCAAGGATTGCTAAGGGTTAGGGAGCGTAAGGGACATTTGGATGTCAGGTTATTTTGTCTTTGGTCATATGTTGTACGTGTGCATGTTAACCTCTAATTTTGACCCTTTTTCATGTTTAGTATTTCCGGATTTGTGTGAGATGACGCGGTGACGCGTCCATCATAGTTGTGAGAGGTTGATTGTGTTTCGTATGCACTAGGCTCAGCATTCGAGAGCACGCTACTTATGCCACGAGATAACACCATTTTGGTGTTAGTTTTGTATGTCCATTCCATGTAGTTTGAGCTTATGCTACTTCATGTGTCTATGCCATGTTATTGTGTATGTTTGTGTGATCATGCTTGCGTTTCTCTTTGCTAGCTCGTGGCTCGTATCAGACACCAACTAAGTACTCTAAGGTCTTCACCCTTGTGCTTGAACGCGGCCATATCAATCTAGTCACCTCGTTGTAATCCGCGCTCTAAGAATTGGCCTTCTCGCTCCTCTATCGTATACCTACTAACACGCTCAAGCCTTTCACACTAACCGATTAGTAGCTTGGAGCGATTATTGTTATCTGTGAGAGGGGCGAAATCCGCTAATCATCTCTCACAATTGTGAGAGCATATGTGGTGTGATTGTTTAGACGTGTGTGTCATCCCTCTCGTGTTGAGAACGGTGTTGGCGCACTACTTCTATTTAGAGGTTGGTGTTTGTGTAAGTTAAAATCCGGCCCGTCACTACTAGCGGATCCCAACGTAAGAATTATGTGGCGGGTAGGTGAGTGTGTTACAACCCGTGTCGCACATATCAATGTTAGCACAAAATGTTGTGATCCAGGATGTGTGAGAGCATATTAGAATCCGCAGCACTCATTTGTGTGTTAGCATTGTGCGTGGGTAAGCTAGTATTGTGCGTTGCTAGCAGGGTGTATGCGTACGCGTTAGAATTTGCGCCACACATTGTGTGTGTTAGAATTTTCCCGCCACCACGGGCGGATCCAATCATTAGTGTTGTGTGTGTGTATGTTAGCTTTGGATGAAAAGCTTTGCATGCTAGCATTGTGGGTACTCGCATTGTATGTGGGTGTGTGCGCAATAAAATTCGAGCCAAACAATTGTGTGGTTTATTGCGTTGAGCACTATTTTGCCGATGTCTTTGTGCGTGTTTTGTGGTGTTATGTGCCTTACTTGCTGGTAGTTGTTGTCAGGTGCTGTCAGCTGCGAGTGCGGACACTACGCGCAGCTTGTCCCCGACGGGTACCCGCACGACTGCTCTAGCAACATTGGAGTCCGGAGTTGGAGGTCCTTGACTGGAGTGAGCTACTTCCACGGTCGGTCCTCTTCAAGAGCGTCTTTCTTGGCAACTCTGTCGGAAGTGGACGTCTGAACGCAACTTGTGCAGGTTGTATGCTACACACTCTAGGTAGCACACCCTGCGGGCTATTTTATCTGGATAAGGTTCTATCCAACCCTGTCACTGAGGGCCCTTCCATTGATCCGCTCATCCGTGAGTCAGTAGGGAAAGAGGGTAGTTAGTTTGATACGTCACTTGCGGAGTTCTTCCTTAGGGCTCCTTTTGCATTTGCATCAGGTTGTTTGGTATCATCTCCTCTTGAGCCACCTGTGTTGTACGATGGGGATGTGATTGACCGCGGAGTGGAATCTCTATCGCAGCATTTTCAGTTTGGGTTTGGGGAGTCTGGTATGATGGCTAGTCCCACGCTTGTTTCCCATACCTACACCGGGAACTCCAATAGGATGTCGTTTCTTGCGTGAGACTCTAAGATGATGCTTCCATGGCCCACCCGCGTGCTTGTAACCAAAATCTCACTCGTAATTTGTTTTTTGACATCCTACCCTCATTCCTTGGAGGAGAGGCGCTGTTATTTTACAGGAAGTTTAGAGCAGATACCATACTAACGGTTCTTGATGCTGTGTTCGATGTCGCTGTGGTACCCATAATCGATGCGCCTCCGGCGGCCGGCATGCCGGCCAGCAGCTGCGGCTGCTGCCATTGCGGCAGCTATGGCCGCCGGCCTGGACGCCGCGGCAGCCGCTGCGGTGGTTGCGGCTGCCGGACTGCGTCCAGATGGCGCTGAGGTTGGGGCTGGGAGTGGCGGGGGACTCGCACTGAATGGTGGCGTTGTAGAACAACTTATTTGATCGGGAGTGGTTGGGACAGCACTGCTGGCGTACGCTACGCCGGTCGGGTTGCTTGGAGCACGCGCGGTGGATTGCCACAACCGCACCATGCAGCAACGTCAGCAACAGGCGGTACTTAACATTCTCCTGCCCTTGTGCGTGCCTGCGCCTGGGGCTGTTCTAGATTGCATTGACACGCTCCTCCAGTTTTTCTTTCAGCACTTCCCGCCTAACTCTTGTCTTCGGCAGGATGAGCTTCGGGACTTCCGGTGCGCGGCACGCGAGACTCCTAACATGGCTTATGAGCGTTTCCAGCAATGTCGTGACGATAGTGGCATGTGCATGGATGTCACTCAGGCTTGCATCAAATTCATCACTGCTTTCTCTACGTCCTCTTCCTTGTGCCAATCCTTTGACCACCATCTTGCCCTCACCCCCATTCACAAGAGTAGTGTCCACGAAGTCTGTTTGTGGGCTGAGCAGATCAAGATGGTGCAAGCTGCAGCACAAGCCGAGCGTAGGGCGGCAAAGGGTGGTGTTATTGGAGTACATACTATGCAACTGCCGGCTGCTCTTGCTTTTGATATGGGCGCTAGACCAGCACGGGCCCCCCAAGCGCGTAATCTCGGTGTGCGATTGGAAGAGCCACCAGGTGGATTAGTGTTTCCTCCTGCATCCGCACGTGGCTCCAACTAGTTGAACCTTCAGGCCCAGAAGGATATTGTACCACAAGTTCTCCCTAGTGCTCCCTCAGCTGCTCTGGTACCTACGGACTACGCTTCCCCACCTTTGGCGTTTGCAGGTTACCCTCCCGATCCATCGGGTTTCCCGTCCCCGGTTAGCAGTTTTGCAGGGTATTCCCCTCCGTACCCCTTTGCCATGGTCCCCCCTTCACCATCTCCCAGCCCATTCCCATCTGCATGTCAAGCTTGGGTGTCTAACCCAAACCCTAACTCTACACCAATCCCTAATCCTAATTCAAACCCACACAACTATTCATGCGTCTGCAAGTTGCAGCAATGTAAGCTGTTATGGAGGACATGCATCGTCGCCTGGGGTTTTAGCCTGATCCAGATTCTGCTGAGTTTGTTACTTTGTATCCACTTCTTGCCTGAGGTCCAGCTCCTGCTTATCCTTACCGATTCCCTCAATCTCTGGACGAGGCATACCACGACGTAGAGAGGCAGTGGGGAATTGTAAGGTCATAAGTTCCTTGAATTATCCTTTTGATTGAATAGAAGCGTAGAGGGTATTTTTGCAGTCATTTTGATATAAAGTTCATCAAATTTAGTCAAGTATTGAGAGGAATACGGATTTTTGAAGTTTAATAAGTTTTGAGGTCGATTAACGACTGTTTTTAATCCGCAGTGAGCGCGACTGTGGCATTAACCGACATCGTCAAGCGATTTGGCCCGTTAGAGTGAATTTGAACATTCACATAATTTCGACTGACGCGGAGAGCTGACTAGGTCGATTTACCTAGAAGATTCGAATTAGTCTAGCGCGTCTAAATTAGTATATTCTGAATATTTTGATGCATGCATATGGATGTCAAATTGACCCGACACATCAGATGCGACTGATCTGGCTTACTCACGAATATTTTGAAAGGGACAATTTGACACTCACTTAGGGAAATCCGTTGCTAAGCGGCCCTCCCGTCTAAGGAGGAGGACTTAGGTCAGAAAATTATAAATGGGCATAACTACTTCATTTCTCATCAGTTTTTCACTTTTGTAAATTTTAACGGGTTTGTAATGACAAGACCTTTCATCCTACATCATTTGTGAGCAGTGTCCTTCTACTCAAAATGTTGAGTAATTTTCTTAAGCTTTCATAGTGATATGCTGCTGCACTGTTTAGTATGATTGCAACTAGTTCCTTTCCTCGTGAGTTACTACGTTTTCACAAGGGCAATCTGCCCTCTTCATCTCGTATCGGAGCGAGGTTAGTTTGCACATTATATCATGGAGTCGCAGTCGGCAGCTGGAGGAGACGAATATGTTGAGCATGTTGAGCGCGCGGGGCAGCAGGCAGCATCAACAATTACCCGAGAGCAAACTGAGCAGGCGATGCTAAGGCAAATGGCAAATGCAATTGGAGGAGAAGTCTACACCCAATTTCAACAAAATATGCGGGCAGAGGTGGAGAGACTGGTACGAGTTGTTGTTGGGAATGCCGCTTCGACAAGTTCGGCACCTCCACCTGTTGTACCAGCAATCGATATTAATTTAGTGCTGCAACCAGTTATTCCACCCGCATTGGGAGTGCGTGCGCGTAAGCCTGGAGTGTACGCTGGAGAGCGTGCATCGCCGCCTGTTCATCAATGGACTTTTGGAGTGAAGAAGTTTCTAGAGTATACTGCGCTCACGCCTAACAGGCAAGTCGCCGTTGTCATTAGTTTGCTGAAGATGAGTGCTGGAGCTTGGTATGAGCGAGAGGAGGAGCACTCTGGAGCTCCTCTTATCAGCTATTTGAAAGCTTGAAGAGGACATTTCAACCTATTGCACTCGAGGCTACTGCTCGAGATCTATTGGTGCGCCTTCGTCAACGAGAACGCGTTCAGAAATATGTAGCACGCTTTAACGAGCTGGTGCTTCAATGTCCATCCATGCACGAGTCGGACATGATGGACAAGTTCAAGTGGGGACTGAAGCCAACTGTGGCCAAGGAAGTGGCGCTCAAGGACCCTGCCAGTCTTGGAGAAATAATGACATTGGCAACAAGCGTCGACGCTGTGGAGTATAGTCAGAGGCAGTGGGGCAGCCACAACTTTAGAGGACATCGACACTTTGGATTTCAAGCGCCAAGCACGAGTGTTCAAGGTCCAGTACCTATGGAGTTGGGACTTGTTCAGTATCAGCGCAGGCAGCAAAATTTCAAGCCGAGAGGACCCTGCTATAATTGTGGCAAGCTTGGGCATCTGGCTCAAGATTATCATGTGAAGGCAAAGCAACCTCAACAGCAGGAAAAAGAAGGACGCCAATAAGTCGTTTTGGGGTGTCTACTGGCGAGAAGACGAGAACTCACAAGGAGGTTATTCCCAAGAGCCTGCAAAAAACGAGACATTGACAAGCCTATCATTGTGGAAGGAGTAGTCGACGGCAACAAGGCAAAGTGTATGGTCAACAATGGCGCACGGCAAATTTGTGCACAAGAAGCTGGTGAAGGAGTGGCTTATCCTTGTGCAGAAGCAATATGAGCCTAAGAAGGCAATTTTGGCAAATGGGCAGAGAATCAAGTGTGGGGCACCTACGGAAGCTATTCACGTGGAAGTACTGGGGCACCGGAGTAAGGAAGTTATGGAGCAGGCAGAGTTAGGTCACCATGGGGTGATATTGGGCCGACCATGGCTGAGAAAAGCCAACCCTCGAGTGCAGTTAAGCACAGGACAAGTGAAGGTCCAAGGGCGTGATGGTCGAATGGAGACAGCGAAACAAGTGAAGGTAGATACGACCACAAGTAGCTGTATCCTCTCCAGCCTGCAAGTTAACAAGCTATGCAGGGCAAATCAGGTGAAGGAGATGTACCTTGTTTCGGTGGCCCTGGCCAGGTCATCAGATGGAGCAAGTCTGATTCCTAACATCCAGGGCAAAAGTACATTGCCGGAGGAGCAAGTAGTGGAGTCAAACCCCCTTGCTCAGAAGGAGCAGAGCCCAATTGCTCAAGAGAAGAAGCCTGCTGAGATGCGTGCCCAAATTAAGGCGTTGTTGGAGAAGTTCACGTGCGTGTTTCCTGAGGAGCTACCAACAGGATTACCTCCACAGAGAGCTATGGAGCACATGATTCGGTTGAAACCAGGGAGCAAGCGACCAGTGAGAACTGTCCATCGACAATCGTTTGTGGCGTTGGATGACTTGAAGAAGCAGCTTACAAAGTTATTGGACAAGGGATCCATCCAACCCAACGAGTCTCCATTAGCACCGCCAGTCGTATTTGTGAAGAAGAAGGTTGGGACTGTGAGGATGTGTATCAACTACCGGGCACTCAACAAGGTCACCATCAAGGACAGGTACTCACTTCCACGAGTAGACGAGTTAATAGACAGGCTTGTCGGGGCGAAGTATTTCTCGAAGATCGATATGAGGAGTGGCTATCACCAGGTACGGATTGCGGAAGGAGACGTTTAGAAGATTGCTTTCAGAACCCCCTATGGTTTATTTGAGTTTGCAGTCATGCCTTTTGGGTTGACTAATGCACCTCCTACTTTCATGGGACTCATAAATAGTATCTTCAGAGCCTACTTGGACGAGTTTGTGGTGGTATTTTTGGACGACCTCCTAATCTATTCGAAGACCTTGGTAGAGCATGTGGATCATCTGAGAAAGGTGTTGGAGGTCTTGAGAGATCAGAAGCTATATGGGAAGATGAGCAAGTGCAACTTCTGCCTCAAGGAGGTTGAGTTTCTTGGGCACATAGTGAGAGCTGAAGGAGTCAAGGTGGAGCAGAAGAAGGTGCAAGCAGTCAGATACTGGCCGGTACCTATTGATATTCATCAACTCAGGAGTTTCCTCGACGTGGCAAATTATTCTCGATGTTTCATTGAAGGATGTGCCAAGGTGTGTGCACCGCTCACAGACATGTTGAAGAAGCAGGAGAAGTGGCTATGGGGTGACAACGAGTAGCAAGCTTTTGAGAAGATTAAGGAGCTCTTGACACAAGCACCTATGTTGGCAATTGCAAGTCCAGAGCTTCCTTTCACAATTATCATAGACGCATCAAACTTTGCTGCGGGGGCCATTCTTCTCCAGGACGAGGGAAAAGGATTGCAACGTGTGGCATATCAGAGCAGAAAGTTGAGTCGTGCAGAGCAGAATTATTTAGCACACGAGCGGGAGATGTTGGCCATTATCCAGGCTTTGAGGATTTGGCGATGTTATGTGGACGGACGGAAGGTGTTCATCAAGACCAACCACAAGAGCTTGGAGAAAGTTTTAACGCAGCCAATGTAGACACCAAGACAAGCAAGATGGATGAACTTTCTGGAACAGTCTGACCACAAGATTGAGTACATACCTGAGAAGATCAACCTGCCGACGCTTTATCCAGGAGGAGTGACCTTCCAGCTGTCTGAGTAATCAAGCAAAGTATGGACTTCTTGGAGAAGTTTCAAAGAGGTTATGAGGAGGACCTAGAGCTTTCTGATGGTGGAGCAGCTGAGTTTAACTCGAGTATGCAAAAGAAGGACGGCTGAAATGAATCGACTTACCAAATAGGCAATTATCAATTAATAATGATCTTTATATCAGCAAGTAATCTTTATGGAATTTTCGTTAACTGATTAAATGGCAAAAGGACAACACACTAGCAGTGAACAACACTCGTAAGTCAAATGCGAGTAAACTAGCATCAATAATGCAATCAGTAAAACGCATACACAAGCAAGGTTAGAAGACAGTGCGTATCAATGGCTTGTCGCCTTGGATTCAGATCTCTCTCATTAAGCTGTACAAGAGAGTTGGCCTCGTTTCCAAATGCCGAACTCCAGAGCAATGCCTAGCATATGTACATGGAATGAGATTACTGTTCAACTGCCAATGCGAAGGCACCGCCTACCCGGGAGTTAACCACGTTGGTAGGACCTCGATTATCCAAATCCACCGCCATCTCCCATCATCCCGAATCGCCATCCATCATAGGGATGTCATCTGGCCATTCATCTAGCATACCACACTTAGATGCATATCGAGGCAGTTCGCTGCTACCGAGTACGGAAGTGAGCTGGCTGTCAAAGAATGTGTCAGCAAGCTGACTTAAGTAAACTTCAGCCTGTAGCTTCCGGCTGAGTCATTAAACTGATATTAAGTCCAGCTGACCGATTATCAACTAGAGTTCAGTAGTCTGAACTTGACTAACTATTGCATTAAATGGATATTATATCTACCATTATACCAATTCATTACAATCCCTCCAACTTAAGTTGTTGTCGCCTCAACAACATTAAATTGTAGAGTCTTAAATTAGGGAACTGAACCTGCCCAGCCTCCCCCACTGACTGCCTCTTCAGCCTGTCACCTAGGGGGTTGTTCTTGGGGCTCCCGGATCAGGAGACGGAGATTCGGACCAAGATTTTGACAGCTCTCTAGGTCTGTCAGCTGGCCTTCTATAGAACCCCGTTTGATCTAAAGTTGGACTTCGAGGAGAACGAAGGATGGTAGCCTGCTCTTCAACCACTTGGGTGTTGATCCCCACATAGACAGGCATTCCAGTAGGATGCTGAAATACATTTGCAAGAGGTACATGTCCCTGAGCGAAGGGGGAGGTCGGCATACCTCTGGCCCACCCGCGTGGCCCTCTTCTGGCACTCCTGTCCTCTGGGGATTTCTGCCTGTGTTTGCTGCCAAGTGCAGTCAGATCAGCTTCTTCCCCTGCTTGGGCAGGTGGGCTGGGGGAGCGAGTGCGGGGTCCAGTTGCCTCCATGACCGGGATCACGTTCCATATACCTGATCTTGGTTCCTTACGAAGTGCCCCTGCCTGCTCTTGGGTCTCCTGAGTACCAGCTCCTGATGCTTCTCCTCTGCCTTGTTCTTCTCCTTCCTCCTCCTCATCCTCCTCCTCTGAGAGAGTAGGAGTCTCGTCCCACTAGGTCGTCCTGCTCCCTGGTAGACATGGAGTAGTCTACTGACCTCCCTTTCTTAGGGCGCGCTGGAGGTTGCTTGGCCTTCAGCCAGCTGATATCTATCCGGCCTGCATTCTTCGCCCATTTGACGAAGGCATGCTTTCCCTTAGAGAAGTAGTCTCTCCCCCTCCTCCTGTGCTCTTTGGTCTCTGCATTCATATTGCAAAGGCAGCCATTCAGCCTGGGATCCCAAGGGGCAATGTGAGGTGGTAGGATGAGGCAGCCGTCTAGGCCATAGTGGAAATCGTCGGGTTGGGCGCGGTCACCCTCCTGCTTTTTGTTTGTGACGGTCATCCACCTCCAGTCTGTGAGCTGCTGGTAGTACTGGGGTCCATGCTCAGCCTTTCTCAGTTTACATGGGAACTAGTGGGGAGAGAACATCTGCTGTCTTGCTTCCCTGGCCAGGTACTCCCAGCTCCTTCTCTCAACTTCATTGTAAGCTGGCAATAGTGTGAGGTAGAACACCGTATCCTTAAAGCTATCGGGCCGCATGCTCACCATCCTGATGAGTCTCTGATCTCCCACTATTCCCGGTATTGGGACTGGCTTGTTCTCTGAATCATCGGCAAGGTACTAGGCCTGCTCTGCTGTATAGCCCACCGTCTTGGCATAATCCTCGTAGAGGACCACACCAGTGTGTGTCTCAATGTACTTATCCAGTGCTGCAGTCCCTTCCCTCTGTAGCGGTGTTGTCAGTTCCAGTTTGTTGATTTCCTGGGCTGCCAGCAATGTTTCCTTCAGGTTATCAAAGTTTTGGCCACCTACCACAGTATACCTGTAAGTGGCCAAGCTCTTCTGCCTATTTGCTTCAGCCTTTTTCCTTCTCTCCTCCTCTGCTGCTGCCGCTTCTTCTTGTTGTTTCTTCTGTCTCTCCTCCTCAGCTTTCCTGAGGTTTTCCGCTTCCCGATCCTTCTTCCTCTGTGCTTCTTCTGCCGCTTCTTGTTGTTTGCGGACCCTTCTTGTTCTCTCCTGGTGAGGGACGTCGCCACCAGCTCCTTCTGGTATTGCTCCATTGTTTCTTCTGTCTCTCCTCCTCAGCTTTCCTGAGGTTTTTCGCTTCCTGATCCTTCTTCCTCTGTGCTTCTTCTGCTGCCTCTTGTTGTTTGCGTACCCTTTCTTGTTCTCTCTTGGTGAGGGACGTCGCCGCCAGCTCCTTCTGGTATTGCTCCATTGTCCTCCTGGCTTCTTCTGCCTTGCGCTTTCTGTCCTCCTTTTGTGTGGTGGGAGCCATTTTGCACATGTAACCAGGGCACAAATTAGTAGGATATCGACCTTTGTCAAAGGAGTTGCAGGAAGGGAGTAAGTTCGTATCAATATGGCATATTTGATCCTGTTTACCTTGCAGGGTGATTGCTAGGAGTTGAAGTAGTTGCGGTGCGCTAGACATAAACGTTTGAATGTGTTTGTTGGTGGGTTAAGTGATGTCTTGCTGTGCGAGGCCCTTTTTCGTTCAGCCAAAGGTGCTTTATGTGGGCCAGGCCGTCCCCTATGTCACTATCATAACCGTCCCTTTCTCACTCTCACACACTAACTGTCATGTACTTTCCCCTCCAACTTAAATGGAGACAGAATCTTCTGTCACCTTCCTGTGTCAACTGAAATGACTGTTAGGGAGGTGCTCCAGCCGCCCGAAGGTGGAACCTTTTCAACGCCCCTTTGGCATTAGTCAAATGGTCTTTGAATTCCCAAGTGTCTCAAGAGGCATCGTAACCCTTCCATCGAATGCTCTCTTGAGGCGCACGCGTGAATGGTAGCAGTGCTTGCTTTTTTGACCGAGCTACTGTTAAGAGTGCTGATAGCTGGGAAAAAGGAGAAGTTAAAAGATTGCTCCGATTAAGGAAATAATAGTCTATTTGTAGAATATCGAATGCATGGACAATGCTTTCGGGATAACTTTTATAGTCAATGCCGGAACGACTAGAAATTGAACGGTCATAAATGAGTATCTCCATTCCTAATAGATAATGGCAAATTATGCTCAAGTGGTCATTGGGGCATTGCGCTCTATGAATCGTAGACAATCTCTCTCATGTGCTAAAATCATATAACTAAGAATGTCCTTAATACATGTGAGGCTTTACACGTGCAAAATAGTCACTATATGCGTACAACACTACAGAGAACTCATGCGGTGCTATTCGTTGCAAAGAGTCCTGAATTATTGAACTAAGTCTGCAAGTGCCCCCGCAGCTTTCGTTGTCTCATTGATTGTTTTCGCAAGGTTGAAATATCGTCGCAAGCGACTCCAGACGGTTGACTGTTTTTGCAAGGATTTTCTTAAGTTGCCAAGACTTTATGGAAATCTTTCGCAGTAATCTCTACATCGTTGATTTTTGTCGCACTCGTTTTGCAACTTTGGTTTTTGGTCGCAACCTGCCCGGCGAGATTGTTTCTAGCGGCCGATTGCAACGTTATTAGTGCTCCTGACATCGTGGACTGGCGTGGTTAACGTTTTTGAGTAGGCGGCGTTGTCGACCGTCGTTTGTAGTAGAACGTTGACGAAGTTTAACGTTGTTCAACGTCAATTTAATTTTTTAGTTGTTTTCACACGTACGTGATTGTCCGTTTTTATCATCACATTCTTATATGGTGTTGTGTACAATCTTGTAAGCAGCTTTTTGTTAGAAGATAGATATTCTGTGAGTTTTGTGAAAGGGGCGGATACCTTAAAATAGGATTGGATACAACTTGGAGTCATTTGTGTGAGTGTAATTCTGGAACTAAAAAGCTTGTTTTGATTGAATCTCAATGTGCAAAGTTGCTGCTCTTATAGGTAGCACTTACAGCATAATTTACTCTTTATGTTACTAGACTTTCTCAATGTAATTACAATGATGCTCATCTGATGGCTACAACATTAGATATGGATAGAATGTATAGATACCAAATTGGCAATATAGTGAGTATCTAGTAATCAAGCATAATAATATGTGACAAGTAAGGCTTGTATTAGAGATATTGAAAAAAAATTGTTCACTGTGATGTGAGTTTCAGATGTAGCTAGGGGTGAGAAAATCTCTTCAGTGGAGCAAAATGGATATTGGTCCTTTGGTGTAACATGATCTTATTTAAGCCAGCTAATGGCCCTCTTCAGGCTTTGGAAGTTGTGATATTAGTGCGACAACATAAAGTGCCATGTTACTATCAGGTCCATCCAGGTCACCTTTTTACAAATTGAAAATTATGAAATGTTTCTTCAGAGAAATGTACCCAAATTGGTTTACCTGCATGTAGTAAACTTTGTTGCTTTATTACATTTCCAAATGATTGTCACAGCTTTCTTGCATGTGTCATGAATAAAAAGGTTTGACATGGAATACATATTGAACACAATGGTTACTCAAGAAGTTACGCACTAGAATGTATAATCATACAATAGTCTAAAAAATTCCTCAATTAACGTCTGTAAATGGGTCAAAAGGTTCCATGTTTTTGTATAAGTAATAGCATGTATGTCCTCCAACTACATCCATCATGCATTAATGATAAAACCCTTCATAGCTACAAGAGCGCTACTCGCCCACCATTTCGTTGACTCGATCCTGACTCCCTCTCTAATGGTCCACTCTTTATACAGTTATTGCCAAAGGTTTTAGAGGGGCTAATGGATCCACGTCTTTCTATCAGAAATGGGAAGTATGTACAGCCATAACGTCCCTCATTTGTTAGAAGTACAACCCTCCATAGCTGGGTGAGCGCAAGTTGCGCATCGTCTTGAGAACTCGCCTCTAACTCGCCCTCTAATGGATGACTTGTTGCACCCCTTTGGCTATCCTTTCCAAGGGCTTGTAAATGGGGGCAATGGTTCCTTGTCTTTTTATTAGTAAGGGGGAGTATGTAGAGTCATTACAGCCCTTATGCCTTAAAAGGACAACTCTCCATAGCTAGGTGAGCGCAAGGCACGCGTCATTTTTGGCTTGCCTCTACTGGATAAGTATTTGCACCCCTTTGATTGTCTTTCCCAAAGCTTTGTAAATTGGGGCAATGATTCCAGGTTCTTGTAATACTAAGGTTGAGTATATACAGCCATTATATCACTCATTCCTTAAAAGGACAACCCTCCATAACCTTGGTATCGCAAGTTGCGCATCGTCTCCTCAAATTCATCTCTAGCTCGACCTTCAATGGATAACTTGTAGCACTCTTTTGATTATTCTTGCCATGGAATTGGAGAGGGGCCCAATGGTTCCATGTCTTTATATATTTAGTGGAGATTGTGTATTACCATCACATCACTAATTCCTCAAATGGCCAACCCTCCATTGCTTGGAAAGCCCAAGTTGTGTCCATCTCTTGACTCGCCCCTCGCTCCCCCTCTAATGAATAATTTGTAGCACTCTTTTGAGTATCCTTGCCAAAATTTTGTAAAGGAGTTGATTGATTCCATGACTTCATATTAGTAATAGGGAGTATGTGCACCCATTTCAACCATCATCCATTACAAATTACAACCCTCCATGGCTACAAGAGCGCCACTTTCGCAATGTCTTGTAGACTCGCCCCCAACTCCATCGCCAGGATTGCGCCACTTGCGCGCTGTCTCGTCAACGCACACCCAAGTCCCCCTCGTATGTCAAGTACTAACGTCTGCAGTATCCTTGTCAAAGGATTTTGATGGTGGTGGCTGATTCCATGTCTTCATACTAGTAATGGGGAGTACGTGCACCCATTACAACCATCATCCATTAAAACTACAACCCTCCATAGTTACGAGAGCGCCAATTGCGCGATTTCTTGTCGACTCGCCCCTAAAACCCTTCTAATCCATGTAATAGACCACTCTTTTCACTATCCTTGCCAAAGGTTTGTGGATGAGGTTATTAATTCCATGTCTTCACATCAGTAATGAGGAGTATGTGCACCCATTACAAATCATCATTCATTGAAACTACAATTCGCCATTGCTCCATATCGTTGAGTGTCCCCACGCTCTTCTCCTACTGACTTGTTCCACTCTATTGAGTATCCTTGCCATATGAAGTTAGAAGGGCCCAATGGTCCCATGGCTTTGAATATGTAATAAGGAGTATGCTAAGCCATTACACCAGTAATCCGTCAAAAGGCCTACCCTCCATGGCTATGACAGCGCTGTATTCGCTTCATCTCGTCGACTCGTCCCTCCCCTCCTCTCTTATGGCTTGTACGTGTTTCTTCAATATTCTTGACATATGCATTTGGAAGATCCTAAAGGTCACATGTGTTTGTATATATAATGAGGTGTATGTGCAGCCACTACATCTCTATTCCCTCAAAAGGCCAACCCAGTATGGCTATGACAGCGCTGTTTTGAAACTTCTCGTCGACTCGCCGCGCTTATGACTTGGGCAAGTCTTTTGAGTATCCTTGCCATATGTGTTTAGAGAGGCTCACAGGTCTCATGTGTTTGTGTATGTAATAGGGAGTATGCTTAGCTATTACATCACTATTTTCTCTAAAGGCCAACAATCTATGACTATGACAGCGCTGATTCACTGAATCTCGTCGACTCGCCCTTCGCCTCCTCTCTTTTGACTTGTACAAGTCTTTTGAGTATCCTTGCCATATAAATTTAGAGGGGCAAAATGGTATTATGTGCTTGTACATGTATTAAGGAGTATGCTTAGCGATTACATCACTAATTTCTCCAAAGGCCAACCCTTCATGGCTATGACAGCGCTGATTCGCTCCATCTCGTCGACTCGCCCCTCGCCTGCTCTCATGATTTGTACGAGTCTTTTGAGTTTTCTTGCTATAAAAATTTAGAGGGGAAAAATGATATCATGTGTTTGCATATGTAAGAAGGAGTATGCTTAGCCATTACATTACTAATTCCTTTGAAGGCCAACCCTCCATGGCTATGATAGCGCTATTTCGCTCCATCTTGTCCACTCGGTCCTCGCTCTTCTTCCAATGACTTGTAGCACTCTTTTGAATACCCAAGCTATTTGTTTCTTGAACGTATCTATGGTTCAATGTCTTCTTATAAGTAATGGGGAGTATTTTGACCCCATACATCTCTCACCCCTTCAAAATGACACTCTCTATAGCTAGGACAGCGCCACATGTTTACCATGCCGTCGACTTCCCCATAGGCTAAGTTGAATTCATTTGTCCATCTTTTGAGTATTCTTGTCAACGTTTTCTAACTGTGGTGAGTGGTTGAATGCCTTAAGAGATAAATTGGGTATGCAAACCTATTTTATTCCTCAGCCATGCAAATGACAACCCTCCAAAGCTCATTCAGTTAGTTGCGCTTTGGTCGTTGACTTGGCCCTAGGCTAGGTTGAATCCACTAGTCCATCTTTTGACTATCCTTGTCAAAGCCTTGTAAATGGGGTAGGTGATTGGTTGTGTTTAGTTATATATTGGGAAGTGCCAACCTATGACGTCCAATATTCTTGAAATTGACTACCCTTTATAGCTCAGCCTATTAGTTGCGCTTATTGTCGTCGACTTGTTCCTAGGGTAACCTGTATTGACAACTCACTCTTTTGACAATTCTTGTCAAAATGTTGTAAGTGGGGTTGGTGATTGGATATGTTTAGTTATGTTTTGGGGAGTATGCCAACCTATGACATCCCTTATCCATGAAACTGACAGTCCTCCATAGTTTCTGCAGGTATTTGCGCTTTCTGCGCTTCTGTCGTCAACGTGGTCCTAGATTTGTCACTCATTTGAGTAGCCTTGCCAAAGACTTGTGAACGGGGTAAAGTGTTTGGGTTTCATTATGTATTAGATTGTGGAATCACCCACCCTTTGCATCCCCCATCCATCAAAATAACAGCGCTCCATAGCTTATCCATTCGTTGCGCTTCTCGTTGTCAAGTTCCCCTTAGCCTACGCTAACCTGACTTGTCGCCCTCTAAACACTAGGTCTCCCAAGGAAAAGACCATATATGGTCCAATAATGCACCCCCTAAGTCACACGATCTTGAAATAACCACTAAAGCTATGACTATGTGTGATAGACCATTAGAGAGCTTACATCACAAAGTATTGCACTGGCCATGTGGCCCGCAATTTTCGGAAAGGTAAGGTGTACTTTCTGTACAAGGTGCGTACGTTAACAAGAAACGAGCAAATAGGGCCAACTTTACCTTCACACACTATGAATTTGGATTTGAACCAGTAGTTGTTGATTTAATCTGGGGCAGGCATGTGTCTTACCTATCATTTGAAACAGGTTTCACTTCATTCTAATCAGTAGCTTTGTGGAGGCACACTCTGAACTTAGTGGACCATATGGGGTCCTGGTATTTTCCGTACTTTTTAGTGCCTCATGCACCAAAGCATCACAATTAATAATTCATAGTTTATTCTTTGCACATGCAAATAGTAATCTGTAAAGTGGAGCTTGAAAGTAAGGTCTTACTTTACTTACAAAAAAATATTTATATATAAAATAATGAATTAAAATGATTAAAAATAAATTATTAGTTGCAAAATGTTGCAGAATCGAAAGCTTTGCACACATGAAGCTGAATTGTTTATGGAGCACAATGTCTTTCATATATGTTTCAGTTGCAGTTCCTCTGCTCTACAATCCTACTTCTTACTGCTACTCAGCTTGTAGGGGCCACTATCTACATGTGCTATGTGCCTGTTGGTATGGTACTCCTCAAAGCAAGGCGCGGGGCAAAGCGCTACTCCACACGTTGCGCACCAATAGCTAGGCCTCACCTTACTCTTCTCATGGCCTAGGTCATACAACTTGCTCTTGCACACTACACATCCTGGTCTAGAGCCTCCTGGAAGGTGCTTAGGGAAGTGTCTCCCTAGGAACCTGTCAATCCCAGCCCGCCCCGCACTCCAGCGAAAGCGCCTCCCCTTATGTGGATCATGGAAGTCTGTCATCTCCGCTACAACATCTAACATGAAGGGATACCTGTCACTCTCAGGATGGGCCAGGTTGTAGAGGATGTAGGCATCGGCCAGGGCAGCATCAAATAGACCCCAATATAGTTTGTGCCACCACTTTAAGCTCACAGCAGAAGTCTCGACAAAGAACTTATCTCTCACACAGAGCTTGTAAAAATGATCAGCAATGTAGTGCACCACAATGTTTGGAGAAGTTATGGTTAAGGAGAAATTATGGTTATGGAGCAGTTGCCCTTCTCCTCCTCTTCCTTTTCTCATTTTTAACAGTAGGAACAATGAGCATCAGCTGCTTACCTCTTCCGGTGTCAGGCCTGCCCCTCTTCCTCATAATATCCTCCTCCTCCTCCTCCTCCTCCTCCTCTTCCTCCTCATTCTCCTTATCCTCCTCATCCTCCTTATCCTCCTCACCATCACTAGACCTTGGCTGTGAGTCATCATTTGGATCTTGGGAGGACAAGATTAGACTGTGACCCTCATTCTCCCTCGAATTTGAAAGCAAAGAGGCCCTTGAGGAAACCAAGCCAAAACGAACTACATGCGGCTCGAAATAAAACCAGGACTCTTCAGGCACTGTAGATAGGTACTGCCTGACCTGCCATGCCTCCCATTGCTTCGTTTCTTTGTCATACAACACTTCTATGAGCCATGAGTTTTCCTTTTTAGTCCTCACAACCTCTTTTCTCACAATTCCGACTAAGAAAAACTCTATGTAATACTGTCCAAATGTCTTTTTCGCCCATGCATCTCCCCAGAAGGTGGCAGGGATGAGTAGTTTACCACCCACAACTATTTTTGGCGCATTTGAAGAAGTAGTCATGGCTCTAAGAGCTCTTTAGTGACCTCGGGTGACAGATTTTTCACTTAAAATTTTGTTGTGAACCTGAACTTTGAACCTCCTTCTTTTCACTCTATTTTTGTCGTTAATAATCGGAAGACCATTTTGCATTTTTTCGCCTAAGGTTCAAGTCTGTACAGTTAGTTTGAGCCATAATTTGTACCAGTTGGTCAACTGTAGCACCCTGGAGGTCAGCGCTGAAAAATGGGGGTTAGCTAGACCATATATGGTCCGAGGACCATATATGGTCCGATGGGATACCTAGTGTTAAGTATCCTTGCCAAAGACTTGTAAATGGGGTACAGTACTTGGACCTTATTATGTAAATGTCCTTGACCATTCCCACCCTTTACACTTCCCATCCATCAAAATCACAACCCTCCACAACTTATCCAGTGTGTGCGCTTTTTGTCGCCGACTTCCCCTTAGGCTATGTTCGACTGACTTGTAACTCTTTTGGGTATCCTTGCCAATGAATTGTAAATAAGGTAAAGTGATTGGAACCCATTATGTATATATGCATGACCATTCCCACCTTTACATTCCTCATTCATCAAAATGATAACCCTCGATAGCTTATCCAGTACGTGTGTTTTTTGTCGTTGACTTCCCCCCAGGCTACGTTGTACTAACTTCTCACTCGTTTGAGTCTCCCTGCCAAAGACTTGTGGAGGGGGTGAGATGATTGGAATTCATAAAGGTTATATGGTGTACCAATTCCACCCTTGACACCCCTCTGTCATCAAATGACAACCCTCCGTACTTAAGAAAGCGCAAGTTGCGCATAGTCTCGTCAACTTGCCTCAACTTCCTCTCTAATGGATAATTTGTCTGACTCATTTGAGTTTGCTAGCCAAATTTTTGAAGATGGGCCCGATAATTTCATGTCATTTTACAAGTAATAGGGAGTATGTATAGCCATTAAATTCCTCATCCCTTATAAGTACAACCCTCCATAGCTCAAACTATGCAAGTTGCGCATCGTCTCGTTACCTTGCCTGTAACTCCCTCTCTAATGGATGACTCTAATGAGTCTTTTAAGTATTCTTGCCTAATAATCGGAGATGAAACATGGTACCATGTCCTTGTAAAACTAATGGGTAGTATGTAGAGCTATTACATCCCTGAAAATGCCAAAGATACCTGAACCATGGACAAGTCAGTTCAACGAAATCGAGGAGGAAGTCAACGACAAAAAGCGTAACTAATTGGCTGAGCTATGGAGGTTTGTCACTTTTACGGATAAGGGATGACATAGGTTGGCATAATCCCCAATATATAAGTAAAAAAATCCAATCACACACCCCATTGCCAAGGATTTGACAAGGATACTCAAAAAAAATGAGTTATCAGTACAGCGTAGCCTAAAACAAGTTGACAACAATAAGCGCAATTGATTGGCTGAGCTAATACGGGTTGTCATTCATGGATAAGGGATGTAGTAGGTTGTCATACTACCAAATATATATCTGAATACATCCACTCACTCATCCCAAATACAAGTTTTTGACAGGGATAGTTAAAAGTGTGAGTTGTCAGTACAGCGTAGCCTAGGAACAAGTCGACGACAATAAGCGCCACTACTTGGCTGAGCTATGGAGAGTTGTCACTTCCATGGATAAGGAATGTCATAGGATGTCAAACTCCCCAATATATAACTAGACACATTCAATCACCCACCCCATATATAAGATTTTGACAAGGATAGTCAAAAGATGGACAAGTGAATTCAACTTAGCCTAGGTGGAAGTCAACGACATGGTAAGAATGTGGCACTGTCCTAGCTATGGAAGATGTCATTTTGAAGGGATGAGGGATGTTTGGGGTCAGAATACTCCCCATCACTTATAAAAACACATTGAACCATTCAGATCTTCAAGAAAAAATTGGCTTGGATATTCAAAAGAGTGCTAAGAGAGGAGGCAAGGGGCGAGTCGACGAGATGAAGCGAAACAGCGCTGTCATAGCCATGGAGGATTGGCCTTCTGAGATTTTAGAGATGTAATGGCTAAGCATACTCCCCTTCACATATACAAAGACATGGGACCATTGGGCCTCTCTCCACTTATTTTGCAAGGATATTTAAAAGAGTGCTACAAGTCATCCATAATACGCGGAGCGAGGAGAGACTCGACGAAATGGAGCGCAACTTGCGCTGTCATAGCTATGGAGAGTTTGCCTTTTAAGGGATCAGTGATGTAAGGGCTGCACATACTCCCCATACAAAAGAAAAATACATCAAATCTGTGGGGCCCTCAAAATTCATACGACATGGATACTAAAGAGACTTTTACAAGTCATGAAAGAGGAGGTGAGGGACGAGTTGACGAGATGGAGCGCAACTTAAGAGTTCATATCGATGGAGGATTGTCCTCTTGAGGAAATACTGATGTATTTTTTGCACATATTGCTTATTATATATTCACAGACATGGGAATCTTGGGCTTCTGAAAATTTATATGGCAAGAATACTCAATAGAGTGCTACAAATTATTAGGGAAAGAGCGAGGGACGAGTCGACGAGATGGAGCGCAACTTGCGAATTCATAGCTATGGAGGATTGCCCTTTTGAGAAATTAGTGATGTAAAGGCTGTACATAATTCCCATTACTTATAATAAGACATGGGACCATGGGGCCCCTCTCCACTTATTCTGCAATGATACTCAAAATAGTGCTACAAGCCATTCATTCTAGGCGGAGCGAGGGCGAGTCGAGAGGTGGAGCGCAACTTGCGGTGTCATAGTAATGAAAGGTTGGCTTTTTGAGGGATTAGTGATGTATTGGCTGCACATACTCCCCACTACATATACAGACGTGGGACCAATGCGCCCCTCTCCAATCATGTGGCAAGGATAGTCAAAAGAGTGTGCGAAGTCATCCAATAGAGGGGGAGCGAGGGGCGAGTCGAGATGACGACGGCGAGATGGACACTCCCAAGTATGGAAGGTGCTATTTTCAAGGGATGAGGGATGTAATGGCTCAACATACTCCCCATTACATATAAGATATAGAACTAAGAATCCATTGAAAATATATTTGGCAAGCATAGTCCAAAGTGTGATGCAAGTGATTAGTGGGAGAGTTATGTTTGAGTTGACGAGATCAAGCGCAACTTAAGCCCTTTCCTACCTATGGAGGGTGTCTTTCCAATGGATGAGGGATGCAATGGCTCCACATATTCCCCACTACTTATACAACTGTATGAAACCATTGATACCATTAATAAACATTTTGCGAGGATATTCAAAACAGTGATACAACTTATCCATCAGAGAGGGAGTGAGGGGTGGGTCAACGAGATGGAGCGCAAATTGCGCTCTCCTACCTATGGAGGGTGCCCTCTTTAAGGGATGAGGATTGTGATGGCTCCACATACTACCCACAACTTTTAAAAAGACAGGGAATCATTCATACCCTTAATAAACATTTGGGAAGGATACTCAGAAGAGTGATAAAAGTTACCATTAAAGAGGAAGCTAGGGGTGAGTCGACAAGAAAGTCCCAAATTGCGCGCTCCTAGCTCTAGAGGGTCGTTTGATTGATGGATGAGTAACATTGGTGGTAATTCAACTCCACATTACTTATACAAAGACAAAGAATCATTCGCCTCACTCATAAACCTTTGGCATGGATACTCAAGGGATTTGAAACATTGGAGGGGGGAGCTAGAGGCTCCTACACGAGAAAGTTGAAATGATACCTCTCCTACCTATGGAGGGTTGTACCTTTAATGGGTGATGGATATAATGGATAGGCATACTCCCTATTAGACAAAGGATTTTTAACTACATTTATAAGCCTTTGGATACAAAGAAGAGTGTTACGAGTGTAGTGATTTGAGTTTTATGCTATTAGTTTGCTTTTATTTTACTGCTTTTGAATATACTCAAAGCAATATTGTGTGGATTCAAGAGTGAATAGATACTCTAGTAACTTGGTTCATGTCCTTTGAACCTTCTAAGGCATTTTTGGAGTTAGAGGAAGGACCTAGAAGAACTCCATGTGGCAAAAGTCAAATGTGCCATTTTTAGGTCAAAAAGACATTTGTAAATTATTTTAGAGAGAGGTGGCAAGTTTTGGGATGTGTTGGGTGCCAACACATCAACATGCACCTTCCTAGAAATTACTTATGTAGCAAGTATATAAACAAGAGCTAGAACATAGAAAGAGGATCCAGAATCACTCTTGTACTTGCCAAAATCCAGAAATATATTAACTTTCAACTTATGTAGCAAGTATATAAACAAGAGCTAGAACGTAGAAAGGGATTCCAGATTCACTCTTGTACGTGCCAAATTCCAACAATATATCAACTTTCCATAAGTCATCTCTCTTTCAAGAAGCTACCACTTGTGTTTAAAGATCCTAGTCTTGAATAGATAAAATATTCTACTCATTAAGTACTTTATCAATCTGTTGCACTACAGTGGTATGAGAGCTAGGCTCTTTGGTAGCACAAGAAGATGGTCAATCCTCAAGACCAACAGCAAGCTTTCAAAGAAAGCCCTTCCTCTCCAAGAGACCCTCCTCTAGCACCGATGGGAGAGCCCACTCAAGAAAATCTCCAACAACAAGAAGCACCACAAGGAGGAGCACCGTCAAATCCTGTGGCAGCCGCTATAGCAAAGTTGACCCCACCACAAGGTGTTCCCGCAAATGAATGGGCATTCTTCCTAATGACCGTCAACAACCAAGTGGGCTTGGCCACCTATGAAGCAACCTTGCAAGCGTCAAGAGAAGCTATGGTTGCCATGGTTGCCCCTATTGCGAGCAACGCTCAAAATCCAGCCCGGGCTCAAGCGCCTCCACAAGAGCCTAAAATAGCAAGAAAACTCATCAAGCTCGGCAAACCCGACACTTTCAATCCTGGGAGAGGAGCCAAACTGAATCTGTGGCTCTACCAAGTGCGGACGTACCTCACCTTCCTTGAAGTACCCGAGGAAGACTACGTCCCTTTTGCCGGTACCTTGCTCAGAGGAGCAGCAACATCATGGTGGCGTAACTATCAAGCGGCTGTATATCAAGCTGTGGCGCATCCCGTACCCGATCAAGAGCCCCCACCATCATATGCAAGATGGCTGGATTTCTGTGAAGTCCTCCAGAAGGAATTCATGCCCATCAATGCAGCGAAGATTGCTCGGGAAAAGCTTCGCCACCTCAAGCAAACAACGTTCGTTCAAGAATATACATCCAGATTTCACGACCTCACTCTTGAGATCCCCAACATGTCGCTCGAGGAGAAGATTGATCGTTACGTGTCTGGCCTCAAGCCCAAGGTGGCAAAAGAAGTGGAATTACGCGACTTGACGGACTTTTCAAGGATTATTGAAGTGGCTCAAAAGGTGGATATCTTGGATTTCAAGCACTCCGTGCCTCCATTTTCACGGGCACCGGCGACGCGGGTGTACGCATCCCCTTCCACATCTGAATCCGGTCCTACACCCATGGAAATTAGAGTCATTAAAAGGGACCCCGGGGCTGCCCAGAAGAGTGGAAGACCCTCCAATGGCACTTATCACGCAAGAAACCAGCAAGGAGTGAAAGCAAGACTCTCTCCGGCTGAAAAAGAAGCATCTCGTGACGGCTGGACTATGCTTCTATTGTAAGGAGAAGGGCCATCGTGCACTCTCATGCCCCAAAAAGTTGTCAAAAAATGGACAGCGCCGGTAGGCCAGGAGCCTACCACTTCTAGGCCCACTTCACGAAAAGACAACAAGCCAAGTGAAGTGGAGACCCCCGTTGAAGACGACGTTCCAGCCCCAATGACTTTGAGAGGCTACCTTGGAGGAGAGAAGGTCCACATCTTGGTGGATAGCGGAGCTCAAGGCAACTTCATCGCTGCAGATTTCGCCACCAAGCACGGTATTACTATGCGAACTCTTGACCACGACGAGGAGATTATGATGTCCGGCGGATTCCATAATACTACCCCCTTCCAAGAAGACGTACCCCTTGGCACTCTCTATCAAGTCTTTCAAGGATAGAATAGTGTTCGCCTCCATGCAATTGGGCAAGTACGACGTTATCCTAGGGACGCCTTGGTTGACCAAGCACAGTCTCCAAGTTGATTGGAGGGACGAAACTATCGAGATCAAGAATGACATCACTTCAAGAATCTGTATTTTGCGCGCAACCCAGAATATCCAGACCCAAGACATCAAGAAGCCGGCACACGAGATACTATTGTTCGCCCTCCAACTCAAGAGACTTGTGAGGAAGGGACACGAGCTTTTTTTGGCCTAGACAGCAGCAATACTTGATCAAGTGGAAAGGTTATCCAGATTCAGAGAATAGTTGGGTTGCGGAGCACCACCTTGACGAAGTTCAAAGAAAGCTGAAACGCTTCCATGCCGCCAACCCCCATCTTGGGCCAGCCCAAAGTCTCTCTACTAGAAGCCTAAAGACTTCAGGGAGGCATCCTGCCACCATCAAGAGGCAGCAGAAGACCCCTTGGAGGCAGCCTGCAAGAAGAAGAAAGAGGAAAAGTTGACATTAGATACTCTTCTCTTCTCGCAGCTTCTGCACAGAAAACTAAATTTGCTAGTGGTGATAGGTCTCTTCAAATTAAATTTTCAAATTTCCGCTCACACTAGTCCATGAGTAGGCGGTTATTTAGAATCCAAGTTTGCTCAATCTAGAGCATTGGTGAGAGAGATATGTTGCTCTAAGTAGAAGATGGTCAAGCTGCTGGCATTATTAGGGCAGAGTATGCCTTCAATCATTGTGCCCTCCGCTGAACTTGGAATGCTCTGAAACTCACCACTGTGGTAGAACAACTTACAACGCCCATTTTGAGCTATACTTAGCAGAAATTGAAAAAGTACAGAAGGACTTACGATTTTCAGAAGGGTCTGCACAGATTTGGAGGAGTGCCTACTCTCTCAGCTCTCAACGACACTCCAAAAGTTGGAATGCTCTCAAATTTGATGACCCAATATACTTCTCTAACGCTCTCCGTTTGGCAATAGAATTTTTTTTATTTGGAAGAATTCTATGGACGCTATGAATTTTTGAACTCGTGGCAGATTCAGGGCCAACTTGTACAATTTTGTTTATCATCAAGGAGTAAGCTAGCCAATAAGGTCACACCACCCACGACCTTGCCTAGTCTTCCTAACATGTGTAGCACCTGACATGAACCTGTTGACTAGTCTGCTCCACATGTGTAATACCTGACTTCACGCGCCGAGACGTCGCTTTTCCTGTCAAGAGAGTGATGGAGTGATTTGAGTTTTATTATATTAGTTTGCTTTTATTTTAGTGCTTTTGAATATACTCAAAGTAGTATCGTGTGGATTCAAGTGTGAATAGATACTCTAGGAACTTGGTTCATGTCCTTTGCACCTTCTAAGGCATTTTTGAAGTCAGAGGAAGGACCTACAAGAACTCCATGTGGCAAAATTCAAATGTGCCATTTTGAGGTCAAAAAGACATTTGTAAATTATTCTAGAAAAAGGTGGCAAGTTTTGGGATGTGTTGGGTGCCAACACATCAACATGCACCGTCCTAGAAATTACTTATGTAGCAAGTATATAAACAAGAGCTAGAACGTAGAAAGGGATTCCAGAATCACTCTTGTACGTGCCAAATTCCAGAAATCGTCTCTCTTTCAAGAAGCTACCACTTGTGTTCAAAGATCCTAGTCTTAAATAGATAAAGTATTCTACTTAAGTACTTTATCTATCTGTTCCACTACAACAAGTCATCAGAGGCGGATTTACAAGCAAGTCAAAGAGAAGGTGCACATTTCGGAATTTGCGGTGCCAACGCGATGGAGCATTATAATTTAAAGGGACGATGAATGTAAATGGTGGTCACTCTTCCCACTACCAACACAAGACATCCATCGTATCACACTTGGTACAAGGCTTTGCCAAGGATAGTGAAAATACAAGAACAATGTATTAGAGTTGTCGTACAGGCAATTTGATGAAACTAAGCGTGAGTGGCGCTGTACAAGCTATAACGAATTGTAAATTTGATGGATGTTGGACTTGATAGTTGGTCACGTTCCCAACTACCAATACAAAGACATCCACCGTCTCACCTTATCTACAAGGCTTTGCCAAGAATAGCAAAAATGCAAGACGTTAGAGCATGTTATTAACGTAATTCAACAAGACTAAGCGCAAGTGGCACTCTACAAAGCTTTAGAAGATTGTAATAGATGGGCAATAGCAGTTTCATGCCAAGTCAACCACCCCCAGATCCGTTAATATTACGGATCTCATTCCTACATCCGTCAATATTACAGACCTCCGTAGCTCATCATCCTCTTGTGTCCCGTATCGTTGTGTCATAACAACGAAGTGATATTAGCATGGTTAGCAGAAAGCATGTGCTGAGTTGCGAGGTGGAGCGCAACTAGCTAAACTTCGAAAAGACCCTCCACTTATGATACCACAACAACTCACTTACGATGCCACAACGAACTCTTGTTACATTGATATGTAAAGATATCATGGAAGGGTGAACTAAATGAATACCACTTACATAGATGAATGAAAGGTACGTAGACATTCATAAAAGATGTATATTGTTCCTCAATACCAACTTCCACAGTAATGGGGTAGAGATTGTGAACATTGATTATTGTACATGTGCAAGAAACGTGAGACACAAACTTGTGTAGGCTATGATCAACAAAAGTCACAAAAAATAAAAAGTAAAAAACTTACATATAATCGAATGCATCCATTTTAATTCATATGCATTCAGGTAGATTTCATTCATAAGGTTAAAGCAAGTGTAAATATTTAAATCATACATGTGCAACATGAACAGGAGTAGCCAATGTCAGTCAACAGCAATCAACAATTAACGCCCATCAACGTAGGGCAACGCAGGATGTCGTTTTTGCAGCACTAATCTTGAGACTACGACGGTGGCGATGGATGGCGACGTCTGGCGATCGCTAGCGACTACAAGCAAGACATTTGCATGCATTCGCATGCATTTGATGTCATTTGAATGCATTCGAACACATTCGAAGAAGGATCAATTAAGTGAAGACCAATGAGGGACGACAGAAACTAGTTACTGTCTTGGAGTCCTAGGAGCAAATATGTTATCCATTTTGTTGCACTGGAGAGAGCTGCACATTATGTTGTGCTCATTTGTGATTTCTTACTTTGCACCTCAGTTTGCATCTTTGCTCTAAAGGCAATAATTTCCATCTATTTGTAGTCTCTTCTTAAGAAACTACGCTCCCAACGCTAACATGATGTGTAAGAGGTCCTCGAGCCAATACACACAAAGCTATGCAGAAGTTGATGTGAATGTGAAGCGTATGGTCAAATCTGCTTTGTGGTCATATAACAATGATGAAATGGATATTTAGTTGAATTGGAATATTATTTGTAGGATAAAAGATACAAGGGAGGAGAAGCAACGGGTGTGTTATGGTCTGTCTTGTGAAACAGATGTGACCACTTTACTAGATAACTTGAAGACAATAGAACATCTGATGGTCGTAGTGCGAAACTTGGTGCAATCGCTGCCAGACAAAGATTTAGGTTTGTTGGAGCCCGAGTGAATTAAGGTGTTCCTCCAGGGTTGGGAGAATGAGGCAAGTTACTGGACTTTTAATAACCCAAAGGTCCCCGACACAAGTATATGTACACAAAAATCTATGCTAGTCCACATTCCGTGATGGTACGATGATCAGGTACATTAGATTTTTCTATGCTACTGCTGCTTTCAACGGATGTTACTACTTTTCTATGTGGTACCTGTTGTTGTTGCTGTTTTGCAATAATTAGCTGTTGCTGCTTCTGTTACAAATGGCAGATGCTGTAATTTATGCTAGTTCCTGTCATTCTTTCGTGCTGTTGCTGTTGCTCACAGATGCACTGGAGCATTATTTTTATAATGCTGCTATGTTGTTGTTGCTCCTGCTTGTGTATTTCATGTTTGCGACTATTCCTTCAGTTGCTGTATTTTATGTTTGTAACTATTGTAATGGGTGTATATGGTGTATTAATTGTTTGTTGCTTTTATTTAGTAGCCGCAATTGCTACTGCTTTTTTAACATTCTTTCAACTTGTTATAACATGTGAATAGTAATATCATATGCAGATGAGATGACGAGGACAGCACGACAGGTGTGAGGTAAATCCCAAATGGAGATTCTCATGTATTTTATGTTTATGTAAGGTCATAGGTTTATGAAGTGCATTTTTGAGTATCATGAAAGTATGTTTTGATTGTATAGTAGTGTAGAGTGCATTTTTGTGGTCATTTTGATATAAAGTTCATCGAATTTGGTGCAGTATTGAGAGAGTTATGGATTTCCAAAGTTTAATTAGTTTTGAGGTCGGTTGACGACTGTCCTTAATTCGCGGTGAGCGCGACCGTCGGATTGACCGACAGCGTCGAGCGATCTGGGCCGTTAGAATGAACTCGAACCTTCACGTAAGTTCGGCTGACGCGGAGTGCCGACTAGGTCGATTTACCTAGAAGTTTCGGTTTAGCCTAGCGCGTCTAAGATAGAATATTCTAGTAATGTCGATGCATGTATATGGACGTCAATTCGGCCCGACACGTCAGATTAGACTGATCTGGCTTACTCACGAATATTCTGGAAGGGACGATTTGACGAACACTTAGGAAAATCCGTAGCTTCCACCTAGGGAGGAGTACTTAGGCAGAAAATTATAAATAGGCATAACTTCTTTGTTTCTTATGAGTTTTCACTTCTGTAAATTTCTACGGGTTTGTAATGACAAGGCCTTTCATCCTACATCATTTGTGAGCAGTTTCTTGCTACTCAAAATGTTGAGTATTTTTCCTAAGCTTTGTTAGTGATATGCCGCTGCACTCTCTAGTATGATGGCAACTAGTTCCTTTCCTCGTGAGTCACTACGCTTCCACTAGGGCACTTTGCCCCTTTCAGTTTAATTCTGTGTAATATAAATCAATGTGCTTATAATATTGTCATTTCAATATGCATTTCTTTGGACACTGCTTTAATGATAATTGTTTTTGCTTCGTAGATTTTACCCTAAATGCATTCACCGGTATGTGTTACATCTGACATGATAGTATATGGGAAGTTAGATACTTGAGTATACGCATATTTTGTGCAAGAACATAAGTAGGTCATCGAGAGATGTGTATAAATACGTGCCCCCTGACAAGCCGGATACGCGCTTATAGATATTGACCATTTACTGAATGCCTACCTCCAGCCTCTACAAGTCCAGTATTATCATTAAGACACTCAATCTTTTTGTATGATGTCCAGGACAGGCCAAAAGAAGCGATGGGACATCATAGTTGGGAGGTTAGTTGGATGGTTGCTAAGTTGTGGCATCTGATTCTTTTGCTGTAAATATGAGGATTCCATGAATAGAGTTTCTTGGATAAAAGGTTCGAAGGAAGCAAGACGAAGGGCACAAGCAGGCACATGCAAGCACGAGTAAGCAACAAATATGAACGTCCGATACCAAACGATGCAGATCTATGACGTCGGATAGAGTAGGTTAGATGGATCAATAAGATCCGAGGGGATCCTGGGGCCACCTGGGGCTGCCTGGGGCAGTCTTGGGGAGTCCCAAAGAAACGATGAATATGCATTAATATCAAGAGAAGATCAAGATAGATAAAAACTTATCGAGGGTGATAAAAGTCTTTAAATTTGTGTGAAAATCTGAAAATGCTTGTAAGATCCAACAATAATGCCACGTCCAACTCAAACAACCATGATTGGCCACGATTGGTCATTGAAGAAAATCTTGCTAAGCACTCAATCAGATTCAAATAAATCAGATTGTATTACACACAGGCCACTTCACGTGCAAGAACATACTGACACACACTGACACGTACTCACACGTGACGAGTCCTGTCACTAGTGTCAATTTACGTCAACATCTCTCAACATAACGTTGCATAAGTAGACAAAGTCAACCTTAATCAACAGAACCGCCAAAAAAAGATGCAAACTTCTTGAAAATGAAAGGATTTGCAGAGAATGACATGAACTGTTAAAATAATAGTAAAAATAGACTATATTGGAAATATGAGCGCCAAAAACATAGATTTGGTGAAAAACTGCACAAGAAATAGCAAATATAGTTGATTTGGAGCGCCAAAAAACGCACACAATTGATTTCGAGAGCAAACGGCCAAAACACTTGATTAAAATCGCAGGCAGTGGCCGGCAGTGTTGCAAGAAAAGTACACATTTGATTTGTTTCGCAAAGTGTTAACCGATTTGAAAATAAGTCGCAAAACATTCGGAACTTTGATAAAAGTCGTACACGGGTATCACGTATTAAGTTTGTCGTAAATTACAAATTCTTTGATTTATTTCGCAGAAGCGACCCTCCTGGGGAAATGAGTTAGCACCCCACGGGAGAACTGGCCGATCCTCGCACATGAACACATTTGTCTCCGACAGAGTAGGGAAGGGTTGTGAACACGTTTTTCGAAAGACTTGCGAAGGCAACCCGTCGAATCGGGGAGCATGGGTTGACATTATGCCAGCCCTAACATTGGAAAAGGACGCAAATAAATTTAGCGCGTATAGAAGATTATTAATGGCTTCTTGGTGCTTTTAGGCTGCTTCTAGGCTTTTTCATGGAGCATTGGCCCTCAAAGATGGAAGCCGTTCGTCAATGACTGCCCATTTTAGCTGGATCAGAGGGCATATCAGACTGCCTTTTGTAGTGCCTATCCCGCCGGGAGTCCTTTAGGAAGAGAACTTTGCCGAGTGAAGGTTACGAGGAAGTCTGGGCACTCTCCGATGTGGGATTTTGCAGCCATTGCAGCTCTTGGGGCTTGGCTCTTCGTGGCTAGATCACTTAAGCTGACTAGCTTTGTCCGTTGTCGTCTTCAACCTTTAGTTGCAAGCTATGTCGAAGATGGTGTCCCTTTTGTGCTGTTCATCCAAGTGAGTTTTAGCATATCAATGACGAATGCAGGAATCCACTGACGGGTTTGACTTATGGCGGCAATGCCAAGGCATGCCTGAAGTCGATGCCGGCAAAATGAGCGCGTCCTCTCCAATAGTTTCATATGCCTTGTGGAATGGCCACAGGTCATCTTTGGTTAAACATCTATTATGATCAATGTTCCTTCTTGTTCCGGTGCATGTTTCAGCCTCACTATTCTGGATTTTGGCCCAAATGCTTTCGCTTTGAGACTTGAACGGTGGCAGATTTTCCTGTCGTTGGTTGTGCTGGAGGCCTTTGTAGAGGTCTATCTTCCAAGTGGAAGGTTGTATGTGTAGCCCACAAGCTTGATACCGTGAAGTCTAACCATCATAAGTTCAGCCTTTGTAACTGACAGGTTCTTGCTGTGATGTGTGTCTGTAAGCAGAAGTATCGTCATCCATGGCTGGATCTTGTCCTCTCCGCTGCTGCGGGAATCGTTTCTATTGAATTCTACACTGCACTTCTCCCATTACTGTTTTGGGTAAGCAGCACAATTTAGTGAAACAAAATACATAGTCTTAGAATGGAGTCAAGTAGCCTAAGCATGCTCTCGTAGCGTAGACTTCATAACCAGGAGGCCTGATAAACGTGTGCTTCACCTTTTTAGGTTGGTGTGTATAACAGGTACTTTCATTTCGTTAGTGCAATTGATGTTCGGTGTCTGTCAACTATTATGTGTCATTGTTGGTTTTTTGTCCACCAACAAACACCAGGGTCACTGTAACCATGAGATAGCTGAAAAGAGCAATTTCGCACTTGCAGAGCTTAGTTTCTGAACAGTCCATTTCTATTTGTGAGTAGGAGCTGAGTTGACGAATTGCTTGAGTGTTACTCCTTCCAGGCCGGGCACAATCGACTTGCGAGGCACATGACAATGCTCATGGCATTGTGTATATACATTGGCAACTCTCTCAAGGTACAACTTGTGAACTTCCTCTGGGAGGTTGATTGATTTTGAATGTGATACTAAGTCAAAGATATTCGTTTGGGCATTGGCATGGTGAGTCGTGCTGAGGATGAAGTGTCTGCCATGCGCACTGTTCAAATATGTGATGACCCTTCATCTGGTGCTAATTTTGCTGCCAAATATTCCCAAATGAGATGCTGTTTACTTTGGCATTAGTGACTTCGAATCTGCCCATTGCCCAGCGGTCAGGGTAGAAGTGGTGTGTGAGCTGTCACATTTGTCAACGTTACCCAGTGTTGTCACCTCTGTCATGGGGAAGTTGTATCTTGGGGGAGATTATGCACAGGACACAGTGTCTGCTCCCAGGCCACCGTCACCCCCTGTCAGGAGAGTAATGGCTACACAAGGAGAAAGAGAGTGCAGCTTTGAGTATGGCTTGCCTTCATCGCACACCATGAACACAGTCTGCATGTCTCTGTAAGTATGCAAGCCATCTCTGTCCTACTTTCTGCTGGATTCGCATGACAACATGGGGTTGTTATTTGGACTAGAATGGAGCGCACCGCCTGGTTGGTCAACCTTAGGGGGAAAAACAGCACTTGCGACATTAAGTTGTATACACTGTGTGTGGGGTCTTTTCAACCAGAATGTGCTTTCTTATTAGTGGCGCCACTATGTCTAGATCTCCAGAGGGTCTCATGATGTGGCTCTTTGTGCGCAGCATCTGTTGGCCATGCACCCTTTCATGTGAGCCTTGCTTGGTGGTCGTGGATGGGCACGTGTGAACAGGTATTTGGTCATGTACTTGGCAGATACTGGCGCCTCAAGTTTGACAACAGCCTGCGTGTCTGCTGGTTTGGCCCCCTTCGTATTTGTCATCGTAGTTGGTGAGGACTTCACTACCCAGGCTGCTCTCTGAGCCCCATGTAGTCATGCAATGCCTTCTTGTTTGCACATTATCTTATCAAGGCTGGTTATGTCATGCAGAGTGTAACGTTGTCATCTGTGGGCACCACGTGAGCCACAGGGCCCGGCGGAGCGTGCCCTTTCTTGTTTCAATGGTGGCAGTTATTCAGTTGTGTTTTTTGACCAGGTCATCTCTTGCTTCTTTTCGTTCCTGCCAGGACGCAGACATTTGTGTCATCTCAAAGGTCTTGACTTGAATAAATACAACTGCTGCATTTGCAGGCCCAGGCTTGAAGATGAATGGAGGGTTTAATTTATAAGTTCGGGACTCTAATTTTGTAAATAGGTACCACGACGGGTCAAGCATCTGTTGCGAATTTTTGTTTGTGCTTTTGACCCCTTAGTTACACAGCACTTGCTTGTAAGTTTGGATGGATTTTCTAAAGACTGCGGGGTCAAAGGTGCCAGTAGTCACTTTTGTGTTAGTCTTTGCTATTGTTACCCTGCAATGGCATTGCTGTAGTATTGTGTTGGGTTTGGGTGTGGTGGGCAGGTAGACTGTACTTGGGAATGCATTCCCTTGTGGATGTTGTAGCCGGGGCAGTTCTAGGAATCATTGTACCCCTCCTCTGGCGGCTTATCCAGGACTCTGTTGATGAGTTCATCATACACTACGAAAACTGTATATTTCATTCCCTGACTGTCTTGAAGCTCGCTGCTCATAGCTACTTCTTGCATGAGGAGATTGGTGCAGTATTTATTGCACAGTTCATCGTTGTTTGATGTATGGCGGATCCAATGCAGGCAGAAAGCGTTTTTCCAAACTTTGAAGTGAGGCAATGCGGTGGGCGAGGAAAACTAAGTTTGACTGCCTCTGTTCTTTCTTTTTCGCGACTTGCAGAATGGGCCGTGATGCATAGTACATGTTACCCATAAATACGGAGCCCTCCTGCCTGATAAGCTCATTAATTACTTCTTGCGCGAATGTGCACAGTGGAGGTATTCCAGACGTGCCTGGCAGTGCTGTTGCTGCATGCATATCCAGTGCCCGAGTACAGAACGCCTAGCTACCAGTACCACACTGCCTTCAACGGCGTTGTGCTCGGACTCGTGAGTTTCTGACCTATCCCCTGGCCAGGTCCTCTTGTTTGCACGTGCGGTGCATTTCTAAGCCGTACAAATATGAATTATTGTCGGCTCAGAGGAATTGTAACTCAGCTCAAGCTTTGGGATGAGTTCAGTTCCTTAATGCTTTGTGTAATGCTGTTCATGCATGCTTTTTGCATCTCCTTCTCGATCAATAGCATTTGACCTCAAGGGAGATGTTCAAGTATTGGATGTCAAGATTTCTTGGCTTGCTGCAGAACAATTCAGATCATCAATGTTATGAAGTTGCTGACAGAAATTGCTGATGAAGTCCAATTGGGTTGGCTTGTGGTATGGGTCCAGCTGGTGGGCATTCACCGCACCAACCTTTTGTTCGATCACAATTCCAGGCCTGTGCTGAGCTTCATCACACTCCGCAGTGTTTTCTCTCTGCTGAAGCGGTTGGCCGTTGGCTACCCAATCATACTATTGAGCAAGGCTGTGAGTAAAGCCACAGCCATTCATACGGTGCCTGTGATATGTGCCTTACTTGGTGTGCCCGTCACATCGACTTCCTATGTGTCCTCTTTGACTCCAAGCTATGTTGACATCTCGTCTCTGAGGTCAAGTAGTGACAATAATACATTATTACTTGGGAAGAAAGACATGCCTGATCATTGCAGGTGGGGGCATGAGGTTGTGACCATGAAGAAAAGGTCAGATGGTGGACTTCGCAGATTTGAAGATGGTACAGATGCGCTTGCCCCTGATAGACCTTTCTGTCTACAGAATAGTTATTCAGAGGACTCCCAACAACAATTGGCTGTTGCAATTAAGGAAGGGAGCAATTTAACTTTCTTGGAAGAGCTTGCAGCTCGTCGTCCTCAGCATTCTACGCCTCTGAAATATGATGTAGATATTGCTATTCAATTTCTGTCCTATATAGCGCTAGGGTGGGCAGTTGTGGAAGTGTGTCCAAGATTATTCCATTGGCTAGGGATCTAGTGCACATTCTCTTTGCTCATCCACAATTGATTCTAATTGCAATAGTTGTGTTGTTTCTTCATTACTTGCCTCAATTGTCGTGTGCTTCACAAGAAAAGATGTGGCGTGTGTTGCGCACACTTTCCAATTCAAAGATTGTTTTTTGTGTTTTAGGGTTGTTTAATTGGAATGCATTGAGGGGGTAAGCTGCACTTTCAACGTGTGATTTGTGTTGTTTTCTATTCATTCTAAATGCCAAGTGAAATTGATAGCATGTTTTCATGTTTGACGCCCTTTGAAGCTTTATAGTGTCCATCTAAAATGCCTTCTTCTAGGCATTCCAAGTGCAAACGCGGTAGATGCAAGACTCATGTGGACTTGTGTAAGGTTGTTATACATCAAGAGTTTGGCAGCTTATTTAAGCTCGTGTATGGTAGTACATTGTTCATTACAACAACAAAATAGTGCTGTCTACCTCACTCCAAATGGCATCATGGAGCGATTATCTAGCAATATTTCCTATCTTTCATTTGGCAAGAGATATTGTTAGGTACCATCCAATATCATTCTCTTTAAGCTCAGCAAATGTTCTACCTACAATATTACAAACCATGTTCGTGATGGGAGTTCGAAAAACTTCGCCCTCTCATAAAAGTGCGTGTCTAAAAGCTGTGGAGCCTTGGCCATCTTTTTTTAAAGGTCATTTTCTTCGACCCAAAGTGTTTGTAGACCTTGGCGCTTAAGGTTGATCCGGTGTCATCGTTTACTAGCTAGTAGACCCTACAACTGATCAACCTTCAAGTGTGTAGATCAACTTTTCAGTGCGTAAGCATTGACCCTAGGTCAATCAAAACCGCCATCCATTGCGACTTTCATATAGGTTGACTACTCTTTTATAGAAGTGCAAGTTAAAGATATGTAGATAATAAAGCAAGCTATCCAATACAACTAGAATCGCATCGCTCTCATTATTTTATTGCGAGGTATTTGCATACCATGACAGTTATCTTTTGACCCTCACCTCTGGCAGCCACTCATTTCCCCACGAGGCACCACGGCCCTCGCAAAGGTCCCACCTTGATCGCTATGACAAGCCATCTCTCCGTGCATCAAATCTACCAACGAATGACCCTTCACCCTAGTTATGGAATACGTTTTTGTCTTATATGTAAAATGTAGACGTACACGCGTATTACGTCGCAGGTGCACGTATTACGACCTAAACACGTGTGTCGGTGCAAAAACCGACATGTAAACTGGTCGCGCATGTGCGTAGTAAAAAACTCGTGGACTCTGAAAGACTAACCGAACAAATAACGGAAACGCGTCCAGTCATCGCAAATTACGCAGGAAGTGGTTGACGAGGTAACATTGCAATTTCAACTACTACAGCTGCCAACTACTACAGCTGACACGCACAGGACTGAGTTAAGTTTTCAAGTTGGCAACAAAGTACTTTTGCAAACTAAAAATCTCCAATGCACCCAGGAAAGCGCAAGCTTTTGCCTTGCTGGGTAGGCCCTTTTATCGTTATCGCAAAGGTTGGACTTGTTGCATACCGACTAGATTTGCCTAAATGCATGGGGCGAACGCATCCTGTGTTCCATGTCATGTCAGTTCACTGAAGCTGTTTAGGTCCGATGGCCGCTATCAACCGCAAGCACACTTTTGATCAAATGGCTTGATTACGATTCCAGTTGGAACTCGTACGACCCTCAGGACGAAATCTTACTTAATTGTAAGGACCTGGTTCAACACTATTGGTTACGATGGGCTTCTGCTCAGAAGCTCTGCGCCAAGGCAAGTGTGCTACCAAGCGCTCTTCGTAAGCCATGGAACAAACGCAAAAGAGACGCGGCCAAATAATTGCTCTTTTTTGTCACTCTGATGATGCATAGTCCAATCTCTCACCAGTGTTTTCCGCTACTCAAGGCTAGTATTAGCACATTCAAACTTGAAAGAATGACGCTTAACGAGGACATTAAGTTCTTCGAAGGGGAGAGGAGTGTAACGATCTGAGCTTCTTAGGTGTATTTGGGACGTTTTCCCGTTCACCTAAAATACGTTATACTATTTATCATACATTATTTGCTAAATGATTGCATCACACTGAATAGTTCGCCACATGCGTGTGCCGATCAATTCCCGGTCGATTGGCAAAATGACCGTGATACCATTGCAAAAAGGGTCGTAACGTAATTTGACTACTTCGCAGAAGTACAACATAATTATTCACAAAGTTATTTTGATTAACTATGAGATAATAACTTATTTATTCATTGTTTGATTAAGTTATTTTGATCATCATTATTTCGGATAATGCACAGTCACGAATTTTGGATTTACGGCCAGTCTTTAATACAAACAAACAGTCGTAAAAGTCAAACGACACATAATCTGCAAAGCGACTTTGCATCCGAGCAGATTCAAACCCGCGACCTATTGTTTGAAAAGTTCACACCGAACCGATTGGCGAAGGAGTTTTTAATACTACCGATTCATGACAAAAAGCATTTGTACGCGACTCCGCAAACAGTCGCGACTTTTCGGAAAGTTGCAAGAACGCAAAAACGCCCGTTTGGCACGAAACGGTGTTTTGGAAACTGTCGAAAAGTCTCCAAACAGTCAAACGACGCATTTCGAGCATTCAGTCGAAATGGGTCGTACCCCTTTGCTTGTTTTCGTTGACAACAACCAGTGCCCTAGGTGGTGACACGAAGTTCTTCAGCGCCTCACGTCGTGCAGGTATAAATACCTGCAGAGCCATCGTGAGTGCAACTCTCACAAGCACACATTCTACGTTAGTTTTCATTTTCGCTTTCTCAAGGATTTGTCAATTTGCACAAGGTTTTCTTTCCACTTCATTTAAATAATCCTCGAATACCGAGGAAAGATGCTCTCGAAAAGCAGAAACGCTACAACAGCTGCTCCTCCCAGCAAACCACCCTCGAACTGATGGGCAAACTGAAAGAACTAACCAAATTCTGCAAGAGGTGCTGAGAGCATATGTTGACCAAAAGTAAGATAATTGGAATAACCTGTTGCCTCAAATTCAATTTGCGGTCAACAGCGCGGTGCTCGCGTCAACGGGAAAGACTCCATTCGAACTCAGTTCGGGTAAAGTTCCTAAGTCCCTTTCAGATATACTAGGGGAGTCTTTAACTCATCGTGAGGGGATTAACAACCCGGTTTCTCTCCACTTTACTCAGGATTTTGCTGACACACTGTTAGAACTCGAACACAATCTGCACAAAGCCCAGGAAAATCAAAAAAAATACGCTAATCAACATTGTCGGGAGCCGACATTTTCAAAGGAGGATTTGGTCAAATCGCATTCTCAACATCTGTACTTGCCTGGTGTGGTCAAGAAACAGCTTGGTCCGGTGTGGGTCGATCCATATTCAGTGGTGCGCCGTGTCGGTCAGAATGCTTACAAACTGAACATGTCAGCGGAAAACAAGGGTCCCCCAGTCTTTAATGTCTCATTCCTGGAAGCGTACATCAAAGGTGACGCACTGTTCACAGGTCAGTTGCCTGTCCAACCGGGCCTCGTCCCCGCTGTCCGGGAAGGTGACCCTGAGGAATATGAGGTTGATGAGGTTTTAGAAGCTCGCTCTGTCCGTTGATCATCTAAATATGTCATGAAATATCTGGTCAAGGGTTACGATGCCTGTGGCGGCACCTGGGAATTGAAGGACCATTTGACCAATGCCAAAGGGGCGTTGAAATGTTTCTACCTTTGGGAGGCTGGGACACCTCCCCTACTAGGGACACCTCCCCAATTGTTACTTCAGTTGACATGGGAAGGTGACAAGAGGTACTGTCTCCATTTAAGTTGGAGGCGAAACGTGGCCAAACGTGGCCTAAAGTGACAGTTGGTGACAGTTAGAGACAGTAATTGACAATAAGTGTCAGTTGTGACTGGCAGCCCAGTGACAGTTGAAACAGGCAACCCACCTTAATCATTAAGTTGAAGGAAGTGGGATAAACATCTCGGGAACTAGTCGATTGCCGATTGCATGCTCATCCTTGACCCTCAATTGCGCTCACACTCACTACACTCTCAAGCACACTCGCACTGTCAATTAACTTACACTAGGTATTGCATGCTCTAACTCCCTCTACTACGTTCTTCCCTGTCAAGGTACTCAATCTTGTGCATGATATCATAACTACACTAACTCCATTGTGGTATGAATGAGCAAGATGGCTCAATTGTCTGAACTCAAGAGGAAAAGAAGGGCGGATGAGGCACTGGCGGAGTACAAGGAGTTCCATGGCGACATCGAATCATTCTCCATCTCCTCTCGAGAATCAGAGCAACTTCGACTACAGCGGGAGGCTCAGAAGAGGAAGGAGGAGGAAGAACAGGCCAGGCTGAGACAGGAGGAGCAGAACAAAAAAGATGCAGACGAAGCCAAGAAGGCGGAGGAACAAAGGTTGGCTGAGGAGAGGCAGAAGCAGTAGGCTCAGGACAAAGAGAGGAGAATCAAAAGCTACCGCTACACGGTGATGGGCAAGGGCTTCAATCTTTTAGAGGATGCCTTCAAATATGCCAGAGGAACCAATGTGAATCGCAGAGGGACACTTTGCAACGGGAAGGGTAGACAGCCCAAATTTTGACAAGTACATAAAGGTCAGCACAGGGCTTCTACCGCACCATGACTATTCCAGGATGGTGGGGTACACGATCCGGGAGGCCAACGCATTGGCCCAGATAGGTTAATCTCAAACGGTGCCAATGCCTGGGATCTGGGGCATAGACAAGGTCATCAAATGGATCCCTATGCACACAAACAACTTCAAGGATTTCACTTCTCACAACCGGTTCAAGGCCATGTATAACGAGGTGGAGAGAAGAAGCTGGGAGTTCTTGGCAAGGGAGACCAGCCAGCTGGATTCTCAGGTCACTGGTACCCCTGTACTTTGAAGAGGACGAATCCTGCTTTCTTTCTACAGCCCACTGACTGGCGCTGGATGACCATCACCATGAAGGACCTGCAAAATGACAGAGCTGAGGAAGATGATTTCCTCGCAGATTTGCAGGGGAAGATACTGCTGCCACCTCACTGCAACGATCTGAGCTATTTTAGGCGTATTTGGGACGTTTTCCCAATTACCTAAAGTACGTTATACTATTTATCATATTATTTGATGAATGATTGCATCATATTCAATTATTCGCCACACGTGTGTGCCGATTAATTCCTGGTCGGTGAGCGAAACGACCGAGATACTAGTGCAAAAAGCGTCGTAACGTAACTCGACTACTTCGCAAAAGTACGACATAATTATTCACAAAGTTACGTCGTATCAAGTTACGAACACAACGTCATAAAGACAAACGAAACGAAATTTGCGAAGTCTCTTTGCGTCGACGCGGATTCGAACCCGCGGCTTGTCGTTCGAAACGTTCACACCCAAACCAGTCGGCCAAGTAGTTATTTATATCTCCGGGTTCATAACGTAATAATATGAACGTAACAACGCGAACAGTCGCGACTTTTCGAAAAATCGCGAGAACGTGAAAACGCCCGTTAGGCCCGAACCGGTTTTCTGAAAACCATTGAAAAATCTCCAAACCGCCAAACGGCGCGTTTCGAGCATTCGGCCGAGTGGGACACGTCCCTTCGACCGTTTTCGTTGAACATGAACCAGTGCCCTAGGTGGTGACTCGAAGCACTCCAGTGCCTCATGTTGTGCAGGTATAAATGCCTGTAGAGTCATTGTGAGTGCAACTCTCACAAGCACACATTCTACGTTAGTTTACATTTTCGCTCTTTCGAGTATTCGTCGATTTGCACAATTATACAGATTTTCCTTTCACTTGAATTAAATATTCCTTGAATACCGAGGAAAGATCCTCTCAATAAGAAGAAACGTAACATTGGTATCGGAGCCGATCTCGATTTCTCCAAGGAGTTTTTTTTTTTTTTTAGTGGCTAAAATATATTTTGGGGAAAATATATTTGGGGCAATTTTTCGTATTGGGAAGGTCACCTATTCCAGTACTGCCCTGGGCTACGGTCGCTTATCGTAGAAATCTGTTTGGGGCAATTCTTCGTACTGGACGGTCACCCATCCCAGTTCTACTCTGAACCTACGGTCGCTTATCGTAGCCACTTTCGACGGAAATTTTTTCTCCATTTTCCGGCGTTTCCTAGGGTTTTCAAAATAATCCTTACGCTGGCGCCGACGCAACAGTTGTTGGTGCAACTGCGCTGCTGCCGCTCTTGCCGCTGGCCACGACGACAACCTCAACGGTCCCTTAGGCCAAGTAGGCGCTGTCGGATTTTTTTTCCGTTGAACCCTTTTTTCGCCGTTGCTAACTACGCCGCTTGTTTCTTTTTCAGACAATTTCGACTTTTGTGGTGAAGGGTGCCTATTTGCACCGTTGCACACAAAAGGGGTCCATTGGGGACTTTCTTTCTCGTCCCCACCCATCCCACCCACCTTGTGTTCTTGGATGCTATGCGCGTGTTTTGATATACACAAGGGATTTTTGCCCATGGCTCTTTTCCATGACATTGTCGCACTTGTTGTCAATCTACGGGAATTGACTCTTGCACACAATTTTTGAATTCATAACATTGTCGTCCATATTTGGTCACGTTTTGACCAGATTTGACATGTTTCTTCGACATCGGGTTGATGTTGTTGCTCATTTGAGTTTGTGGATTGTTTCCCTTTCTCTATTGCTTTGGGACGATGCTTTTGCATCTGTTCTATCTCGTCCATTTGTGACTCACCCCTCTCACATGGATTTGAGCTTGAAAGCGATAAGAACACCGCCCTGCTTATCACAACGCTCACTCAAATCATGTCAAGGTTGACATTGCATATTACATGATAAGTGCCAATTTCTTCTGAGCTTTTGACAACACAACTTAGTGAGCAGGAAATTCTAGGAGTTTGCGCGCAAGCCCCAAGAATCCTTGTTCACTTAAGCATACCCGATATAAATATATTTCGGAACGAATATATTTGTATGCCAGTATTGAGCTTTGCCGAGTTTTTGGAACTCGAGTGCATCCATGATTGCATGGTCTTGCACTTTCAGCCGCATGATCCTAACCTTGCAAATTGTTACACACACTTGGCTCATTTAAGGAGAATGCACATGTGCCTTGCACCAATTTATATTGCTGCATTCGCAAAACGACGCGCGTACGATGAGCCTTTCACTCAATTTCGCGCGGGATTGGCAATGCAAAATGGGATTCTGGTAAAGGACCTCCATATTTCCCACATTCCTCTTAAGGCGAGGACATTGCTAGTGATGCATAATGCTTCTTTGAAGCTAAGTATGACGTTTGACGCGAAAGTTTCAGGCAAGTCTTGCTTCACCATCATTGATTCAGGCGCGTCAGTGAGCTTCATTAGTGCACGTTTTGCACAAGGGATGAAGTTGATTCCAACACTCAAGAACGAGGACCTTCGACTTGGCGATGGTTCCTTAGCTTGTACTCTTGGAAAAGATAAAGTTGCCGCTCAAAGTGCAATCATACATCGGCCACAAACAATTCTATGTTACTACGTTGCCCGAGGGTATTGATGCAATTTTGGGAACAACTTAGCTTACGCAAACAAGTGCATTGCTTGACTTCAGTCAAAAGACATGCATTGTACGCAAAGGGACAAGGAAGATCACTCTTCAATCCCTAAAGCCCGATATGGAATTAGCAAGTCCCTCCAAGACTCTTCTATTGTCCATAAAGCAAGCTAGACGTTTGGCAAAGAAAGGTCAAAATGTTTTCTTTGGATTACTACGACCTGATTCCCCAGTCACTAAGCTCTCCAAGGAGGAGCCTACACTCGATTTGACTGGTCATGAAGACACACTTACAGCTGAACGTTCTGCTCTTTTGCAAAAGTACAAGTCAGTGTTTCCAAGTGAAATTCCGCCTGGCCTCCCGCCTGATAGGGGTATTGGACATACGATTCCTCTCGTTCCTGATGCTCTACCAACTTGGCGACCAATTTATCGCCTCAGCCCGTTGGAGATGAACGAAATGAAAGCCCAAATTAGCGATTTGCTTGAGAAAGGATGGATTGAGCCGAGCTCTTCTCCATTTGGGGCCCCCATACTCTTTGTCCAAAAGAAAGATGGGACGCTCAGGATGTGCATTGATTATCGTGCGCTGAACAACATAACGGTCAAGAACCGCTATTCGTTGCCTCGCATTGATGACTTGTTTGATTCGCTGCAGGGGGCATCCGTGTTCTCCTCGCTCGATTTAGCCCAAGGCTATCATCAGATACGAATCACACCAGAGGATGTTCCAAAGACAGCGTTTCGTACGCCTATTGGACATTTCCAATACAAAGTCCTAAGTTTTGGACTGACAAACGCACCAGCGACATTCCAAAGCACGATGAACGATTTGTTTAGACCTTACTTGGGAAAATTCGTCCAAGTTTACCTCGACGATATCCTCGTCTATTCAAAGAACAGGGACGAGCATTACAAGCACCTCAAGTTGGTGTTGCAAATCCTTCCTGAGCAAGAGCTGTATGCTAAGCTCAAGAAATGTTCCTTCCTAAAGGATGAACTTTTGTACCTCGGACATATAGTGGGTTTGAAAGGGGTGCGCCCTAACCCAGCCAAGATTGCGTGTGTCGCAGATTGGCCTGTCCCGACAGATGTGCATACTGTTCGTTCATTCCTTGGGTTTGCAAACTACTTTCGTAAGTTTATGCAAGGTTACTCAGTGATGGCCGCGCCACTCACTGCTCTGACAAGGAAAGATAGACTTTTCATTTGGAATGAGACTACGCAGATTGCGTTCGAGCGCATTAAGTATGCACTCACTAATGCGCCACTTCTCTCATTAGCCGATCCCGACTTGCCTTACGAGGTAGTCGCCGATGCGTCTGGTGTTGGAGTAGGGACTGTCCTGCTGCAGGCGGGCAAGCCTATAAGTTTTGAGAGTCGAAAGCTGACACCTGCCGAACAAAATTACTCAACGACAGAGCAGGAGCTCTGGGCAGTCATATATGCTTTAAAAACTTGGTGATGTTATTTGGAAGGCTGCAAGGGTTTGACCGTGGTCACGGACCACTGTCCAAATACCTTCTTTCAAATACAGCCAACGCTATTGAGGCGCCAGACGAGATGGTCTGAGTTCTTGCAACGATTCCACTTTAACTGGGCGTATCGCCCTGGTCGCAATAATGTTGCGGACCCATTAAGTCGAATTCCCCTCCACCACTTGATGTTGGGGACTGTTGCTAGTTTGCAAGGACGAAATGGTCAGGTTTCGAGGGCGGCCACCCTTGATTCTGCTGTACCCCCCCAGACGACTGGCGTTGCCTGGCCTGGTGACGCGGGCCAACCCGATTTGGATAGCGTGCAAACTTCTGAAGTACTTGACCTGCATCAACTATTTCAAGAGGGCTATCTCAAAGATCCGTTTTTCCTAGATCTCCAGGGTTCTGACTTGAGCGGTGTAGCCGTGACGATGGACAGAATGGACAAAAGGAATGGATACTCAGACTATACGTTTGAGGACGGTTTTTGGTGGCACAATGGGCGCATTGCTGTCCCAGAAGGCCGAGTAAGACATGAGCTCCTACGAGAAGCGCATGACTCTCCTTACTCTGGTCATCATGGAATTACCAAAACCACACATCTTTTGCGCCGAGGGTACATTTGGCCGTCCCTCAAGGTTGATGTTACTGAGTACATCATCAACTGCGCGACATGTCAGAGGAATAAGCCGAGCCATACGTGGCCTGCTGGGAAGTTGCAACCATTAGAACTTGCAGGTGCTCCTTGGGAAAGCATAAGCCTCGACTTTGTCGTTCAATTGCCTACCACCGATAGAGGACACAATGGGGTGTTAACGATCGTGGATCGTTTCACTAAGACGGTACACTTTGTGGCCACTAAACCATCACTTGATGCAGTCGAGACCGCGCGTCTCTTCGTGGATCACGTGTTCAAGTTGCATGGTATGCCGAAAGAGATCATAAGCGATCGTGATAGTTTATTTACGAGCCACTTCTGGCAGGAAGTTTGCTCGCATTTTGGCACAAACCTTAAGATGTCAACAAGCTTCCATCCTCAGACTGATGGTCAGACAAAACGCCTGAACCGGGTTCTGCAATAGTTCCTTAGGCATTATGTGAATCCTCGTCAAAACAACTGGGACACCCTCCTGTCAGTTGCAGAGTTCGCAGTTAATAATGCTTATCAGGAAAGTGTCAAGGAAAGTCCATTTTCCCTTAACTATGGAAGACATCCGCACACTGCCCTCATACGCTCGGTTCCCGGTGAGACGGGGATGTCAACCATGAGAGTACCAAGTGCACGCTTATTTGTCCACTCTCTTCACGAGGTGCACAAGAGCGCGAAATTGGCCTTAGCCGCTGCTCGAGACCGGCAGAAAATGTTCGCTGTCACGCACAGGACTGAGTTAAGTTTTCAAGTTGGCAATACAGTACTTTTGCAAACTAAAAACCTCCAACTCAAGCACCCAGGGAAGCGCAAGCTTCTGCCTTGCTGGGTAGGCCCTTTTATCGTAACTGCAAAGGTTGGACCTGTTGCATATCGACTGGATTTGCCTAAATCCATGGGGCGAACGCATCTTGTGTTCCATGTCAGTTTACTAAAACTGTTTAGGTCCGATGGCCGCTAGCAGCCACAAGCACCAGCGTTGGAACCCGACGATGATGATAAGGCCTGGGATGTAGAAGAGGTGTTGGGACACCGCTACACCCCTCATAAGCCTCCGCGAGTGGAGCTTTTGATCAAATGGCTCGATTACGATTCCAGTTGGAATTCGTACGAACCTCAGGATGAGATCCTCCTTAATTGTAAGGATTTGGTTCAAAGATATTGGTTACGATGGGCTCAAGCTCAAGAGCTCTGCGCTAAGGCAGGTGTGCTACCAGGCGCGCTTCGTACACCAAAGAACAAACGCAAAAGAGACGCGGCCAAGTAATCGCTCTTTTACGTCTCTGTGATGATGCACCGTCCAATCGCTCAAACCAGTGTTTTCGCTAGTCAAGGCTAGTATTGACACATTAAGACTTAAAAGACGTACGTTGAACGAGGACGTTAAGTTCTCTTAAGGGGGGAGGAGTGTAACGACCCGAGCTATGTTAGGCGTATTTGGGACGTTTTCCCAATTACCTAAAGTACGTTATACTATTTATCATATTATTTGATAAATGATTGCATCATATTCAATTATTCGCCACCCGTGTGTGCCGATTAATTCCTGGTCGATTGGCGAAACGACCGAGATACTATTGCAAAAAGCGTCGTAACGTAACTCGACTACTTCGCAAAAGTACGACATAATTATTTATAACGTTACTTTAATTAATTATGAGATGATAACTTAATAAATCATTGATTGATAAAGTTGATTTGATTGTCATTATTTCGACAATGTACAATCACAGATTTCGGATTTACGACCCGTCGTTAATACAAACAAACCGTCGTATCAAGATACGAACAAGCTGTCGTAAAGACAAATGAAACGAAATATGCAAAGTCTCTTTGCATCGACGCGGATTCGAACCCGCGACTTGTCGTTTGAAACGTTCACACCCAAACCAATTGGCCAAGTAGTTATTTGTAACTCCTGGTTCATGACGTAATTATCTGAACGCGACAACGCGAACAGTCGCGACTTTTCGAAAACCATTGAAAAGTCTCCAAACCGCCTAACGGCGCGTTTCGAGCATTCGGCCGAATGGGACACGTCCCTTCGACCGTTTTCGTTGAACATGAATCAGTGCCCTAGGTGGTGACTCGAAGCACTCCAGTGCCTCATGTTGTGCAGGTATAAATGCCTGTAGAGTCATTGTGAGTGCAAATCTCACAAGCACACATTCTACGTTAGTTTACATTATCGCTCTTTCGAGTATTCGTCGATTTGCACAATTGTACAGATTTTCCTTCCACTTGAATTAAATATTCCGTGAATACCGAGGAAAGATCCTCTCGAAAAGCAGAAACGTAACACTCACACTGCAGCTAGGGACCCAAGATTGGATGGAGTCAGGGACTGCATGAGTTAGGCGACACAGGAGGGTAAGACCAGGGCTAGAGATTCTTTCTCTAAGGGGAAGCCTATGCCACACGGGCAAGTAAACAAGGGGAGAAAGACTTGTATGCGGTCAGGATCCAGCAACCCCCACCTGCACTCAAGAGGGGGAGGTCAGTGGGATACTCTTTTTCTGGGGAACAATTGGAAGAGATGACCAAAGAGACTCCGGAAGTCTCAGAAGAATAGGAGGACGAAGAGGAGGAAGGCGCCGGAGAGGAGTCGATCCCAGCTGAGGTACACACCCCTGCTACATTCCCCACTTTGCAGCAGACTGCAAGGTCCTTGGCACTGGTAGCCTTGCAGCAGCTTGGGGATACCAGCCCCCCAAGAGATCCAAATCTCCAATAGCTAAGGAGTTTCAGCAGGAGGAGTCCCACCCCTGAAGGTGAGACTTAATCAGATAGAGCACAAAGAAGGGCTGCCAAGGCGGCCGCCACAGGGCAGCCAGCATCCCCCACTCATAGAGAACATGTACCCCTAACCCATGTCATGCAGCAACCCTTTGATATGTCAATGTATGTCCCTGTCAGTTTGAGAGCTGCACAGGAGAGAGCTATCTCCATCAACTTACAAACAGTGCAAGAGCAGGCTGTCCAGTTGCTGCGTACTCCTTGGTTAGACCTGGCCTGAGACTCCAGGTTTCAAGACACCATCAGACAGGGGAAGGAGATCCGGTTCCAGGTCCCGCTCCCAAGAAGACCAAGCCCCTGGTACTTAGTTTGCTGTTCTCCTGATTTTAGCCTCAGTTGGTTGTGTTGCATGTGTGTTACTTTGTTGTAAATGATTATAGAATTTTTGTCGAGTCGACAACAACTTAAGTTGGAGGAATTGTAATGAACCATTATAATGCATGGACATAATATTAATTTAGATATTATAGTTAAATAAGTTTAGCCTGCTGAACTTCAGTTTATATTTTAACTGCTGGATTTAAGCCTGCTCAATACTTAATACTTAGTTATATGACTTAGCCGGAAGCAGCATTGTAAGGTCGTAGGTCTATAAAGTGCAGTTTTGAGTTCCTTGAAAGTATGTCTTGATTGCATAAAAGCGTAGAGTGTCTTTTTCTGGTCATTTTGACATAAAGTTCATCAAATTTGGTTAAGTATTATGAGAGTTAAGGATTTCCGAAATTTAATTAGTTTTGAGGTCGGTTGACTACTGTCCTTAATTCGCGGTGAGCGCGACCGTCGGATTGACCGACAGCGTCGAGCGATTTGGCCCGTCAGAGTGAACTCAAACCTTCACGTAAGTTCGGCTGACGCGGAGTGCCGACTAGGTCGATTTACCTAGAAGTTTCGGTTTAGCCTAGCGCGCCTAAAATAGAATATTCTAGTAATGTCGATGCATGTATATAGACGTCAATTCGGTCCGACACGTCATACGAGACTAATTTGGTATGCTCACAAATATTTTGGAAGGGACGATTTGACCAACACTTAGGAAATTTCGTAGCTTCCTCCTAGAGAGGAGCAATTAGACCAAAACCTTTAAATAGGCATGACTTCTTCATTACTTATCATTTTTCACTTCTGTAAATTTTTACGAGTTTGTAATGAGGAGACCTTTTATCCTAAATCCACTTGTGAGCTTTTTTTTGCTACTCATAATGCTGAGTAATTTTCATAAGCTTTCTTAGTGATATGCCGCTGCACTCTTTAGTATGATCGCAACTAGTTCTTTTCCTCGTGAGTCAGTACGCTTCCACTGGGGCACCCCGCCCCTTTCATTTGGTATCAAAGTTGGGCTAGTTTGCATATTATATTATGGAGTTGCAGTCGGCAACTGGAGGAGGCGAACATGTCGAGCATGTTGAGCGCGTGGAACAGACGGCACCACCTTTGTCAAGGGAGCAACAAGAGATGCAGGGGATGTTGAGGCAGATGGAAAACGCAATTAAAGGAGAAGTCTATACACAATTTCAACAAAATATGGGCCAGGAGGTGGAGAGAATGGTGCGAGTTGTGGTTAGAAACACCGCTTTGAAGAGTTCGGCACCTGCACTTGCTATACCACCTATCCATGTTCAACCAGTGGTGCAGCCAGTTTTCACCCGCATCGAGAGTGTGTGCGCCTAAGCTTAAAGTGTATATCGGAGAGCGTGGATTGCCGCCTGTTCATCGATGGATTTTTGGAATGAAAAAGCTTATGAAGTATTCTGCGCTCACACCCGACAGGCATGTTAAGGGTTGCCTTTGAGATTACCTTGCTGAAGAAGAGTGCGAGCTTGGTATGAGCGACAGGAGCAGCTGTCTGGAATTCTTGCTACTGTTGATCAGCTATTTGAAGGCTTGAAGAGGCAATTTCAACCTATAGCACCAGAGGCTACTGCTCGAGATCTGTTGGTGCGCCTTCGTCAACGAGGAAGCGTTGACGAGTATGTTTCGCGCTTGAAGAAGCTGGTGCTTCAGTGTCCATCCATGCACGAGTCAGAGATGATGGACAAGTTCAAGAGGGGACTCAAGCCAACAGTGGCCAAGGAAGTGGCGCTCAAGGACCCAACAAGTCTTGGAGAAATGATGGCATTAGCAACAAGGGTCGATGATGAAGAGTATAGTCAGAGGCAGTAGGGCCGCCACAACTTTGGAGGATATCGACACTTTGGATATCGAGCGCCAAGCACGAGTGTTCAAGGTCCAGTACCTATGGAGTTGGGACTTCTTCATGTTGTAGATAGGCACTCTTGACTCTATTTGCTTTATGTTGGTTTTCTTTGCTTGCATGTGTGTAATGATTAGTATGTTGTTAGATATAGTATTCATTTAAATATAATAGTTAAAATAAGTTCAGCCCGCTGAACTTTAGTCAACATTCAAACTGGTGAATCTTATTTAACTATCAGTTTAATGACTCAGCCGGAAGCAGCAGGCTGGAGTCAACTTAAGTCAGCTTGCTGACACATTCTTTGACAGCTAGCTGACTTCCGAACTCGGTAGCAGCAAACTGCCTAGATATGCATCTAAGTGTGGTGTGCTAGAGGAATGGCCAGATGACATCCCTAGGATAGATGGCGATTCGGGATGATGGGAGATGGCGGTGGATTTGGTTAACCGAGGTCCTACCAACGTGGTTAACTCCCGGGTAGGCATGGCCATGGCACTGGCCGTTGAACAGTAAACTTATTCCATGTACATATGCTAGGCATTGCTCTCGAGTTCGGCATTCGGAAACGAGGCCAACTCTCTTGTACTGCTTACTGAGAGAGCACTGAATCCAGGGCGAGAAGCCATTGATATGCACTGTCTTCTAACCTTGCTTATGTATGAGTTTACTGATTGCATTATTGATGCTAGTTTACTTACATTTGACTTACGATTATTGTCCATTACTAGTGTGTTGTCTTTTGTTTAATCAATTAACAGAAAATACCATAAAGATTACTTGCTGATATAAAAATCTTCATTAATTACTAATCGTCTATTTGGTGAGTCGATTCAATTCAGTAGTATCGGAGCAGTTCTCGCAGTCTTCTTTGTGTGGTAAGGACAAGGTCTCAAACTAGCAACTCCTAAGACATGGAGAACCAGGATAACGAGAATGTCGAAAACCACACTGAAAGCCATATAGCGGGGACCCGTACCTACTCTGAAGAAGTGGCAGATACTGCGGCTAGATAAGCTGTTGAAGAGGCAGCTGCTGTTGCTGCGGTTGCAGCACAACAGGCTGAAGAGGAGAGAGTCAGACTAGAAGCTAAACGATTAGCAAAAGCTACTTACGGTACAAAAAGGAGGGAAGGACAGCCAGCAGACGAGCTCACTGTAGAGGAGCTTATGGCAACAAGGGCCAATGTTCTGAACCCACCTCCTGCTGTACAACTCAATGTTCCTCTAGGTCAAATTCGTGACCGGCTGATGCGGCAGGAATTGCTGTTGCAGGAGCGAGAGGGACTACAAGGGACACTCCTCAGCGAGTGGATGCCACTGCTGCTGCTGCATTTGCTAGACTCTCAGAGTGTAGATTTGAGAGCATTGTTTGTGCAAATGCAATCGCAAATGACGAGCATGTATCAGTCCCAACAGGAGGACAGAAGACTCATAATGTCCTTGCTGCGAGACAGAGACCAATTGGGTTCTCAAACCACTGGTGGTGGTGGCAGAGGGCCTGGTAAGCCTTAATCGAAACCTCCCCAGGACTATGATCCTGAGGGAAACAAAAAGTACTACTTGATCAAGTTTCTCGCTGATGTTGAGCAGTGGCTGAAGAACTACCCAAAGTTGCAGGATTACAAGAAAGTCAGGCACATTGGTGCTCTACTGAAAGGCAATGCAGCAAACTGGTGGCTCTATTCGAAAGGAGAGCGTAATGCTCAGCAACTCGGTGCAACTTGGGTAGAGTTTGTCGAGAAACTGCATGAGAAGTTTGATGTCATCAATCAGCACGAGAAAGCTATCTATGCGATGATCTCCTTGCCACTGACGCAGACCACTTCAATTGCTGAGTTTGCTCGGAAGTTCCAAGAGAACACGATGAAGCAGCCAGACTTGCCAGAGCGGTGTAGGATAGCATACTTCAGGTATGGCTTGAAATCCGAGGTCTCTGGTCATTTTGCTGAAAAGAAGTATGAGAAATTGGCCGACTTGATCTAGGACGCTGATGCGTGGGATCAGCAGCAGTTCAATCACAAGTGCCCAAGTAATGCTTTGCTGTCTAAGATTGTCAAAAAGCCCCACGGGTCCTATAATGCAAATGAAGGAGACCAGGCTAAGGATGATCAGGGTGATGAGTACGAGTATGAGTATAATGCTATACAGTCTAGGGGTAGAGGTGGTCCCTCTCGAGGTGGCTATGGAAGAGGTGGTGGTAGGACTAAGCTGAGACCAGCCTCATCAAAGTCTGTTTGCTTCCATTGCCAGCAAATGGGCCACCTCAGAATGCAGTGTCTAGACAAGCACCTTCCAAAGGTCGAGAGAAAAGACTTTCTTTTTAAAGACAGCAATAGTCAGTAATTGAATCTACTGACTGTGAGGATGCTAGAGATAGTGAGTCGTCACTAGCTGTCCTCGTAGCACGTATTATGGGTCCTGCCGAATTGGATTCACTATGCATGCCGGACAACCAGATGAAGGAGACCATCAGCAATATAGACGTCCAGAGAGTGCACACTCTGGATGCTCTTGTTCCACCTGATGTCCAACATTTCTTTGCTAAGTCAGGAGAACAATGCGAAAGTCAGAAAAAGACAGTCTTCCCTATCCTACTGCATTGCATGATTCCAGGTAGGAAGGTGAGGGCATTTGTTGACGGAGGGGCGTCACATACTTTTATCCATAAGGACTTAGTTAAGCGGCTAAGGCTGCCTACTGTCACCCAAGGGAAAGACAAATATGTCTTGGAGATGCCTCAAGTATCTCGAGAGGAATTAGAACCAAGCCTATTGAGGTCCAGTCAGGTTCTGGCATTGCAATTCTAACTAAAACGCTTACATTTGAGGTACTCAACACTGGTTTTTATGATCTCGTGCTAGGCAGGTCCTAGCTTAATAGACATCAAGCTGAAGTGTGTTGGAGCAGAGGTACAGTTAAAGTGAGAGGAGCCAGTGATGGGCAGACTAATTTGGCACCCACCAGTGCTCTTCCTCTTGTCCAGTATGGATGGCAAATAAAGGAAAAGACGAGGCTTATAGAAGGATGCAAATTGCTGAATGCAATGGAGTTCGTCAAAAGCTGGAACCATAAGGAAGATAGAATGTTTTGTCTGCTGCTAAAAGAGGTACCTCCTCAACCTGAAGAAGTGGTCGAGAAAGAGGTGAGCCATCCGGAGCACCCTACTGCTGCAAAATTGTTGCACAGTATGCTAATGTTTTTAATATGCCTCCAGGACTACCCCTAAGAGGGAAGTAGATCATAGGATTGATCTATTACCTTGGAGTCAGCCACCCTGGCAACGCACATATTGCTTGTCTTATGTGAAGAGCAAAAAGTTAAAAACACAGATTGCAGAGCTTGAGGAAAATGGTTATATTTCCCCCAGTAAATCACCTTATGGCGCACCCATCCTCTTTGTCAAGAGAAAGGATAGAAGTAGGCGGATGTGTGTTGTATACAGAGCTCTTAACAGAATTACAGTAAAGAACAAGTATGCTTCACCCAGAATCGAGGACTTGCTTGATACTCTGTCGAGTGCTAATGTGTTCAGTAAGATAGATCTCAAGAGTAGCTATCATCAAATCAGAACTGCTGAGAGAGATGAACACAAGACTGCCTTCCGCACACGTTATGAACACTATGAGATTAATGTGATGCCATTTGGACTGACTAATGCTCCTGCAACCATCATGGGTGCTATGAATGACATTTTCAGACCCTACTTGGATAAGTTTGTGCAAGTCTTCTTGGATGATATTTGAGTTTTCTCAAACAACAAAATTCAGCATGCTGAACACTTAAAGACAGTTATGGACACCCTGAGAAGAAATCAGTTATATGCTAAAATGAGCATGTGTGATTTTTTTAAGGAAAGTATTGAATAGTTAGGCCACGTGGTCAGTAAAGAAGGCATCAATGTGGTTCCTAAGGACGTCTTGACCACAAGGACTGGTGAGTACCACAGTCTGTCTCCAAAGTTAGATCTTTCCTTGGGTTGGCTAACTACTACAGGAGATTTACTGAGAATTATTCTACAAAGGCCAGTGAACTGACTGACCTCACTAAGAAAGACGTAGGGTTTGTGTGGGGGGAAGAGCAGCAGGTTGCCTTCCAGACCCTTAAAGATGCTTTTTGTTCCGCCCCAGTCCTAGCCGTGTATGACCCCAGCAAACCTGTGCAGGTGGTTACTGATGCTACTGACTTTGCCATGGGTGCTATTTTGTTGCAGCATTCTAATAAAACCACAAAGGATGGTAAGGTACGGCAGGAGTGGCACCCTGTGCTGTATGAGTCTATGAAATTCAATTCAACTGAAGTTATACTATTTTGCGCATGATAAAGAGCTACTTGCTATCATTCATGTGCTCAAACAGTGGAGAGAATACTTACATGGTAAAGCTTTTATGGTGATCACATATCATCTAGCTCTGACTCACTTTGAGAAAATGTCCAAGTTGCCAAGGAGGGAGAACCGCTGGAGCCAGATGCTGGAGCAGTTCCAAGTCCACATTGACTACAAACCAGGGAAGTTAAATCCTGCTGATGCACTCTGTAGAAGACCTGACTTGCAAGAAGGAACTTTAGCCAGCATGCTGTAGATAAAGTCCTTTGTGCACTCACTTCACAAAAGGTCAAAAGGTCCTTCCTTGAACAACTTAGGAAAGCCTAACTTTCTGACCCAACATTTGAGCCCAGCCCCACGGATGGTATGTGTCCTGCTACTGCACTCGGGTATAGGTCTAAGGGACGGGTCTGGGTAACTGAAACTGCTTCAGGCCGGCTGAAGTTGGTCATTCCTAATAACTTGGAAATAATTTCACTCTTATTGAGTCACGCACATGACAATTCACTGGGTGGGCATTTGGGGCAGGCCAAAACTGTTGGCAAACTGGCAAAACAATATCATTGGGATGGGTTGCCTCGGGAGGTCTTCAAAAATGTTAAGTCCTGTGATCAGTGCCAGAGAAATATGTCTAGGCACACACAACCCGGGGGTCTCTTACAACCACTGCCCATCCCACCAGGACGCAAGGAAACAATATCCATGGGCTGGGTGGTAACTCTACCACGAACTCCCAATGGGCATGATTCGATTCTGGTAGTCGTGGATAAATTGACAAAAATGGTCATTTTCATCCTGACAATTGACAAAGTAACTGCACTCGAAATTGCGAGACAGTTCTACAACCATGTAGTATGCCAACATAGGTTACCCTCTAATATCATCTCAGACAGAGACTCAAAATTTGCCTCTAAGTTTTGGCGAGCTTTAATGGGGTTAATGGGAGTCAAACAGTTGCTCAGCACAGCCAACCACCCTCAGACTGATGGGCAGATTGAGAAAACTAAGAAAGTTCTGCAAGAGGTTCTGAGAGCATATATCAACCGAAAACAAGATGATTGGAATCACCTGTTGCCTCAATTTCTGTTTGCGGTCAATAGTGCGATGCACGCGTTAACGGGAAAGAGTTGGTTGCAGGAGCATCACTAGCAGATGTGATGATCGGAGGGAAGGAGCCTGCAAAGTGGAAGAGAAAAGAGGCATATGCTTTCTCCCTTCTCATCAAGAGCTTGGGGACGGGGCCTCTGTTGAGAGTGTGCAGACTGACAACTAATATAGAAGTGTGGGATGCATTAAAGACATTTCATCAGTCAGTCAGCATAGCCAGCAAGCAGATCTACAAGAAGCAGTCTAATTAGTTTGGTATGGAAGATGAAGAAGGCATATAGGGGAACTTCTCCCGCATGCTGAAGCTAAGTCAAGAAATGCAAGCTATTGAAGCTGAGGTAGCAGAGTTAGACCAAGTGATCCAACTGCTAATGGGACTGAGGCCTCAGTTGAATATGACGAAGAAGGTGCTGTTAAATATGGATGTGAATGCCATGACACTGAGAGTGGAGGAGACCAGACTGCTGAATAGTGGGAAGGAGATGGAGATGGTGAAAGTGAAGAAGGCAGCAGTAGCAAATTTGGCTCTACAAATGGAGCTATATGCCCTAAGGAGGATCTGAATGTTGCTGAGCATTATGCGGCTGTCGTGCACGAAGATGATTTGAAAAAGATTTTGAAGCACAAGAATGCAGATGAGTTGCGCCTCAATAAGGAATTGCGTCTTAAAGCTGCCATAGCTGATGTCGTAGCTGATAAGCATTGCATTGCTTCAGGTCCATTGAGTCAAGGTGGGAGTCAGACTACTTCGGAGGGTGCTTTTAATATCAGCCATAGAGAATTTGCAGATCAGGCCATAACTAGGTTTATTTCTGACAATGCATTGGCGTTCAATGTTGCCTACAGCTTATCTTACTCAAAAGTTTTTAGAGCTGTGGTGAAGGCTGGTCCTGGGTACATGCCTCCTAAGGTTGACCGCTTGAGAACTGTTATGCTAGACAAAGAAGTTGCTGTTACAGGCGCAATTCATCGAGAGGGCTGGAGTTAACAAGTTCACAATCACGTCAGATGGGTGGACTGACCACACAAAGAGACCCCTCATCAACTTTATGGCTGCTTCTGCTGAGGGCGACGTCTTCCTGAAGGCCGTCAACACCGAGAATATGACTGAGAGTGCTGCCTACCTTGCTGCCTTGTTTCGTGAGGTAATTGACCAACTTGACGCAGACAACATCTTACAAATTTGCACTGATTCAGCAGTTGTCTGCAAAGATGCAGGTACAGTAGTTCCTACATATGATTTATCTGTGCATGTAATTTGTGAAGGCTATATGGTTGCTTCATGAATTAGTATGCTAATTCCTGTGTACTACTCTATTTCTTTGCTACTTTTGGTTGCTTTTGTGACTGCTGTTTAAGACACTGCTGGCTGCCGCGATGTTTTGATTTCTATGCTTCGGTGGTTGCTGTTGGGGGCAGTCATGTGTGGCTGCTCTGCTTCCTTGTTCAAGTGGTGCGAGGACTTTAATTGTCATTTTTGCTGCTTTTGTGGCTGCGAAGTATGATACTTTGCTGGCTGCTTTCATGTCATTTTTTTAAATGCTTCACTGGCTGCTGTCGGGGGCAGTCATGTGGGATGCTCTGCTTGTGCTCAGAGGGCTTTAGTTGGCATGTTTGTTGCTTTTGAAGCTGCTGTTGAAGCTACTCTGATGGATAATTTCATGTTTTTTTTAAATGCTTCACTATCTGCTGTCGGGGGGCTGTCATTTGGGCTGGTTTGCTTCCTTGTTTAATTGTTGTAAGGTCTTTATGTGTGTGTTTATTTGCTTTTGTGGGCTGCTGTATAAGCTACTCTTAGCTTAATTTGCTGGCTTCTGTGAAGTCATTTTTCTGTATGCTTCTATGGCTGTTTGTATGCCTGCCAACCTTTCAGTTATGTGCTTGTTGACTTATACTTTAAGTGCAGTAACAAGTATACTACATCTCTTAGATAATAAAATGATTTCAAAATTAGGAAGTAGTATTGTAACAGTTATTCCAAAATGCTTGTTGGATTTCATTTGTTTTACTCTTTATTGCAGGCACACTGATTAAAGTGGAGTATCCACACATTACATGGATCGCCTGCACTGCTCATGGTGTGGATCTTCTATTGGAGAACATGGCCAAAGAAGCTTGGATCAATGACCTGGTGGACAGAGGGGAAGCAAGTGGTTGTAGACATCCGCAACTACCAGAAGCCTCTCGCCCTCTTTCAGAAGGAGTCATCTTTGGAGCTCAAGATGTAGAGTCAGACTCGCTTTTTGACAAGCATCATCATGCTTGGTCGCCTTTTTGAGGTAATGTTCAAGCTCGTGACCTTGGAGCTCTTTTGTGGGTGTATTTGAGTTGTAGTTCATGCTGTTGAAGCTTCTACGCTGGCTGCTGTTATAATAATTATATGCTTTTATGACTGCTGTCCGGGGGCTTTCATGTGGGCTACTTTACCTCCTTGTTTAAGTGATGTCGGGTCTTTAGTTGCTTTCTTTTGTCCTTTGGTAGCTGCTATTTAAGGTACTCTCTTGACTTTTATGGCTGCTTCCCCGGGGCTGTAGTTTGGGCTGCTGTGCCTGCTTCTTGAAGTGCTGTCAGGTTTTAATTGTCTTTGTAGTAGCTTTTGTGGCTGCTGTTGAAGCTACTCTCCCTGCTGTTCTTTCGGGCCTTTTTTTCAAAAGACTTTCATAACTGCTTTGAAAGGGCTGTGTTTGAGCTGCTGTGCCTGTTTGTTGAAGTGCTGTCAGGACTGTAATTGTCTTTTTAGTTGCTTTCGTGGCTGTTGTTTAAGCTACTCCCCGGCTGCTGTCATGTTTTTATTATTTAGGCTTTTATGGCTGCTGTCGGGAGGCTGTCATTCTGCTGTGCCTGCTTGTTGAGGAGCTGTCAGGTCTTAGATTGTCTTTTTAGTTACTTTTGTGACTACTGTTACAGCTACTCTCTCGGTTGCTGTGATGTTAATTTTTCTTATGCTTTTATGGCTGCTGTTGGGGGGCAGTCATGTGGACTGTTTGCTTCCTTGCTGGAGTGCTGTATGGCCTGCAAGTTATCTTCTAGTTGCTGTTAAGGGTGTTGTGTATACTACTTTGTTGGCTGCCGTTGTGGTTTATTTATTTCTGCTTTCATGGGTGCTGTTTTTGGGCTATCATGTGGGCTGCTTTGCCTTCTTTTTGAAGGTTGGTAGGCCTTTCGGTGTTTTAATTTGCTCTTGTGGGTGCTGTTTATGTTACCCTTGTGGCTGCTTTGAAGTATTTTTCTTCTGCTTTATGGCTGCTGTCAGGGGGATGTCATGTGGGTTGGTTAGCCTGCATCTTTAAATGCTGGGAGTTTTATAAGTCTTTCTTAATGCTCTTGTGAGTGGTGTATATGTTGCTGTTGCTGCTTTCTTTTCGCAAGTGTGTATGCATTTATGGCTGCTGTAATAGGCTTTTTTAGGTAATTGCTTTTTTTGTGAGGTGTCTTATTCTGTGCTGTGGTGGGGGATGTTTAGTCTGCTCCTGTCTCTCCTTTCATGCTCCTAAGTTTTCTATTACGGCTGCTTGTAAAACTGCTGGATAAAACGTATGTTATAGATGGATAGGGTGCTTTGTTTCTAACTCTATCTTTCTGTTTATTATATTCCATGCAGGTGAAACTTTGCAGGTGACGTTGCTGCGAGATGCATGGAAAGAACATGTGAGGGGGCTCAGTTTAGCACAAAAGAAGGAGTGTCTGGCTGCCATGGCAATTGTTGGTGATGAAGGTTTCTGGGACAAAGTGAAAGTGCTGTTGCAGGTTACCAAGAGGCTGGTGAAGCTTCTCCAAGTAGTTGATGGCAACCAAGCTGCCATGGGTCTTGTGTATAACTCAATGGCGGAGTTACAAGATTTCATCGAGGCGTTGGATGAAGACCTAGATGAGGAGCAGCTTGACAGGTTAGTAGAGATTGTCAAGGTCTGGGGGGATTTTTTCTATTCGCCTTTGCATGGTGCTGAGTACAAGCTCCACCCGCTCTTCCAAGATCATGAGCAGCATATCAATGAGGAGGTTATGAAGGGATGGTACTCTACTCTTCATATGGTAGTTCCTAATATTGAGAAGCAAGATATAATTAGAGAGCAGTATGAGCAGTACAAAGGTAGGGTGGGAAGCAGAGTCCAAGTCTGGAGTTTTTGGTGGAAAAGTCATGGTTCCAGCACTCCTCAATTGCCGAGCTTTGTAAGTAAAGTTCTTGGTTTGGTGTCCTCAGCTAGTTCTTGTGAGAGGAATTGGTCTGAGTATGACTTCATTCACAATAAAAACAAAAATCGGCTTAAGCAGGCTAGAGCTGAGAAGTTAGTGAAGGTTCACTCGCACCTCAGGCTCATTGAAGGAATGGAAAAAGGAGGGGTTAAGAGGGCTCCAGGCAAGCACATTGCACCAGCCTTTGAAGAAGAACCTGATGCTGGTAATATGGTTTCTGAGGATGAGGATGTGTAGCTTTGGAGTTGGGATGAAGTCTTTTTCTTCTTTGTAGATAGGCTATAGGTTGCTACTTCATGAACTTTGTTCTTTCTCACAGCAATTCATATGCTCTATTGTTATATTATTGGAGTACAGATTCGGCTTAGCATAGAGGTAGACATGGTGCATTCCATACTCGTTTCCTATATTGCCTTTCGTAATGTACATTATATCCATGACAATTTTAAATAGTCATTGCCCTATTCATTGTTCAAAGCAATACATTCAATTGTTACCGCTTCAATATTGAAGTTTGGAGTAACTTGCAAGTGTTTGCAATGTTAAAAATTCTTCCTTGAATTTATTGTGTTTGTAATTGTAAGGTGAGGCTGAAAATAAATGCAGTTTGAAGTCTTGCATGTGCATCATTTTGAATTTGCATGCTTCATGATGCACCACCTGTTAAAATATTGTGGCACTCTAGATTGTACACTACATATTTGTTGCAACTAGCACAACTTACAATTTTGCATGTGAATCATGAAGTGCTAAGTGAGAGCAGCCCTAATGGAACATGATCGAAGAAAGTACACTGTATAATTTAGTATTATTTAGAAATCAGTGGAAGTTTCTACTATGTAGTACTTACTATTGTATCACATGACATTACTCATAGAATTGCGCTGCAATACCACACATAGGAAAAATTACAATAAAGAATGAAGCACATAGATTGCGAATTATATTCTTCAATAAGCATGAGTCAAGTCTAAGGGTAGACCAAGTCCAACGAAAACTCAATGTAACATTTTACGTTAAATAATGTATGCTTCTAATGTCGAAGAAAGTCATTTTGCTGCCTGCATGGCAGATCACTGATTTTGAACGAGTCTTAGTACTCATGTCGTCGCTTCCTTAATACTTAATAGACTATATAGTAACGCAGCTAGTATGTTTTAATCATTTTTAATTGGGGGACCGAGAGTGGTCGGGAGTCCATATGACAGAACTTAGTGAGTGGAGGCACAAGAACTAGTCGATGTTGCTAAGTGGCACACGCCAGCCATTGCGACGTTTGTAAATGAGTCTGTCGCTTGTCACCCTAAACCATTTGGCGGACCCGCACGTGCGCGGAACGAACATTGAACCAAGAATTTTCCGAACTGTTTTAGAACTAGTACATTGGCGTGGCGGGATCGGGCTCTCTCTACTTATTTATTTTATTGTGTTATAATACGTATTTTGCAAATACGGCGAAATACGCCGCGTTTTACGCCGCCAAATGTGCAATACGTGAGCATCCCATAGCTAGGGAGGTGATGCCTCAGGTGCCCATGAGAGAGGTAGGTGGCAGCTTGATGTACCTCATGGTCTGCACAAGGCCTCACATTGCTAATGCTGTGGAAGTGGTGAGTCAGTTCATGGAGAATCCAAGTCCTGCTCACTGGGAGGCAATGAAGAAAATCTTGAGATATCTGAAGGGGACCCCTGATATGTGGCTGCACTTAGGAGGTGCAGAGAGTGTGAGGTTGGAGGGCTGTAGTGACTCTGACTGGGGAGGTGATGTAGACACCAGGAGGTCTACGACAGTGTATGTCTTCTCTCTTGCTAAGGGCGTGGTGACTTGGAAGAGCAAGAGGCAGAAGGCGGTGGCATTGTCCTCCATGGAGGCTGAGTATATGCCTGCTTCACAGGCGGTCAGAGAGGCTCTATGGCTGAGAAGATAATTGGAGGACCTTGGCTACGAGCAGAAGAGACCTACGGTGATCTTGAGTGATAGTTAGAGCTGCATTGCATTGGGTAAGAACCCAATAGAGCATGCCAGGAGTAAACACATTGATATTCAGTATCATAAGTGCAGGGCGTGTGCTTTGGATGATAGTGTAGAGTTCAGATCTGTGAGGACGGACAAGATGGTGGCTGACTCCTTGACAAAGGCACTCCCGAAAGCTAAGCACCAGTGGTGTGCAAAGATGTTTGGATTGAGAAAGTGTATAGTTAAATAGAGCAGCAGCTGAGAGGGAGTGTTGTGAATAGTCACTCTTGACTGTATTTGCTTTGTGTCGGTTTTTTGTGCTTGCATGTGTGTGAGTTGATGCATTGACTCAACCTACGATTAGTCAAAGTAGGTGGACTGCTGATATGATCACCACAGGGCTCTGTCCATGTGGTAACACGTGTAGGCTTGTTAGGGATAGAGTGTGATCAGGACTGCCGATGTGATAGTGTGAGGTGAGCAGTTGCCAAGTGAATATAGACGATGTAGAAGACATTGTATGGTGAACTCTTGAGTGTAAGAAAGAAGAAGAGTCTCCGAGAAAGTGTGTGTGCAAGATCTATGCAAAGTGCTTGATCTGCTTCAGGTCTGTGTGACCTTGTCTGTGTGACTAAAGGAAGCTGTCTGTGTGACCAGCTAAGTCTGTGTGATTGAAGAGAGAAGAAGCTGTCTGTGTGACCAGCTGAGAGAAAGTGCGGTAAGAAGTAGAGATGGGTGAAGAGGATTTACAGCAGATCAGAAGGAGCGCAGGCAGTAAAATATCAAGCCGAGAGGACCTTGCTATAATTGCGGCAAGCTTGGAGATCTGGTTCGAGATGGTTATGTGAAGGCAAGGCAACCTAAGCAACAGGGAAAAGGAGGACGCCAGTAAGTCGTTCTGGGGTGTCTACTGACGTGAAGAAGGAAACTCACAAGGAGGTTATCCCCAAGAGCCTGCCAAGAAGCAAAGGACGAGATGTTGACAAGCCTATCATCGTGGACGGCAACAAGTCAAAGTGTATGGTCGACAATGGCGCAAGTGCAAAGTTTGTGCACAAGAAGCTGTTGAAAGAGTGGCGAATTCCTGTGCAGAAGCATTCAAGTAAAAGTTCAAGGGCGTGATGGTCGATGGAGACTGCGAAACAGGTGGTGGTAGATACGACTACAAGTAACTGTCTTCTGTCGAGCCTGCAAGTTAAGAAGCTACAAAGGACGAATCAGGTGAAGGAGATTTACTTTGGTTTGGTGGCCCTCGCCAGGTCATTAGATGGAGCAAGCGTGAATCCTAACAGCCTGGGCAAATGTACATCGCCGGAGGAGCAAGTAGTAGTGTTTGATTCCCTTGCTCAGAAGGAGCAGAGCCGAATTGCTTAAGAGAAGAAGCCTGCTGAGATGCCTGCCCAAATTAAGGCGCTGTTGGAGGAGTTCAAGTGCGTATGTCCAAAGGAGCTACCTGCAGGATTACCTCCACAGAGACCTATGGAGCAGAAGATCGAGTTGGAATCAGGGAGCAAGCCAAGCGTGAGACCCGTCTATCGTCAATCGTTAGTGGAGTTGGACGAGTTGAAGAAGTAGCTGACAGAGTTACTGGAGAACGGATTCATCCGATCGAGCAAGTCTTCATTCGCAGCGCCAGTCTTATTTGTGAAGAAGAAGGATGGAACTATGAGGATGTGTGTGGACTACCGGGCACTCAACAACATCACCATCAAGAACAAGTACCCACTTCCACGAGTGGACGAATTAATTGACAGGCTTGTCGGGGCAAAGTATTTCTCGAAGTTCGATTTGAGGAGTGGCTATCACTAGGTACAGATTGGGGAAGGAGATGTTCAGAAGATTGCTTTCAAGACTCGCTAAGATTTATTGGAGTTCCCAATCATGCCTTTTGGGTTGACTAATGCACCTTCTACATTCATGGGACTCATGAATAGAATCTTCAGACCGTATTTGGACCAATTTGTGGTGGTATTTTTTGACGACATCCCGATCTATTCGAAGACCTTGGAAGAGCATGTGGAGCATCTGAGGAAGCTGTTCGAGGTCTTGAGAGATCAGAAGCTATTTGGGAAGATGAGCGAGTGCATCTTCTTTCTCAAGGAGGTCAAGTTTCTTGGGCACATAGTGGGAGCTGAAGAAGTCAAGGTGGAGCAAGGTGCAAGCAATCAGAGATTGACCGGTACCTGCTGATATTCATCAACTCAGGAGTTTCCTCGGCATGGCGAATTATTATCGACGTTTCATTGAAGGATTTGCCAAGATGTGTGCACCGCTGACGGACATGTTGAAGAAGCAGGGGAAGTGGCCATGGGGTGACAAGGAGCAGCAAGCATTTGAAAAGATTAAGAAGACACAGGCACCTGTGTTGGCAATCGCTAGTCCAGATCTTCCTTTCACCATCATCACAGACGCATCAAATTTTGCAGTGGGAGCCATTCTTCTCCAGGACGAGGGGAAAGGATTACAACCTGCGGCATACGAGAGCCAGAAGTTGAATCTTGCGCAGCACACGAGCGGGAGATGTTGGCAATTATCCAGCTTTTGAGGATTTCGCGATATTTTGTGGACGGCCGGAAGGTGTTCATGAAGACTGACGACAAGAGCTTGGAGAAATTTATGACGCAGCCAACGTTGACTCCTCGACTGGCAAGGTGGATGGAGTTTCTGCAACAGTTTGACCACAAGATTGAGTACTTACCTGGGAAGATCAACCCTGCTGACGCTTTATCCAGGAGGTGTGACCTTGCAGCTGTCTCAGTCATGAAGGAGAGAATGGACTTCAAGGAGAAGCTTCAGAGAGGTTATGAGGAGGACCTAGAGTTTGCTGATGGTGGAGCAGCTGAGTCTAACTCAAGTATGCAGAAGAAGGACGGTATGAGGTATCATGATAATTCCAGGAGAGTGGTGGTACCTAACATGAAGGAGCTACGCGACCTACTACTTGCGGAGCATCTTGATTGCTTATATGCTGGACACTTTGGAAGCGAGAAGACGGCAAGCGTGCTCAAGTGGGAGTACTATCGAAGAAACATGGACAAGGACATCAAGGAGTGGGTAAGGAGTTGCGATGCGTGCCAGAGAAACAAGACACCAAATCGGAAGAAGGGAGGTACATTGCAACCCCTACCTATTCGAAAGTATCCTTGGGAGCAAATTGCTATGGATTTCAACACGTTGTTACCAGTGAGTGGTCAAGTGCACGATGCAATTTGGGTTGTGCCTGATCGGCTCAGCAAGATGGCGCACTTCATTTCCTTGAAGGAGACTTCTATGGCAGCAGATGTGGCACGGCCATGGCCATTCTTTGATCATATTTTCAAGCTACATGGGTTGCCGAAGGTGAAAGTTTCAGATCGGGATCCAAGGTTTACTAGCAACTTTTGGCCATCAAAGTTTACTTTGATGGGGACCAGGCTAAGTATGAGCACTTCGACTTGGAGATTGCCTACAACAATAGCATGCAGGGATTGACCAAGCACTCCCTATTCACCATGGTTTATGGGAGCGATGTATATCATCCAGGGAACATCCTGTTGGAGAAGGCCATGGAGACTCAGGTTCCTCCTACACAAGCGTTTATAGAGCAGATGGCGAAGACTTGGGACACGGCAAAGACGTGTATTTGGAAGGCACAGCATGAGCAGGTCAAGCATGCTAACAAGCACGGGAGGGAAGTAACATTCCATGTGGGCGACAAGGTACTCTTGTCAACAGAGAACCTACCTTTCGCGGGTAAGAGGAAATCGCGGGCACAATTTACAGGTCCATTTTCAATGCTGAAGCAGGTGAATCCAATGACCTACAAGTTGGAGCTTCCTTCTGGCTAACGTATCCATGATGTGTTCCATGTCAGTTGTTTGCGGCCATACGTTGACCCGAATGAAAGACATCCAGGACGACTATTTACACCGCCACCACCGGTCGAGATTGATGATGTATTGGAGTATGAAGTGGAGGCGATTGTCGGCGCTCGACGAGTCAAGCGAGGTCAACAACTTGTTCAAGTGTATTTGGTCAAGTGGAAAGGCTACCATGCGGACGACAACACTTGGGAGCCAGAGGCCAACTTGATTCATTGTAAGAGTAAGATGAGGCGTAATCTGCAGAATGCGTCGAGGACGTCGCATCTTGAGAAGGGGGGTGATGCAAGGTCATAGGTTTATAAAGTGCATTTTTGAGTTTCATGAATGTATCTTCTGATTGACTAGGTTGATTTACCTAGAAGTTTTGTTTTAGCCTAGCGCGCCTAAGATAGAATATTCTAGTATTGTCAATTCATGTATGTGGACGTCATTTCGACCCGACACGTCAGATGAGATCGATCTGGCATACTCTCGAATATTCAAGAAGGTACAAATTGACAAACACGTAGAATTATTTGTAGCTTTCTCCTAGAGAAGAGCACTTAGGCTGAAAACTATAAATTTGCATAACTTCTTTGTTTCTTATCAATTTTCACTTCTGTAAATTTCTACGAGTTTCTATTGACAAGGTCTTCCATTCTACATAATTTTTGAGCCTTTTCCTTGCTAGATTAATTCTCCTAAGGTTTCTTAGTGATGTGTCGCTGCACTCTTTAGTATGATTGCATTTAAGTCTTTTCCTCGTGAGTCACTACGCTTCCACTAGGTCCCTCTGCCCCTTTTTGGCCAGATCTGGGTGCACCCATGACCCTACAACATGCTCTGGTACAAAACTGCCTAACGTTTGCTAAGTGACCGTATCACCACTTCGTTTTCAAGTGGAATTTTGAGACGTGTGTGATTGAACCACATGGAACGTCACAAACGAGTGAACGGAGGGCCCAGTAGAGTATGTATGAATGTAAGCACATGATATGCAAACTTCATTATAACCAAATGTTTTGGCACTCTTTTTCTAAAAACGCACCACTTGCGCTTAATGTATTCAAATCGTGAATGTAGCTAGGTTACACCACTTTTTGTGACGCTAACGCACATGCATTATAAAAACTTCAGCCATCCAAAGTATGCCACAGAATGGTATGCAAAACAAATCCTTGGACGTTGGATTACTTGAGACGAAATCTTTTGACAATGCTAATACGGTGTACGTAATAGCGTGGCTAAGTTTTTCAAGTATTATCAAGGCATATGCGAGTGCGAAATGTGCACAATTCTTGTGATCCCTTCGTACGACATTTGAGCGCACTCAATGCCACTTGTGGGAGCTACATAATCTTATGCTAATACAACAAAACTTAACGCAAGAGGTCGCAACCTAACGCTCTTGAAGTGCGTACACCCTAGTTTAAAAGTTCGGTTTTGCCGCATACGTATTTACGTATTGGTCGTACGTACGATACGTGAGAGTCAAAGTTGAACGTTAGAATACGCCAGAATACGTGAGTGTTGGTGATATAAACCGACTATAAATTGACAATAAATCGGAAAATCGGTCCGTACAAGTATTTCAGAGTACAACGATACGGAGTATTACATTACGTACGGTAAGGCCAAAGAGATAATACGGGAGTATTTTCTAAACTAGGGCGTACACCAGCCCAAAACAATTGGACTTATAGAAAATGCGCAGAAGAAAATTGCAAAACTATGGCGATTGTCAAACAAGAAAAGAACAAATTGGCACTTCTCAAATAAACTGCGATGCCAACCTTGACATGATTTGCGTGAGCGTTGTGATAAGCGCGGCACTTTTCTTATTGCTTTCAAGCTTAAATGTATGTGAGAGGCCTAGTTATGGGATACGTATTTGTAGAATACGTAAAACATATACGTTTTGCAAACATACGTGTAAAAACTGGAAATACGTAAGTATTACGTTTTTCCAGGATTCTCTAAAAAATTGGCAAAGCTTATAACTTTCAAATTGCTTCAAAACCTCGAGCGCGATCAATCGCGAACGGTAGAGGACTCAATTTGCTATGATCTGAAGGTGGTGAAAGTAGAAAATTTAAAACTCTCATTTTCAAACCGCCAAGTATTCATCTTTACCTCGTCGCGACGCGTATTTTAAATATTTTGAAAATACGTCAATATACGTGGTGTAAAACGTCGCTCACGGACCAATACGCGAGTATCCTATCACTAGGGTGAGAGGGGCTGGTCACAAATTGACGAGATAATCGAATGCAAAAAGCATCATGCCAAAGAATGTAGAGAGAGGAAGTGAAAGAAGCAACAAACATCAAGGACTCAAAGTCTAAACAACACGTCAAACGTGGTCAAATTGTGACCAAATATTGACGACCATACTGCTAATCCGAAAAATGCTCGCAATGGTCAATTCACGTAGAATGACCACAAGTGCGACAATGTCATGGAAAAGACACTTGGGCGAGTTGCCCCTCGGCTATGTCGAATGATGCGCGTAGCATAAACAAATATAACGTGGGTGGGATAGGTGCGAAATAAAATAAAACCCCCGATGATCCCTCATTTGTAACAGGGCTAAACAGCCCCGTCGTGCATAAATTGACTTGTCATGTGCAAGGGGAACAAACATAGTTGTCCTTGATCACAAAAGTCAAATAGGGGAAGTCAATAGATTTTTGTAAAATCCAAACTCCTCTATTTAGAGTTTTTACCGTATAAAGACCCGTCGGTGTGCGACGAGACAAAATGAATCTCCATGTGTCGCTGAAAGTGACTCAATGAGTGCCGTTGACTGAAAAAAAGTGGCTCTTGATTACAAAAAGTGAATTAGGGTGGACTCGATTGGATTCCGTAAAACCAGATCCCCCTTACATTGGGATGTACTCAGGGCGAATACGCATTAGGCTAATTCTCGGCGGTGTTGGGGCTGGCCCCAAACCTTGAGATGGTGCGAGTGCGTCACCACCTTATTTTGTCGTGGTGAACTCACTCTGTAGGCAACCCATACTCCCAGATTCGTCGGGTTTCCTTCGCCACTCTGTCGAAAATCGTGTTCTTGACTCTTTGCTACTCTGGCGAAGCTTTTTCTGTTATAATATGAAATCTTCGGCCGTTTGCCCAAGCACATCGACTCAGCTTGTGGGAAATCTCAACGGGTGCCGTTTGCCCGTGCGCCTTGGTTCCAATTTTCCGTGCGCCTCGTGAAGGGCTCGAGCGTGCGGGGTAAAATTTACCCGCTACCAAAAAGGTCCACCACCATGCGTGGGGCAAGAGGGATTGAGAGTATTCGAGTACCACCAAAGCAACTTGAAAGCACGGTACACCCTGAACTATTTAAAATTGCTGGATACGGACCGACGCTCGCAAGCGTGCGTGTGGGTGCTGGTAAGTGCCTTTCAGCGCACATACGTGCGAGTGTACATGCGGCACCTCAGATTCTTTGGGACTGCACTTTCAACTGAAAACAATTAGGTAAATGTTGAATGTTAGCCTATGTAAAGGACGTAATGGCGCGCGTGCGTGAGTGCATATGTGCGCATGAATCCGTGTAACGGTGCGTCTACGCATGCAAAGCACGCGAGTGTTTATGCAAAGGTGCATGCATATATGCTTGAGTGTGTATGCATGGATACGTGTGTGGTGTATGTCAAAGCGCACTTGCAAAATTAGTGAGTGTGTAGTTGGATATGGACGCTTGCATGCAAAGATGCAATTTAAATAATGCTTTTGCTCCTGTGTTTGTGTACATGTTTAATGCGCACGCTTGAATGAGAACTTGCCAATTGTTTAGAGATGGTGCTTGTATGAAAGAGTGAAAGATTTATACTCGTACTTACATAAAATCTGCATGATATTGATTTGATTGTGTAAAGACATATTTAAGAAAAACTTCAGATTCAGATTACAGTCAACTAGTCAAACAATATTTGCTAATATTCACTTGCATCTTAGCTCTAGATGTGCACATGTACAGCATGATCTACGATGGCAACAATTTACTTGTGGAATACGAGCGTATCGTTACGACGTCGTCCACGAAATAAGTGAAATACAACACATATTCAAAAAAAATTGATTATATATACATCGAAGTGAATATTGGCGAATACTAATGCTAGAACTTATTAATTTCAAGGCAAAGAATTACAATATGCATGTTGCGAGTGACAGCCATGGACCCTCTGACACGCGTGGCGGAAGTCGCGGCGAGTCAAAGTACGGTACGAAAACACGTTGACTAAAGAAGACCAAGTTACGTCGATCTCCAAAAAGGAGTCAGTCACGCAAGACTCCAGCAGAGGAGCAGAGAGCTCAGTGGCACGAGCGTGAGTCTCGAGCCGAGGTGTCATCAAAATTGCATGTGCAGCTTGGAGGGAAACACAAGTATGCACGGAATTGGAGTTCCATTTGCGAAGAAAAATGAAAGAAAGAGAAGAAAGAGCGTGAAGGAGAAGAACGTCATCCTCTTGGCAATCGGGAGTCGGAGAGCCACGCTTCTGTCGATTGTATTTAAAATTTCATTTTGTTTTACATTCCAAATTTGTAGATAAAACTAGTCCTACGAAGTTTCCCAGGCAAGATTTGACTTCTTGAGAGGCTAGAGTTGGCATATTCGATTTGTTAGGAGAATTTTGGACAAAAACTAGAACAAACATCAGAGTGCATGAATAACATTTAAGATGAGTTGTTGGTTAATTTTCAAGGACTTATAGGTCCTTTCTATAAGAAGCAAGTGCTATAATTGAGATCTCAATGAAGAATTGAGAAGATAAGTATACAATAAAATATTGATAAGCATAACTAAGGGCAGAGAAGCTCTGGCCAACTAGCAATAAGTTGTTGCAAATGTAAAAGTTTGACAAGTTTGTATTTTGTATGAACAATAAAGCGAAAGTCTGAAAAGATAACTATCTGTGAGTCCTGTCAACCCTAGCACAACTTGCAATTCATGCATGCAAACTACAGATTGTAAACTCCTCAACATGGGCAAAAAGCGCGCCTAGAAGTTCTTAGTATTGCACTACTTCAGAAAGCATATGTTGACTTGGTTGTAACATGAACATTGAAAATTGGAAAATGTATGAATCTCATCAGCCGACCCTGAAGAGGGGGCAAGCAAAAGTGAACCGTGTATGGAGTCGAAGAGTGGTAGTGTAGTGATACGAACGAAAATTAACTCAAGGTACTTTGATCGCGCTCCAATTGGACTTATTCAACTCAAACCGACACATTTCGATCACATTCGGTCCACGTGACGTGTCGCACGCGCCGCAACCGGCCACGTGGCGGATCGCTACACTCCTTCCACCTACACGTGTGCAAGTCTCGGGCACTAATGCCGCGGCGGCGCAAGGGACATTGTTTCGGGATAGTGTCCTTTCTTCTTACGGTTCAAAGATCGCCATACGGTTGTACCATCGACCACTCTTGCACCCTAAGCATTTACGTTCTCACTAGGACTTGATCCCTGGTATCTTGGACACAATTGCGTACGTTCGCGCTTCGATACCATTGTAGCGATACGAACGAAAGGTTAACTTGAGGTACTTTGATCGCGCGCCAATAGTCTTATACAATTCAAATCGGCACTTTTTGGTCACATGGGGTCGCCCCACGTGACGTGTCAAACTCGTCGCAACCGTCCACGTGTTGGATCGCTATAGGTAGAACATACCATCTTTTAGAGCCTACACAAGGGGACAACGCAAAAGTCAAGCAGAGAGTGAGATATTTGAGCTACCTGACGACCCGTGGCAAGCGCAGAAGCCGGAAGACAATAGGTCACAAAACTTCTTTAACTGTGAGACCTCTTATAGCAAGCGATATTATGTTCGAGAGTTGGACATATGGCAAAATGCTTGGTCCAAAGTTAGAAAGTTCTGGTCGCCAGTCAAGACGATTAGTGACAAAAAGGATGAGAATCCTAAAACCAAAATGTCGCTAAATTGCTTAAGCAAACGAATTGACAAGAACTCCCTTACTTATGAGAAGTCCTAGTTATGGAATACTTGCGTATTGGTCCAAGAGCATCGGATTATACCACGTAATTTCACGTATTTTTTAAGTACCAAAAAAACACGTCTAAGCAACGTGAAAAGAAATCTTTGGCAAGTATATAATGCTGATATCATCTCCTTTTTTTTAGCACTTTCTGCTTGTAGCAAATTGATACCTCTACCGGTGGCAATCAAACGCGCTCGAGATTTTAAAGTAATGTGGAAGTTATGAAGCTTTTTCCCTTTACTACAAAACTTGGAAAATAGAAATACGCGCGTATTTTCAACATACACGTATAACTTTAATATGTATCTATTATACTAATACTTCGTATTCGTATTCCATCACTAGGTGAAGAGTTTGAGGAGATATCATGAACATATGTCTTTGAGAGGATCCGGGAAGATGCCTCATTCACGCAGCCTGTGTCATTTATAGTTTGGTTCAGTTATTGACTGATGACGCTTTGTTGCTTATTGACGGTTTCAAAAGGATGAAAACCTCATTTCGGAATAGGGGTTAGAAGAGCAAAAGCGAGCTACAAATCTAAAATTCAGGAAGAAGTTGTGAAAGTGAAACTAGCTGCTCTGTTGATAAGAGGAGTGGTAAAATCCACCCCTTTTTTTGCGTCATGCATGACTGTCTTAACAGGTAGATTGTCTGTGGCGTCAAAGCAATTGGAGGAAATTTGGAAAAAAACACGCGGTCGTCAAAAGCACTTTGAAGCCTTGAGAGGAAGAGTAGATGGAATTATTACTAAATTGACAAAGATGCTGTGCGGAGTCCTGTTTGATTCTTTCATGGCCATTTAAATGACTGCTAAATTTAGGCATACAGGCGCATACGGGCGCATTGACTGGATACCGAAAGGAGAATAGAAGTTGCGGACGACCAGCTAAGCCCTACCCATTGCTTGCGTAAAGTTTATAAGCTGCTTGAAGCATGCTTTTCAAAGAATAGCAATGACAAGGTCCCTCAAAATTTCAATGTTGCTCGTCGCAATATGCTAAGTATAGCCCTTATATACACATGTGTTTATACACTCTTACGAACTATGCCTTTATGCAATGCAATAATGCAAACTATAGCTCATATGTATACACGCATGCAGATACTCAAATAAGCTTGCAATATTGTGAAGCATCAAGTCATAATTTAGATAAATACATTCATATATTACTTAATATGCTTGCACGCGATAAAGTGAGTTAGGCACCTAGTATATTACAATACACTGTTGCATACGAGTTACACATTAGTGTAAAACATTGAGCTATAATGTATACATACACACACATCACTACGCTCTTTGTTACTTGCCAAATGACAAACCAACATATGGTACATCCTAAGTATACCATATACACAAGCAATCAAGACCACCAAAATTGTATCGATATTTAGTAATCTAATAAAAGCCAAATATGTGGATTGTTACAATATGGCCAGGTAAAACTGTAGGCAAATAGCAATTCGGAATGATGGGAGATGGTTGTGGGCTTGGTTAGCAAATGTCGTGCCAACAAGGCTAACTCTTGGCAAGGTGGTGCCATCGCATTGTTGTTGAATTGTTAACTCATTCCACATATACATGCTAGAGCAGCTAATCAAGTTTGACATTTGAAAATGAGGCCAATTCTCTGTAAAATTCTACTGTGAAAAGGTGTACGAGCTGCACCACTTCAACCACAGCAAGGGAGAGACAATTTGCATGATGCACCGCCACTTGGCCCACCTATGCAAAGATTCGAGTATCGTCATTGACCGTGAGGCCGCGGAGATCTTCCTACAAGCTATTAAGCAACACCTGAGAGGGGGCTATTGCACCTCTCATTGATTGCACAAGCGTTGACTACACGTTGGCTAACGCCTACAAAGCAGTGAAGAACATAGTCTCGCGGTTGAATGCAGCAACATTAGTGACAGGGTCGGATTGGCGTCCACTGGCGTGCACCAGAAGGTTTTGTCGCTCCCGTCTTTGTCTGCACGCCTCACGCTGGCTCACCAGCAGCTGCAGCAGGTGCGAAGCAACGCTCGCAGCCTGCTGTGCAAACCTCGATGCAGAAGCGCAGCGTCTCGCGTGACTGCATCTCCATGTCCACCACCACGTAGGAAAACCGTTGCTGGGCTTGCGATACGATAGGACATTCTTGCCGGGACTGCACCATTGCGCAAAATGATGATCCGAGCAATAGCAAGTACTGCGGCAAGGTCGGGTTTCCGGGGGTCGTGCGTCGGCAGAAAAAGGGCAACCTCAAGAACGAGTAGACCCGCGAAGGTTCGACACCGGCTTGGGGCCACCGCATGCAGGCGGCATCGTCTGGATGCAGTTGCCCGCCGCACTGAAAAGTGGCAAATATGCTTTAGCTACAATGCAATCAGCAACGCGCTGGTTGCTTCCGTGATCAAGAACGGCTTCGTGCGCTGTTCGTTGCTGACAACGATGCATGCGGGGCGTTATTTGCATTTGCGCCTGCCATAGACGCTCTCGTGCTGACAGTTAGCATATGCGCAACGTTTGCACGCACTCTAAGCATCAACATCGACCAGAGAAGCAAGCTACCGACGATTGCAGCCGCGACGAGCGAGCTGCTGTTCTCCAGACATACGTTTGTTGGCGTAGCGACAGACACGCGATTGCTGATGCAGTGCTATGCGCTCAGGTGCTCACACCTGGTGTCTCTGCACAGCACAGGCACAAATGCCATGTGGCAGCCACCTTACTGCCAGTGCTTTGACATGCTACGCAATACCGTCCGCACGCTCGCACGTCCGTACGTTCGCACGTCCGCACCTGACGATGATTGCGCAACGACAGTTGCAGAGGCACTTGCCCTGCGCTGACACCTGTTAACAACTCTCATCCTTGCGCGCTCTGACACGTTGACACGTGGCAAGTCTACGACCAGCGCAGCCCTGTCAAACATGACATGTGTAATGAATTAATATACTACTAGATATAATATTCATTCACTTAGAATAGTTATTTTTGTTCAGTTTATTGTACTTTAGTTGATATTAAGTCTGGTGGACTTTTAGTCATATCGAATATAATGACTAAGCCAAGAGCAGCAAGCTGAAGTCAACATAGGACAGCTTGCTGACACATTTTTTGACTGTGAGCTGACTGCCGTACTTGGTACTAGTGGACTACATAGATATGCATCTTAGTGTGATATGCTAGATGAATGGCCAGATGAAACCCTTGGGTGGATGGCGATTCGGGATAATGGGAGATGGCTTTGAATTTAGTTAGCCGAGGTCCTACTGACATGGTTAATTCTTGAGTAGGAGGTGCCATCGCACTTGCCGTTGAACGGTAAACTCATTCCATGTACATAGGTGAGATTATGCTCTCGAGTTCGGCATTTGAAAACGAGGCCAACTCTCTTGCACCGCATACTAGGAAAGATGAATCTAAGACGAGAAGCCATTAGTGCGAAGTGTCTTCTAACCTTGCTTATGTATGAGTTTACTAATTGCATGATCGATGCTTGTTTACTTGCATTTGACTGATGAGTATTGCTTACGCTAGTCGTGTGGTCTTTTGCTGATTAATAAGTTACCTAGAAAATACCATAAAAACTATTTATTGATATAAAGGTCTCTTATTAGTTGTCAATCGCTTATTGGTAAGTCGATTCATTTCAACGCGTGAGAGTCCGCAGATAAGGTTGTGGAGAGCCTTGCGCAAGTTGAATGCGGTGGCATTACCTACTTGGGAATTAAGCACGTCAATAAGACCTCAATTTCCCAAAGCCACATTTATCTCGCATCATTTTGAATCGGCATTTGTCGAAGATTTCATCTAGCTATTCATCTAATGAGCACATTACAATTAATGTATTTGTAGCCAGTTCACGAGGTTCGCTTAAGATGGTTGATTGATTGTCAAAGAATGTGTGAAAGAACGGACAAAATAGACTTTTGCCTGCCACTGTTTGTTTAATCATTATGCAAATCATACGTTGTATTAAAGGAGTGACCCTAGCTATATATTATATTTAACTAAGATCAATTGAAATTCTACTTTTCTTTAACTATTTACAGAGTGAGCAAAGGAGAGAAAGAGAGAAAGAGATGAAAGGACACATAATGAGTGAGTAAAATAACATTTGTGTCCAAAATAGCGGATTCACATATATTTGTAAGTGTAACAATTTGAGCTTTTTAGGCGTATATAGACGCTTTCTTGATTACCTAAAAAACGTTACACTATTTATCGATATATTATTTGATATGTGATTGCATCTTACTGAATTAATCGCGTGTGCAGACTAATTCCTGGTCGATTGGCAAAACGACCAAGATGCTATTGCAAAAAGCATCGTAAAGTTATTTGCTTACTTCGCAATAGTACGACATAGTTAATCATAAGTTTACCTCAATCAAATATGAAGGATTAAGGTAATTATTCAATGGTTAACTACTTTATTTTTACTTTCATTATTGCGGATGTGATTGTCAATGTTTTTGATCAACGTCAGTCATTAACCCGGGATAAAACAAGTGGCCATGTGCACGGAGAAATACTTGCTCGCAGATACGACTATACACATCACACACGTATCTATGCACAAATGCTCAAAGTGTATGCATGTCTGTTTGCACTCATGTTGGCGTGCTTTCCATGCTCAGACGCATCGTTGCATGAATCCATGCACGCACGAGCGCATTCACGCATGTATGCACTCACACATTACCCCCGCATGATAATCTTACCTTAGTGCTCTACCTATGTCGTGCCTAACAGTGTCGGTCCCTCGGCACGTGCGCAGCCTTTCAACTCGTGTGCCTTCGACCTGGTCGATGTGTCGGTGGCCCTCCTCACGTGCGGGCAAACATGGTCGATCGATCTTTGCACGAGTGTCGGTGACAAGCCTTACCAGGGTTAACCCATCCCTGGGCTCCTGAACTTGCACCATACAACCATCAAGGCAACGTTCTCCTTCACCCAGCTTTCACCGTCTGCTTATCCTAAGACTTTAGCAGAAAATTATAAATACCTCCCTTGCCATAATTCCTCTTACACCCCTCCCTTTCAGCTGAGGCGTCCCGGCCTTTTCTCCTGAAAGCTCATATTTTCGAGCCCTGCGGCTAGGAGTTTAGGGAGGCAATCAAGACATTCCCATTGTCCTGCCATAATCTCTTCCTCGCCAATGCAGAAAGTGTGCCAACGGGCACCACACTTGTCGCAAGTTACCATCGGTTCCTGATCATCCTGCACTTTGCAGCTCGCACAAGGCGTGGCTGGCACCAATTCCTCGGGCACAACCCTAACCGTGGGATCAACATTCGACGATTGGCATAGCGAACAATTTTGCACGTGGTCTCTCATGGTTTTACCGTCAGATACTTCCAGTTTTAACACACCATTGTCAAATGAATGTTTCACGCGTAAGATCACTGCACCTGAACTGGTGTCGATGGTGGTCTTGGTCTGGCGCTTGCGGTAGACAAAGTCTCCTTCTTGAATCTGCGTCATCTGCAGGCGGTAACTCCCGTCTCGCGTCCTGGCGTAACGCTCTTCTGTGCATTTTCAGATTGTCCAGTGCAGCCGGCATCATGCGCTCAAATAACGCCTTACGGCGTACCATCACCTTTAGCAGTTTATCAGGGCTGTTCAGGTCTTTCACCTGTTCAATCTCCTGCTTCATGCTGCTGGGCACTACTGGACTTTCTGCCAAACGGTATCTGATATAGCAAGTACTTTGCCAAGGCAGCCTGCTTGCTAAATCTGTAACCCATAACCAGCCATGGCAGGGCCAGATCCCAGTCACGCTTGTCATGCTCGAGGCAAAACTTGCGCAAAGCAGACTTAACGATTTGCACCATCCTTTCTGCCAGACCATCTGCTTGCGGATGATCTGTAGACGTTGTGCGATGATCGATGAAGCATCTATCCAAGAGTTTCTAAAAAGACCCTTGGAACGGAGACCCTTGGTCTGTCAGCACCTCTGCTGGAGCTCCATGACGCACAATCACACCATTGAGGAGCGCTTCCGCGATCCCTAGACTCTCCTTAGCAGTCAAAGGCACGACCTCTATTCACTTAGAGAAATGCTCAATCATGACCATGATATACTTGTTACCTCGCTTAGACAGCGGTAGCTCACCTGCGAGATCGCAGCTCCAGCGGTAGCCTAGGCCCATGATCGGCAAAGGTTGCAAGTGTGGATGTTGCTGTGTAAAACCAGCCTTGACGCGATCACAGCTTTGGCAAGCCTTGATCACATCTTCACACTGCTGATTCATGCCCCTCCACCAGTAAGACAGTTCCAAAAGACTATACGTCTTCTTGACACCATAGTGTCCAGTGTTCTCGTGCATTTCCTGCACAAGAGCTCGTCTCCTGATGGGTTCCGGCACTAACTTCTCCTGACCAGTACCTTCAATTTTGAAGAGGTTGTTGCGCTTCCAGCAAAACCTTTTAGCTCGATGGCTTACCTGAAACTTCTCCTTCACTGATAGTCCTCGCAAGTGAATTCCCGTCTTCAGCCAGTGCATAGTAGCTTGATCTTTCTAGATCTCTGGACTGAACAGAAGTAGAGGCTCAGCTTCACCTGATGCTACCATTCCAGCCATTTCGGCTAGGCAGGCCACCAACTCTGCTGGGCTGCTCGGATCTTCGTCCTCTTGAGCTCCTGTTCTGTTGTCTGAAGATGGGTCTGGGTTCCTGCTGAGTCCATCGGCGTCATTGTTGAGCACTCCTGCTCTGTGTACCATTGTCATTTGGTACTCTTGCAGCTTAAGAGCACAGCGAGCCAACTTACCAGTGAGGTCTCCATTCTTGATCAGCCATAGTAATGGTGAGTGATCCGTGATCAGCGTGAAGGGTCTTCCCCACAGATATTCTTTGAAGTGTGTGATAGCCCAAACCACTGCCAGCAGCTCTCCTTCGTAGGATGAGTAGTTGCTCTCCGCTCGATTGTTAGAGCGGGAGGCATACGCAATGACATACTCTTCTCTAGGGCTTGTGGCCTGAGTGAGTACTGCGCCAATTTCTACACGAGTCCAGTCAATGTGCAGATTGAACAGCTGGGAGTAGCTAGGTGTTTGCAAGACTGGGGCTGTTACCAGCCGCTCCTTGAGCTCGTTCATGGCTTTCTCCTGAGCTTCTGTCCACACAAAAGGCACATCCTTTTTCAGGAGTTTCGTCAGGGGTTTAGCAAGTCTGCTATAATCCTCCACAAACTTACGATAGTATCCGCTTAGCCCTAGCGGAGCTTTTAACTTCAACACATTTGGAGATCCAGGTATCTTCTAAATGGCCTCAATCTTCACAGCCTGAGGGGACATAGCATTGTTCCCAATCTCATGTCCTAGGTAAGGCACTTGTGCCTCAAAGAATCTGCACTTCCCAGGATGCTACTTCATCTGGAATTTCTCCAGGCGCTGGAACACTTGTTCCAAGTGCTCGTGGTGCTCCTCTATGGACTTGCTCAATACTACCACATCGTCAATGTATGGTTTAGCAAAATCTAGCCCCTCCAGCATTTTATCCATAGTCCTCTGAAATATGGCTGGGGCATTTTTCAGCCCAAATGGCTTCACTATCCATTGCCAAAGTTCCCTTTGAGCCCAAAAAGCGGTCTTACCTCGATCTTTTGTTTTCACAGGGATCTGGTTGAAGCCTTGGCGCAGATCAATGATGCTGAACACCTTTCCGGTGGTGGCAATTGCAAAGATCTGCTCCGGTGTAGGCATCACATAGCTGTCTGGCTCCGCGTTGAGATTCAGTCGCCTGTAATCTCCACACATCCGAGTGGCAGTGTAATTGCCGGCCTCGTCCTTTTTAGCGACTACTACTGTACGAGCCCCATGCACTGAGGTAGATTTTTTAATCATGCGGAGCTTATGCAGCTCTTCGCAAGTTTTCTCCACACAATCCCACTCTGTCTGACTGAGCTTATGCGGCCCAAGTCTGACTGGGTTATCAGTAGTTAGTGTGATTTCACACACACTGGCAGTGGTTCTACCAATCTCCTCTTTAGTAAACGCAAAGACCTTGCGGTGTTTCTTCAGCAACCTTTCTACTTGTGCTCTCTGCTGGACTAAGACCATTTTACCAATGGCAAAAGTCTCAGTTCCAGGTTGCTTCTCCCCAACAAAAGCATCCAGTAGTTGCTATTCCTTGGGTGCAGGTGGGGGCTTTCCGCCGTCATCCTGGCCCTCAGGCTTTTCTGCTTGATTCTGGCCCTCAAGTTTTTCTGCCTGATTCTTAGGAGGTGGGTAGCGGGCTTTGCAGCTTGCTCGTCCGTTGCCATAGGCTCTGCAGCCTGTTTCCTAAGATTTTTACCTTTCCCAATGACACGTCGCCTCTCCTGCGGTGAGGTGTACGTCAGGCGCCTCCGGATGGGTTGCCTCAGGAACATTTTTTTGTCGAATGCAGTCCAACTGGTCCCGATTCCTCCTTCTTCACGTGGCCTAGGTTGGTTTGCCATTGGCCAATCTGCAGGATCTGTTCTAGGGCTGATTACCCAGCCCCACTCTTGCTCAATAATAGCCATGCGGGCGACGGTCGTGCCATACTCCTCCCTTGCAGGTGGTGTGACCGTCCATGCCTGCGTCAACGTTTGCGGCCTTTGAGGTGCCGCTAGTTGTGCGAGGAAAACATCGTCTGCTGCGGTTAAGCGGCTGATGGTGTTTCTCGATCCATCAGCTCCCATTCTGGGATTGCAGGCGTCGTGTGCCTCCGGCCTCTGCATCCTAAGATCTGATAGTTGCAGCAAGGGCGTGTTAATGCCTGGCAGCATAGTGATGCCCAATGCCATTGCCCTGCGAATCAAGCCGTCCTCTCCCTCTCTCTGCAGAATATCCCGCAGAGGCAGAGGAGGTGGGGCTGTGGTTCCTCGCGGAATGCCCTCTCTCTGAGCCTTCCCCTTATGCTTGAAATATCGCTTTAGCATCCTCCTAAAAGATGCGTTACCCTCACGGGCCACCTTCCTTGGTCTGCTTGCACGACTCTCGGGCATACCTTGGGCTGTCTCCACTTTAGCGGTGCGGGCAGTCACCTCTTGCCGTTGCGGCGGTCGTACTGTTGACTTGGGCTCTGCCATTTCAAAGCTGGCAGTAAGGGTATTGGATTTTGGTGACCTTAAATTTTCATAAAAAGTTGCCGGGCTTGGTCCTATCAGGTGGTCAGCTACCCAGTCGTCTGTCCTCAGCTCTTGTAAGTCAAGCAGATCCAACTCTGGCGTAGGAAAACGTGGAATTTCTTCCCTGGCGTCCCCTCCATTGTTGAGTGATGGCAACTTCAACACTGAGAGGCCTTGCATCTTTGCATCCACTCCCTCCTCTGGCTTCTCTATTCCAGGATGCAACGATTCTTCATCCCCTCCTTTGAGCCTCGCCATGTTGATGATGGCCGACTGTAGAGCGAGAGCTGCTTTTGCCACTTTCTCTTCCTTGAGTCGAGTGGCGTCTGCTTCCAGCAATTGCTCCATGATTTGCCTGGTGATCCACTCAGCTGTGCTGCCAATTGTGGCTTGTGGTTGCCCTTGGGCCTCTGACTCTGGGCTCATCAGAACTGGCGTGGCGACCAATCTCTCGACCGTCTCCTTCCTGCGTTCTTCAAAAATCACCTCCAGGCAAATGGTCTTTCCAGACCCTCTAGAATTTCCTGAATTTTGACTGCATTCTTCGGCCCATTTGCCAATATTGCACTGGCATTCTTCATATCTTGACGTTACCGCGTCTGGGGATGGGCTTCCGTAGACCTGGTCTGGGGCCATGTTCCGTAACTGAGAAGTGGTAGCTTCCTCCCATTCCAGCATCCTCACACATATTCGACTGGAGCGTTCTGCAGATAATGGGACCTCCTGTGATTTGCTTACTGCAGCGCTCACCAAAGGATTTGCTGCACCAGTTGCTTGGTCTTCCATGGCTACGTCTTCTCGCAGCCTTCGCAACTCTCTTTCTCGAGGGTCATGTAGAGCCGCCATCCGATTGTCAATTTGCGCCAATAGGTCTTGACACCTCGTCAGCTCCGCCACTCTGATTTCTCTGAGTGTTTCATCTTTGTCAGCCTCAGCTGCGTCCCTTTCAACACCATATTCTTCTTGTGGCGAATACGCTTCTCTGATAACTCTCTGATCAAAGGCTGGCACCACATGGACTCTAATCGTTACTGGTCTCGGCCTGGGCATAGGCTCGTCAGAGAACGGCATCTACTGCCAAGTCATAATCGTCTCCACCAACCACGTCATGGAGTGATGCCCAATCATATTGCCGAATATCTTCTTAGCGTCGTCCTGTCCCACCATCGCAACAATTTCTTGTGCAATGGAGTTGGGTACCCCCAGGCACCTTCCCTTCTCTTCAGCTGTCGGCTCTCTCCACTGTGCTTCTCTGTCGTGCGCATTCTTGACCATTCCCGGTCCTCCATTCATGAATGCGCGTGATCCTGGGTATGCCGTGAAGGTGGGCAGCACCACCCTTGGTCGACCTGGCTCGTTGATGACGTACTGTGGGTAGGAATCCCTCCTGATCACTGGCTTGGTTTCCACCATCAGTGCTTCTCCCACAATTACTGCTGTTGGTGTGCGCCGCGTAATCTCCTCCATCTCCCTTAGGAATTCAATGGACATGCCGTTGGTTCAGAATAGTCTGGCGCGGTGTGAGAGTTCTCCGTGCCTGGCGTTGTTGATCAATACATGATGACCCAGGGTGGAGTCGAAGACCAGCCATGGATCTCCTGGCTTCGTCCGGTTAAAATCCATCCCTAAATGTACATTCTCAATCACAAACACTGGTGGGTAGAGATGCTGGCGTTTCCGCAGCATGCTGATGATTTTCACCATCCATCCCCAGTGTCGTGCTAGCGGGTCATTGAATCCCCTCCTGTTCCCAGCTTGCGAGGAAGGTTGACAAGGGAATCTTGCAAAGATCCAGTCAATCCTGTGACCATACAGGTACTCAAACTTCAAATTGAGAATGTTCCCTCCAGCAAGACGCACCAACCTAGAATCAGTAGAAACCAACGCCTTGAAAAGGTACATTTGCCGCATCTGACTCATGACCTCCTTAAATGCTGTGAAAGCACCCGCATCATTGTCCACATACAACACTTTGGATACCTGGATACCTTGCTGAATGAGTGAGATGGTTCCAGAAGTAAGTTCGGCAAACAATTCCAGCACTACTACTCTTCTCCTGCAAAAAGGATCCTCCATCCTCACAATGCCTCGCGGCAGCGGGTCTACTCCAGGCACCAAATTGGCAGCAGATTTAATTGGATAGGGAACTGACAGCAGCTCTTGCGGGCCACGGTCCCTGTTACTCACATTCCAGTTGCTCTATAATCTGAGGTTGCCAAACCAAGGGAGTCGGCATGTTGACCCTAGTGTAGCCCTCCTCTTCGCTTTGCATGATGAGGTCGTAAGGCCTGGATACCGGTCATTCACACTGAAAGGGGCAGAGTGCCCTAGTGGAAGCGTAGTAACTTACGAGGAAAAGAACTAGTTGCAATCATACTAGAGAGTGCAGCGGCATATCACTAACAAAGCTTAGGAAACATACTCAACATTTTGAGGAGCAACAAACAGCTCACAATTGAACTAGGATGATAGACCTTGTCATTACAAACCCGTAGAAATTTACAGAAGTGAAAATTGATAAGAAACAAAGAAGTTATGCCTATTTATAATTTTATGTCTAAGTGCTCCTCTCTAGGAGGAAGCTACGGATTTTCCTAAGTGTTCGTCAAATCGTCCCTTCCAGAATATTCGTGAGTAAGCCAGATCAGTCTAATCTGACGTGTCGGGCCGAAGTGACGTCCACATACATGCATCGACATTACTAGAAATATTCTATCTTAGACGCGCAAGGCTAAACCGAAACTTCTAGGTAAATCGACCTAGTCGGCACTCCGCGTCAGTCGAACTTACGTGAAGGTTCGAGTTCATTCTAACGGGCCAGATCGCTCGACGCTGTCAATCAATCCGACGGTCGCGCTCACCGCGAATTAAGGACAGTCGTCAACTGACCTCAAAACTAATTAAACTTCATAAATCCGTAACTCTCTCAATACTTAACCAAATTCAAAAATGCAATGTACACTTACTCAATCAAAACATACTTTCATGAAACTCAAAAATGCACTTTATAAACCTATGACCTTACATCATCCCCCTCCTTAAGATGCGACGTCCTCGACGCATTCTGCAGATAACGTCTTAACTTACTCTTACAATGAGTCAAGTTGGCCTCTGGCTCCTAAGTGTTGTCGTCCGCATGGTAGCCTTTCCACTTGACCAGATACTCTTGGACAAATTGTTGACCTCGCTTAACTCGTTGATCGCCGACAATCGCCTCCACTTCATACTCCAATACATCATCAATCTCGACCGGTGGTCGCGGTGTAGGTAGGCGTCCTGGATGTCCTTCATTTGGGTCAACGTATGGCCGCAAACAACTGACATGGAACACATCATGGATACGCCAGCCTGAAGGAAGTTCCAACTTGTAGGGCCCTGGATTCACCTGCTTGAGCACTACAAAGGGACCTGTAAACCGTGCCCGCAGTTTCCTCTTGCCTGTGAAAGGTAGGTTCTCTGTGGACAAGAGTACTTTGTCGCCCACATGGAATGTCACTTCCCTCTTGTGCTTGTTAGCATGCTTAACTTGCTCTTCCTGTGCCTTCCAAATACACGTCTTTGCCATATCCCAAGTCTTGGCCATCTGCTCCATAAAAGCTTGTGTAGTAGGAACCTGAGTCTCCTTGGCCTTCTCCAACAAGATGTTCCCTGGATGATATACTTCTTGCCCATAAATCATCGCGAATGGTAACTGCTTGGTGGATCCCTGCATGCTATTGTTGTAGGCAAACTCTAACCCTGGTAGCTTCTTGTCCCACTCTAAAGGGTCTTCCATAGTGAAACTCCTGAGCACCTCTTGCAGAGTTCTGTTGAGCCTCTCACTCTGCCCGTCTGTCTCAGGGTGATAGGAAGTGCTCTTACTCAACTTGGTCCCCATCAAATTAAACAATGACCGCCAGAAGTTGCTAGTAAATCTTGGATCTCGATCTGAAACTATCACCTTCGGCAACCCATGTAGCCTAAAAATATGATCAAAGAATAGCCGTGCCCCATCTGCTGCCGTAGAAGTCTCCTTCATGGGAATGAAGTGAGCCATCTTGCTGAGTCTATCAGATATAACCCAAACTGGATCGTGCCCTTGACCACTCACTGGTAACGACGTGATGAAGTCCATAGCAATCTGCTCCCAAGGATACTCTGGAATAGGCAGGGGCTGCAATGTGCCTCCCTTCTTCTCAGTTGGTGTCTTGTTTCTCTAGCACGCATCGCAACTCCTGATCCACTCCTCGATGTCCTTGTCCATATTTTTCCAGTAGTATTCCCGCTTCAGCACGCTTGCCATCTTCTTGCTTCCAAAGTGTCTAGCATATAAGCAGTCATGATGCTCCGCAAGTAGTATGTCTCGTAGCTCCTTGATATCAGGTACCACCAATCTCTTGGATTCACCATAATACCATATGCTGTCCTTCTTCTGCATACTGGCATTGAACTCAGCTGCTCCACCATCAGCAAACTGTGGGTTCTCCTCATAACCTCTCCAAAGCTTCTCCTTGAAGTCCATACTCTCCTTGATGACCGCGACAGCTGCAAGGTCACACCTTCTGGATAAAGCATCTGCAGGGTTGATCTTTCCAGGTAAATACTCAATCTTGTGGTCGAACTGTTGCAAAAATTCCATCTACCTCGCCTGTCTTGGTGTCAACGTTGGTTGCGTCATTAACTACTCCAAGCTCTTCTGGTCGGTCTTGATGAACACCTTCCGTTCGTCCACATAACATCGCCAAATCCTCAAAGCCTGGGTAATAGCCAACATCTCCCGCTCATGTGCTGCATAATTCTGCTCAGCAGGACTCAACTTCCTGCTCTCGTATGCCACAGGCTGCAATCCCTTGCCCTGGTCCTGGAGAAGAATGGCCCCCACTGCGAAGTTTGATGTGTCTGTGATGATGGTGAAAGGAAGCTCTAGACTTGCAATTGCCAACACAGGTGCCTGTGTCAACAGCTCCTGAATCGTCTCGAAGGCTTGCTGCTTCTTGTCACCCCATAGCCACTTCTCCTGCTTCTTCAATATGTCCGTCAGCGGTGCACACACCTTGGCAAATCCTTCAATGAAACGTCGATAATAATTCCCCATGCCGAGAAAACTCCTGAGTTGATGAATATCAGCAGGTTCCTGATGGTGATCTTGTTGAGTGCTCGGTAGTCGACACACATCCTCATAGTCCCATTCTTCTTCTTCACAAATAAGACTGGCGTTGCAAATGGAGAGTCGCTGAGTCGGATGAATCCCTTCTCCAAGAACTCTGTCAGCTGCTTCTTCAACTCGTCCAACTTCGCATACGATTGTCGGTCCGCGGTTCTTACTGGCGGCTTGTTCCCCGGTTCCAACTCGATCTTGTGATCCATAGCTCTCTGTGGAGGTAGTCTTGCAGGTAGCTCCTCAGAAAACACGCACTTGAACTCCTCCAACAGCACCTTAATTTGGATAGGCATCTCAGCAGGATTCTTCTCTTTAGCAATTGAGCTTTGCTCCTTCTGAGCAAGGGGATCAGACACTACTACTTGCTCCTTCGGCGATGTACATCCGCCCAAAATTTTAGTATTCACGCTTGCTCCATTCGAAGACCTGGCCAGGGCCACCAAAATAAGGTACATCTCCTTGACCTGATTTGTCCTGTATAGCTTCTTAACTTGCAGGCTTGACAGAAGACAGTTACTTGTGTTTTGCTGTCTTCATTCGACCATCACGCCCTTGGACTTTCACTTGTCCTGTGCTCCAGTGCACTTGAGGGTTGGCTTGTCTTAGCCATGGTCGGCCCAATATCACCTCATGGTGACCTAACTCTGCCTGCTCCATAACTTCCTGACTATGGTGCCCCGCTACTTCCACGTGAATAGCTTCCGTAGATGCACCACACTTGAGTCTCTGCCCGTTCGCCAAAATTGCCTCCTTGGGCTCATAATTCTTCTGCACAGGGATTCGCCACTCTTTCACCAGCTTCTTGTGCACAAAGTTTGCACTTGCGCCACTGTCGACCATACACTTCGCCTTGTTGCCGTCGACTACTCCTTCCACGATGATAGGCTTGTCAACATCTCGTCTTTCGCTTCTCGGTAGGCTTCTGGGGACAACCTCCTTGTGAGTTCTTGTCTTCACGCCAGTAGACACCCCAGAATGTCTTACTGGCGTCCTCCTTTTTCCAGCTGTTGAGGTTGCTTCGACTTCACATAACAGTCTCGAGCCAGATGTCTAAGCCTGCCGCAATTATAGCAGGGTCCTCTCGGCTTGAGAATCTGCTGCCTGTGCTGGTACTGCACAAGTCCCAACTCTATAGGTACTGGACCTTGTCCACTCGTGCTTGGCGCTTGAGATCCAAAGTGTCGATATCCTCCAAAGTTGTGGCTGCCCCACTGCCTCTGACTATACTCCACAGCGTCGACCCTCGTTGCCAATGCCATCATTTCTCCAAGACTGGTAGGGTCCTTGAGCGCCACTTCTTTGGCCACAGTTGGCTTGAGTCCTCTCTTAAACTTGTCCATCATCTCCGACTCGTGCATGGAGGGACATTGAAGCACCAGCTCGTTGAAGCGCAATACATACTCCTGTACGCTTCCTCGTTGACGAAGGCGCACCAATAGATCTCGAGCGGTTGCCTTGGGTGCAATAGGTTGAAATTGCCTCTTCAAGCCTTCAAATAGCTGATCAACAGTAGCAGGAACTGTAGACAACTGCTCCTGTCGCTCATACCAAGCTCCAGCACTCTTTTGCAGTAAAGTTATGACAAAGGCGACTTGCCTGTCGGGCGTGAGCGCAGAATACTCCATAAACTTCTGCACTCCAAAAATCCATTGATGAACAGGCGGAGATCCACACTCTCCAGTATACACTTCAGGCTTAGGCGCACGCACTCCTGATGCGGGTGGAATAACTGGTTGCACCACTGGGTTAACATGAATCGGTGGCACAACAGGTGCAGGTGCCAAACTCGTCGAAGCGGCGTTCCTGTTGAAAATCTTCATCTGTCATTGCTTCCTCGTTCTATAGCAAGACAAATACTTCACTTGCAGCTCATACAACACAGACAAGCATGCACACGACACCAAGAGGAGCACTCTCTCTCTCGGGGGCTGAAATCTTTCTTACTCAAGTGTGTCCCTTACAAGTTTTTCTGCCCTTCTATATTCACATTTGCGGCTGCTAACCTACCTTGAATAAATCGACAGTCCTCGTCATCAGGAGCCCTTCACATCGACACTCTCAGCCAACATTAGCTGGACTCGACCGACCACAAACTTAAGTTAACCTCCACACATGTGAACGCACATGCTAAGGAATTAGAGCTAGGACTGCTTATTTTCTACACTCCCTCTCAGTTCTAATCTATTTGCTCACTATCTCTTTTAGTCCTAGCATCTCAGCACACCATTGGTGCTATACTCTAGGAACAGCCTTTGTCAAGGCATCAGCCACCATCTTGTCAGTTCTAACAAACTTGAACTCTACGTTACCATCAAGCACACACTCCCTACACTTATGATATTGAATATCTATATGTTTACTCCTAGCATGCTCAACAGGGTTCTTCCCTAATGCAATGCAGCTCTGACTATCACTCAAAATAATAGTGGGCCTCTTCTGCTCATAGCCCAGGTCCTCCAGAAGTCTTCTCAGCCACAGTGCCTCTCTCACTGCCTGTGAGGCTGCCATATACTCTGCCTCCATGGACGACAAGGCCACCACCTTTTGTCTCTTGCTCTTCCAAGTCACAGCACCCTTAGCCAGAGAGAATGCATCAACTGTTGTAGACTTCCGAGTGTCTATGTCTCCTCCCCAATCAGCATCACTGCACCCTTCTAGCCTCACATTGTTACTTCCTTCAAGGTGCAACCACAGGTTTGGTGTCCCCTTGAGATATCTCAGGATCCTCTTCATAGCCTCCCACTGTGCAGGGCCTGGATTCTCCATGAACTGACTCACTATCCCGACTGCGTTAGCAATATCAGGCTGTGTGCACACCATCAGATACATGATACTACCTGCAACCTTCCTCATGGGTACCTGAGACATCATCTCCCACTCATGCTCATCCTTAGCACACATACTCGAGCTCAGCTTGTGCTTAGGATCAAGGGGCACACTGACAAGCTTACAACCCATCATATCAAACCTCTCCACCACTGTCTGCAAGTAGGCTGGCTGACCCAGCATTACAATCCTCTTGGCCCTGTGTCTCTTCACCAGAATGCCAAGCAGGAACTGTACCTCTCCCAAGTCCTTCATATCCAAGGCACGACTCAGGGCATCCTTCACCTTCTGCACCTCCACCATCTTCTTGCCAACGAGCAGCAGGTCATCAACATATAGTACCAGCATCACCTTGTCATCACCTGCTCCCTTCATATACAAACTGCTGTCTGCATTGGACTTCACAAATCCCTCACCATGAAGAAAAGAGTCTATCTTCTAGTTCCACATTCTTGGAGACTGCTTCAGTCCATACAGGGACTTCTTCAGCTTGCACACCTTCTTCGGGAACTTCTCATCAATGAATCCCTCTGGCTGCTCCATGTAGACCTCCTCCCCCAGCTCTCCATACAGAAATGCGGTCTTCACGTCCATCTGATGCATCTCCATATCCTCCACTGCGGCAATCTGTGCCACGACTCTCACTGTGGCAATCTTGGCAACTGGTGCAAAAGTCTCATGATAGTCTTCTCCCTCTGTCTGGGAGTAGCCCTTTGCCACAAACCGCGCCTTGTATCTGTCCATTGATCCATCGGCCTTCCTCTTCTTCCTGTAGATCCACCTGCCTCCCACAACCTTCTTACCAGGTGGCAGCTTTGCCAGGTGCCATGTCTCATTCTTTGCCAGTGACTCCATCTCTTCCTCAGAAGCCTTTCTCCAGTTAGCTACTTCCGCTGTTCGCATAGCAGCCTCAAAGGTCTTGGGCTCTAAGGCATCTACCATGTAGACCACCTCACTCTCTACAGCATCCTCCTCAGCCATGGACTCAGCCACATTAAATACTCATCAAAGTCAAATCTAGCAGGTGGCACACTCTCTCTTCTTGAGTGTCTAGATGAGCCATGAATCTCTCCACTAGTGGACGCTTCTCCTCCAGCATGTGATCTGGAGCTCCTCTCAGCTCCCTCTGTGGCTTTTGGCTCCTTGCCTGCCAGTCTCCTTGATCTTCTCTCCTCTGGTGCTGTCGCTCCCTGAGGTTGTGGACTTGTTCTCTTCCTCTCCTGTGCTGCTCCCTCTGAGAGTCTAGGTCCTGTTCTCTCCCCAATGAACGACCTCGTCCTCAGCATCAGAGGCTGCTCCCTCTTGCTCATCACTCCTTGATTCAGGCTCCTCCTGAGCTTCAATGCCTGGTTGCGGCATCTCTGGCAATGCATGAGCTCTAGCAGCAAGGGCAGCTCTTGCAGCAGCTTGAAGCCGAGTCTCAACTCTGCTCTGCTCTTCTCCCTCTGGTACAAACTCTTCATAGAGTCTAGAGCTTCCAGGGTCCAGCACCTTCTCGTTGAAGATCACATCTCTGCTCACGATCACTTCTCCTGTTCTCACTTTCACCAGCCTGTACCCTTTGCTGTTGGTGTCGTAGCCCACAAGTACACACCTCTCAGATTTGGGTTGCAGCTTGTGCCTCTTGTCCAAGGGAATATGGGACCACACCTCTGTCCCGAAGACTCTCAACTCTTGCACAGAGAGTTTCTTCCCACTCCAGACCTCCTCAGGAATCCTTCCACCAATAGCAGCCGATGGCAGCCTGCTACTCACATAAGCAGCAGTGCTTACAGCTTCTGCCCACAAGCTCACGTTTTGAGCAGACGCAATGATCATCGCTCTTGCAGCCTCCACAAGGGTCCTGTTCTTCCTCTCAACAACTCCATTCTGCTAAGGAGAGTAAGTGATAGTCAGGTAATGCTTGATTCCTTCGTCCCTCAGAAACTTGTCAAAGTAGCCGTTGACATACTCAGACCCGTTATCAATCCTCAGGGCCTTGATCTTCTTTTCCAATTGCTTCTCCACGGATGCCTTGTACTTCAAGAACTTTTCATACGCCTGATCCTTGGTTCTCGTGAAATACACCTCAGTCTTCCTGGAGTAGTCATCTGTGAAGGTGATGTACTACAAGTTTCTTGACAATCTGGCTGTTACACTAGCAGGTCCCCACACATCTGAGTGCACCAACTCCAGCAACTCACTAGCCCTTGAAGCTTCTCCCTTTGGGAATGCCTTCCTGGCCTGCTTCCCCATCTCACATCCCCTGCAGAATTCTAAACTCTGCCCTGTAAAGTCTGGCAGCCCTCTCTCCTTGTCTTGTGCCATCTGCTTCAATCTCTGCTCACTCACATGTCCCAGCCTCTGGTGCCACAGGTTGATGTCACTCTCCAGCTTGGCAGCTCCCTGTGCACCAAGTGCAAACTGCCTTGAACACTTGACTTCACAGCCTTCATTACCACATCACCGCCCGAGTCAATGACTCGACACTCACTTCCTTCAAACACCACTGTGTTTCCAAGGGCTGTGGTCTTTGGCACTGAAAACAAATTCTTCACTAGTCCCGGACAGTGAAGCACATCCTGCATCGTAAACTAGTGCCTCCTCTTGCCTAGCGGAGTCATGACTACTACCTTTTCAGTTCCAATCCCTTGCAGCAGCATGCCATGACCAACTTTGACTGGCACTGGACTGCAGGACTTGTAGTCGAGCATGATCTCTCTCTTGGGAGTGGCATGTCTTGAAGCTCCTGAGTCAACAAACCAGGCATCCTCATCCTGCTCGCTGCACACCAGTGACTCCTCTATAGTAACAGCATTGGCATTTTCTTCAGCATCGTGAAGGAAAATACCTTCTCTTTTTTGGCTGCAATCCGTGGCCGGATGTCCCTTCTTGTTGCTCGTGAAGCACACTACATCCTGTCTTGTCTTCCCACAAATGAAGCATCTCCCTTTCTTGCTTCCACCTCCTTTGCCTTGATAGCCTCCTCTATGAGATCCTGACCTCCTTTCTCCCCATCCTTCTCCTTGCCGACTGGAACTGGCCACGCTAAGCTCTTCCATCTGCTCCACCAGCTGATTGCCCACCACACGAAACTTCCTGTCTCTAAACATGAGTAGAGCCTGTTCAGTGGATGAGCTTGCCTTTTCTTTGGTCTCCAACTGAACCTCCTTAATGAGCAACTTGGATTCAATGTTCTCCATGGTGAGTTCAGCAGTTGTCAGCACTGACAGGAAGTCTCTGAAGGTCTCAAACTTTAAATCCAATCCATTCAGAGCTTGAATCACCTGATCTTCTTGATTCACCTCGGCATCCAAGGCTTTTAATTCCTCACACACTTCGCTGATGCGGGAGAAGTAAGACTGCACGCTCTCTCCCTCTTCTTGCTTGAACAGAGCAAACTTCTTCTTGAAGGTGCCTCTGTTAGCAACAGTATACTGCTGGTGCAGGTTCTTCAACGACTCCCACATCGCTGTGCTGGTCTCTAAATTCAGCACTCTCATGTAGGTCTCCTGACCCAAGCTCTTTGTAAGCAAATCAAATGCATATGCCTCCCTCTTTCGCCATGCAACTCTAGCTGCTCCGTTCGCAACATACGCTTCTCTGGTTGCTGCATCAGCATTTGCAGCGGGCACTATGAGTGGATCTGGGATCTTTTCATTTTTAAGCACTATCTCCTTGAGATCATGTCTGGCTAACTGTGCACACACTCTTCGCGACCACACAAGATACTCAGTACCCTTCCCATCGAAGTGCGGGAGCCGAGAGTTAGAACCTGCTCCGATACCATGTTGAAAATCTTCATCTGTCATTGCTTACTCGTTCTATAGCAAGACAAATACTTCACTTGCAGCTCATATACAACACATATAAGCATGCACACAACACCAAGAGGAGCACTCTCTTTCTCGGGGGCTCAACTCTTTCTTACTCAAGTGTGTCCCTTACAAGTTTCTCTGCCCTTCTATATTCACATTTGCGGCTGCTAACCTACGTTGAACTAATCGACAGTCCTAGTCATCAGAAGCCCTACACATCGACACTCTCAGCCAACATGAGCTGGACTCGACCGACCACAAACTTCAGTCAACCTCCACATATGTGAACGCACATGCCAAGCAATTAGAGCTAGGACTGCTTATTTTCTACACGTAGCTCTTTCATATAAGGTACCACCAATCTCTTGGATTCACCATAATACCATATGTCGTCCTTCTTCTGCATACTGGCATTGAACTCAGCTGCTCCACCATCAGCAAACTGTGGGTCCTCCTCACAACCTCTCCGAAGCTTCTCCTTGAAGTCCATACTCTCCTTGATGACCGAGACAGCTGCAAGGTCACACCTTTTGGATAAAGCGTCTGCAGGGTTGATCTTTCCAGGTAAATACTCAATCTTGTGGTCGAACCGATGCAAAAATTCCATCTACCTTGCCTGTCTTGGTGTCAACGTTGGTTGCGTCATAATCTTCTCCAAGCTCTTCTGGTCGGTCTTGATGAATACCTTCCGTCCGTCCACATAACATCGTCAAATCCTCAAAGCCTGGATAATAGCCAACATCTCCCGCTCGTGTGCTGCATAATTCTGCTCAGCACGACTCAACTTCCTGCTCTCGTATGCCACAGGCTGCAATCCCTTGCCCTGGTCCTGGAGAAGAATGGCCCCCACTGCGAAGTTTGATGTGTCTGTGATGATGGTGAAAGGAAGCTCTGGACTTGCAATTGCCAACACAAGTGCCTGTGTCAACAGCTCCTGAATCTTCTCGAAGGCTTGCTGCTCCTTGTCACCCCATAGCCACTTCTCCTGCTTCTTCAACATGTCCGTGAGCGGTGCACACACCTTGGCAAATCCTTCAATGAAACGTCGATAATAATTCCCCATGCCGAGGAAACGCCTGAGTTGATGAATATCAGCAGGTACCGGCCAATCTCTGACTGCTTGCACCTTCTTCTGCTCCACCTTGACTCCTTCAGCTCCCACTATGTGCCCAAGAAACTCGACCTCCTTGAGACAGAAGTCGCACTTGCTCATCTTCCCATATAGCTTCTGATCTCTCAAGACTTCCAACACCTTCCTCAGATGCTCCACATGCTCTTCCAAGGTCTTCGAATAGATCAGGATGTCGTCCAAAAATACCACCACAAACTGGCCCAAATAGGGTCTGAAGATACTATTCATGAGTCCTAAGAATGTAAGAGGTGCATTAGTCAACCCAAAAGGCAAGACTGTGAACTCGAACAAACCATAGCGAGTTCTGAATGCAGTCTTCTGAACGTCTCCTTCCGCAATACGTACCTAGTGATAGCCACTCCTCGATTCAATCTTCGAGAAATACTTCGCCCCGACAAGCCTGTCAATTTACTCGTCCACTCGTGGAAGTGGATACCTGTTCTTGATGGTGACCTTGTTCTGCGCCCGGTAGTCGACACACATCCTCATAGTTGCATCCTTCCTCTTCACAAATAAGACTGGCGCTGCAAAAGGAGACTGGTTGGGTCGGATGAATCCCTTCTCCAACAATTCTGTGAGCTGCTTTTTCAACTCATCCAACTCCGCAAATGATTGACGATGGGCGGGTCTCACTGGTGGCTTGCTCCCTGGTTCCAACTCGATCTTGTGCTCCATAGCTCTCTGTGGAGGTAATCTTGTAGGTAGCTCCTCAGGAAATACGCACTTGAACTCCTCCAACAGCGCCTTAATTTGGGCACGCATCTCAGCAGGCTTCTTCTCTTGAGCAGTTGGGCTCTGCTTCTTCTGAGCAAGGGGATCAGACACTACTACTTGCTCCTTCGGCGATGTACATCCGCCCAAGATTTTAGGATTCACGCTTGCTCCATCCGAAGACCTGGCCAGGGCCACCGAAATAAGGTACATCTCCTTGACGTGATTTTTCCTGCATAGCTTCTTAACTTGCAGGCTTGACAAAAGACAGTTACTTGTGGTCGTATCTACCTCCACCTGTTTCGCTGTCTTCATTTGACCATCACGCCCTTGGACTTTCATTTGTCCAGTGCTTCAGTGCACTTGAGGGTTGGCTTTTCTCAGCCATGGTCGGCCCAATATCACCTCATGGTGACCTAACTCTGCCTGCTCCATAACTTCCTGACTCTGGTGCCCGCTACTTCCACGTGAATAGCTTCCGTAGGTGCACCACACTTGAGTCCCTGCCCGTTCGCCAAAATTGCCTCCTTAGGCTCATAATTCTTCTGCACAGGGATTCGCCACTCTTTCACCAGCTTCTCGTGCACAAAGTTTGCACTTGCGCCACTGTCGACCATACACTTCGCCTTGTTGGCGTCGACTACTCCTTCCACGATGATAGGCTTGTCAACATCTCGTCTTTCGCTTCTCGGCAGGCTCCTGGTGATAACCTCCTTGTGAGTTCTTCTCTTCACGCCAGTAGACACCCCTGAACGACTTACTGGCGTCCTCCTTTTTCCAGCTGTTGAAGTTGCTTCGACTTCACATAACAGTCTCGAGCCAGATGTCTAAGCTTGCCGCAATTATAGCAGGGTCCTCTCGGCTTGAGATTCTGCTGCCTGCGATGGTACTGCACAAGTCCCAACTCCATAGGTACTGGACCTTGTCCACTCGTGCTTGGCGCTTGAGATCCAAAGTGTCGATATCCTCCAAAGTTGTGGCTGCCACACTGCCTCTGACTATACTCCACAGCGTCGACCCTCGTTGCCAATGCCATCATTTCTCCAAGACTGGTAGGGTCCTTGAGCGCCACTTCTTTGGCCACAGTTGGCATGAGTCCTCTCTTAAACTTGTCCATCATCTCCGACTCGTGCATGGATGGACTTTGAAGCACCAGCTCGTTGAAGCGCAATACATACTCCTGTACGCTTCCTCGTTGACGAAGGCGCACCAATAGATCTCGAGCGGTTGCCTTGGGTGCAATAGGTTGAAATTGCCTCTTCAAGCCTTCAAATAGCTGATCGACAATAGCAGGAACTCCAGACAACTGCTCCTGTCGCTCATACCAAGCTCCAGCACTCTTTTGGCGTGAGCGCAAAACACTCCATAAACTTCTGCACTCCAAACATCCATTGATGAACAGGCGGAGATCCACACTCTCAGTATACACTTCAGGCTTAGGCGCACGCACTTCTGATGCGGATGGAATAACTGGTTGCACCACTGGGTTGACATGAATCAGTGGCACAACAGGTGCAGGTGCCAAACTCGTAGAAGCGGCGTTTCCCATACCAACTCGCACCATTCTCCCTACCTCCGTGCGCATATTTTGTTGAAACTGGGTGTAGACTTCTCCTCCAATTGCATTCGCCATTTGCCTGAGCATCGCCTGCATTTCTTGCTGCTCTCTGATTATTGTTGGTGGTGCCTGCGGCCCCGCGCGCTCAACATGCTCGACATGTCCACCTCCTCCAGTTGCCGACTGCGACTCCATAATATAATATGCAAACCAGCCTGGCTCCGATACCAGATGAAAGGGGCAGAGTGCCCTAGTGGAAGCGTAGTAACTGATGAGAAAAGGAACTAGTTGCAATCATACTAGAGAGTGCAGTGGCATATCAGTAATAAAGCTTAGAAAACATACTCAACATTTTGAGTAGCAAGAAACAGCTCACGAATGAAATAGAATGATAGGCCTTGTCTTTACAAACCCGTAGAAATTTAGAGAAGTGAAAACTGATAAGAAACAAAGAAGTTATGCCTATGTATAATTTTCTGCCTGAGTGCTCCTCCCTAGGAGGAAGCTACAAATTTTCCTTAGTGTTCGTCAAATCTTCCCTTCCAGAATATTCGTGAGTAAGCCAGATCAGTCTAATCTGACGTGTCGGGCCGAATTGACGTCCACATACATGCATCGACATTACTAGAATTTTCTATCATAGACGCGCTAGGCTAAACCGAAACTTCTAGGTAAATCGACCTAGTCGGCACTCCGCGTCAGCCGAACTTACGTGAAGGTTCGAGTTCATTCTAACGGGCCAGATCGCTCGACGCCGTCGGTCAATCCGACGGTCGCGCTCACCGCAAATTAAGGACAGTCGTCAACCGACCTCAAAACTGATTTAACTTCGGAAATCCGTAACTCTCTTAATACTTGACCAGATGCGCTGAACTTTATATAAAAATGATTACAAAAATGCATTCTACACTACCATATAATCCAAGCATACGTTCATGAAACTCAAAAATGCACTTTATAAACCTATGACCTTACACACACAACAGTCTAGCAGTCCGTAGTTTGCCTCTCCACAGCAAACCATTTTTATAGGAATTTCTCATGTCGGCTGCCGATTTGTTGACAAGTAAGTCACCCTCTGCTTTCGCAGGTTGATGACCATACGCAGGGGAATCAGAGCTTCTGTCCCCAAGAGAACATTATAGTTCTCTGCCTCTGTCACCGTGCATTCTATGAGCAGTGACGCCTCCTCAGGTTTCCCCAAGTTTTCTGTGATTTTCACAGGCTTGCGGGTAATTCCACAAGACTTTGAAACCTGCCCTAAAGCAGTCCTCAATTGAATAGGACTTTCTTTCAGGTCCCTTGCCGTCAATCCCAGAGCTTTCACAGCTCGCTTTCCCAAGATTACTAGCTGTGCGCTAGTGACCAATGTAATATTGGGAGCGGCCCAGTCGTTGAATGTCAAAATTCTATTCTTGTTCTGCACTCTCACAGTGCTGAAATTAGTAGGCAACGAAGCGCTGTTTGCGCCTTTCTCAGCTATGTCCAGCTGCCGTCCGGCTTCTTCAACCGCGACAGGATACGTAAGACGCAGATCAGCGAGTGAAAAACGAGGAATGTGCTGAATCCGGTGTTCCACCAGAGCCTTCAGCTTTTCCAGCGAAAAACTAAATGTCTTGCGTGGCCCAGGCTTGGCTTGTCGTAGCTGCGCAATCTCGTTCTCATCAAGAGTGATCCGACAGGTCTGAGGAAGATTCCCAACATTCCTTAGAACCAGACGGTCATGATCTGCGCGCTCCGCAGCCGTTGCAGTCACGGCCTTCTCAAGCGTCAGCTTCTCGCCTTTGCAGACGGTCTTTTCGGCCACATCTGCATCATAATAGACATTAGGCACATTCATTCTTGCAAATTGAGCTTTCAACTCTACAATCTCCGCACTCACAGCGTCATACTTTTGGTTACTCTCCTCGTTACCAAAGTTATCTTTCTCCTTTTTCTTACCCCTATCTGCCTCTTTCGTGGCAGCATTAGCCCATGGTGGCTTCAGATTTGGGTTCTTAGACCAACACTCATCTTCTGAGTGTCCCTTTTTGCTGCAATGTGCGCATACTTGCGTCTTGCTAACAGACAATTGCTTAGCATCCGGATACGGACAATCTCTCTTCTGATGTCCTGAAGTCCCGCAATACCAATAGCCCTCTGCTGTCTCAACAATGTTGGCGTGCTTAGCAAACCTATTGAAAGACCCGCTCTTTCTTTAAACTGAAAATTAGAGCTATTGGCCTTAGGCTGAAAGGATTCCTCCCTTCTCTTAGAAGCCATAAGCGTCCTGGACGTCTGTAGTGAAACAGATAGATAAAGTACTTAGTAAAACAGAATACTTTATCTATTCAAGACAAGGATCTTTGATCACAAGTGGTAGCTTCTTAAAAGAGAGATGGCTTCTTGAAAGTTAATACATTTCTGGATTTTGGCAAGTACAAGAGTGATTCTGGAATGTCTTTCTATGTTCTAGCTCTTGTTTATATACTTGCTACATAAGTAATTTCTAGGAAGGTGTATGTTGATGTGTTGGCACCCAACACATCCCAAAACTTGCCACCTCTTTCTAGAATAATGTACACATGTCCTTTTGACCTAAAAATGGCACATCTGACTTTTGCCACATGGAGTTCTTCTAGGTCTTTCCTCTAACTTCGAAAATGCCTTGGAAGGTTCAAATGACATGAACCAAGTTACTAGAGTACCTATTCACACTTGACTCCACACCATACTACTTCAAATATATTTGAAAACATTAAAATATATGCAAACTAATGTATAATAACTCAAATCACTACATCACCCCCCCCATAGAAAAAGCGACGTCTCGGCGCGTCAAGTCAGGTCGTACACATGTGGAGCAAACTAGTCAACAGTTTCAAGTCAGATGCCACACATGTAAAGAGGACTAGTCAAAGGCGCCAAGTCAGGTGCTACACATGTAAGGTAGACTAGGCAAGGTCGTAGGTGGTGTGACCTTATTGGCTAGCCTACTCCTTAATGATAAAGAAAATTGTACAAGTTGGCCCAGAATCTGCCACGAATTCAAAAATTCATAGCGGCCACAGAACTGCTCCAAATCTGAAAATTCGAGTGCCAGACGGACCGCGTCGGAGAACTCTACCGGGTCACCAAATTTGAGAGCATTCTCATTTCTGGAGTGTCGTTGAGAGCTGAGAGAGTAGGCACTCCTCCAAATCTGTGCAGAAACTTCTGAAAATCATAAGTCCTTCTATACTTCTCCAAATTCTGCAAACTAAGTCTCAAACTGGGCGCTGTAAGATGTTCTACCAGAGTCTTGAGTTTCAGAGCATTCCAAGTTCAGGGGAAGGCACAATGTCAGAAGGCATATTCTGCCCTAACAATGCCAGCAGCCTGACCCCCTTCTACTTAGAGCATCATATCTCTCTCACCAGTGCTCCAAATTGAGCAAACTTGGACTCTAAATGACCGGCTACTCATGGACTATAGCCAGGTAGGATTTCAGGATTTTATATGAAGAGACCTATCGCCAGTAGCAGTTTTAGTTTTCTGTCCAGAAACTGCAAGAAGAGAAGAGTGTCTAATGTCAATTTTTCCTCTTTCTTGTTCTTGCAGGCTGCCTCCAAGGGGTCTTCTGCTGCTTCTTGATGGTGGCAGGCTGCCTCCCTGAAGTCTTCGGGCTTCTAGTAGAGAGACTTGGGGCTGGTCCAAGATGGGGGTTGGCGGCATGGAAGCGCTTCAACTTTCTCTGAACTTTGTCAAGGTAGTGCGCCGCCACCCAACTATTCTCCGAATCTGGATATCCTTTCCACTTGATCAAGTATTGCTGCTGTCTCCTGAAATTTCTCATAGCCACTATGTCTTCCACTTCGTACTCCAAATGATCATCCACTATTGTTGGGGCTGGTGGGGTTGTCACACGTCCTGGGAACTTGTTGTCGGGTTGCACATATGGCTTGAAGAGGGAAGCGTGGAATACGGGGTCGATGTGCATAGTCTGGGGAAGTTCTAGCTTGAAAGCAACGAGGTTGACTTGCTGGATAATCTTGAAGGGTCCCAAATACTTGGGAGAGAACTTGCTGCCGGCAGGCATGTTGTTCAGGGAAATGTTCTTGGATGATAGTAACACGTTGTCACCCACTCTGTACGTAATTTCTCTTCTGGCTCTGTTCGCCACTCTTGCTTGAGCATCTTGCGCGTGTTGTAGAGCTTTCTTCGCTGCTGTAAGGGCTGCTTCTAATGTCTCCATAAAATCTGTGGCTGCACGTACTTCATCATGGCCAGGCGTGAAGCACAGTGGCGTGGTCGGATGGAAGCCATAGTTGAGGAAGAATGGGGACTCTTGGGTAGAGGCCTGCGTAGTGTTGTTGTAGGCAAACTTGAGGGGGGTCAAGTACATGTCCCAGTCTTGCTCGAGGGTAGACACGTAGGCCTTTAGAGAGGTCTTTAGGGTACGATTCATACGCTCGGTTTGCCCATCTGATTGTGGGTGGTAGGCAGTAGACATATCCAGCGATGTACCCAAGTTCTTGAAGAGATTTTTCCAGAAATGGCTTGTGAATCTTGGATCTCTATCTGACACAATTCTTGATGGTAGTCCATGGAGTCGGAAGATGTTGTCAAAGATGAGTCTTGCAAGTTGTGGTGCTGTAGCCTTAGTCGTCGTGGGAATAAAATGAGCCATCTTGGTAAGTCTGTCCACCGCCGTGAGTATTGCATTATGGCCTCGAGGTGTCACGGGCAAGTCCACGATAAGGTCCATTGAGATGTCCGTCCATTGTCTTTCGGGGATTGGTAGTGGTTGGAGGAGTCCTCCCGCCTTTTGCGATGATGGCTTGATTCTTTGGCATGTGTCACAGCTCCTGCAGTACTCCTTGACTTGCTTAGACATGCCTGGCCAACAATAAGTCCTAGCTAGAACGCCCGTGGTCCTTAGGATTCCAAAGTGTCCTCCAAGAGGGTTGTCGTGTGCTTCTCGTAGAAGCAAGAGCCGGAGGTCTAAGTCATTAGGAACACATCTCTGGCCCGTATCTTGCCTCACCCAATAATTGCCTTCTTGCTTCTTGCATGGGTCCAAGGCTGCTTCTCCGTTCTTGTAGTAAGGGTCTCTTTCATAGGCGGCTGAAAATTGAGCTTCCAAATCTGTCTTCAGGGATACCATCACTGCATTTAATTGCAGTCTTGAGAGGGGGTCTTCGAAGTTTGTCTTGCCGGGCTGGTACTGAATCGTGATGTTGTATTGTTGCAAGTATGCGCTCCATCTTGCTTGTCTCCTTGAGAGATACGGCTGCGTTTGGAGGTGCTTTAACGCCTCGTGGTCCGTGGTGACCAGTACTTTGCGTCCTTCAACGTAGAAGCGCCAAACCTTCAAGGCATGTACAATCGCCAATGCCTCTCGCTCTGTGGTTGTATAATTTTGCTTGGCTGGATTTAGCTTCCTTGACTCATAGGCGATGGGCTGCAGTCCCTTGCCTTGGTCTTGAAGCAGGATTGCTCCTATTGCATAGGAAGATGCATCGGTGATGACGTGGAAGGGCCAATCTGGGTTTGGACTTGGGAGTGTGAGCACCGGGGATGTGGTCAATCTTCGCTTTAACTCTTGAAATGCCTCTTCCTCTTTCTCGGTCCATGTATATAGCCTGTCCTTCTTGAGTAGATCTGTCAGGGGGGCTGCTATGTGCGAGAAGCCTTGGATGAATTTTCTGTACCAATTGGCAAATCCCAAGAATGACTGGAGTTCTTTCTTGGTCGTGGGGGTTGGCCATTCCTCCACCACCGTGGTCTTCTTGGGGTCTATCTTGATGCCATCAGCAGTCACGTGGAGACCTAGGAACTCCACTTCTTGTTTGGCAAACTCGCATTTTGACTCCTTCGCAAACAGCTTGTTTTGCTTCAATACTTCAAGGACATCTTTCAAGTGTCTCGCATGCTCTTCAAGGGTCTTGCTGTAGATAAGGATGTCGTCAATGAATACCACCACAAATCTGTCCAACATGGGCTGANTGTCCAACATGGGCTA